>CM071927.1:27021556-27138625 GCA_016081115.2 Rehmannia glutinosa | reverse complement strand
TGTTTACCAAAGATGACAATGAAAATGTGGCCTAGTTGGAGTAATAGATACTCTAGTTTTTTTTTAATTGTTTTTTATTTGTTTACCAAATTTTAGCTTTTATATTATTCTAACATTTTTTTAATTATTACTATTATTATTTGTTTCACAAATTTCAGTGTTTACCAAAGATGACAATGAAAATGTGGCCTAGTTGGTAATATGTACTCTTGTTTTTTTAATTGTTTTTTTATTTGTTTACCAAATTTAGCATTTTATATTATTCTAACATTTTGTTTTTAATTTTTACTATTATTATTTGTTTGACAAATTTCAGTCTTTTAACAGAATACCCAAAACAGAAGTTGCAAAAATTGAATTGAAATATAATGTTTAATTATTTTATGTTTTAATCATTAATTATTTTTCATAACATTAGCTAATTATTTTTAAGTTTTTATATGAAAATAGAGGGCTCATTTTTTGTGCGCACGGGGCCCTTGAAATCATAGGAATGGCCCTGTTTTAAGCAAAATAAATATGATTTTATTATTTAAGAATGGATATGTATATATATATATATATAACAAAAATAGAAGTTCGAAATTATAATAGTATACCATTTGTGATATCGAGATAGAGAAGAACTGATATCGGATCTATAGATTCCTCATAGAACCTTCACCAGTATGCAATTGGAACTTAAAATTGTCTGCACAATAATTTATTAAAACGAAGACATACCCCAAAAAGATAAACAAATTTACAATACTTAATAAATTTGACATTCTAACAATCGATAAAATTAAATTATTTTATATTTGAATCATTAAATAACTATATGAGCAAGACAACTCCATAAAAGGCACATATTTTATAGTATAAATGGAATATTATTCTAAAAGCTCAATTGATTACAATTAATTAACATTAAACAATAACACCATGTTTTTCATAAACATTCAACAACACACTAATAAGCAAAGAACCGAAAACATTTTTTTTTAAACTACATAAATATATATATATATATATAATTAAACAAACCAAAAAGAATAATAAAAATGATTACAAAAAACTGATTTAATCCGGAATAGAAGGAACTAAAAAATGTACCAAAAATTTAAGCCCAACATCAACTTTTCAATATAATAAGAAATGAAGACCCAATTATAATTAGGGGACCAAATCACTAAACGAAATTTGTTGGGATAAAATTATCAAACAATAAAGCCCAATATCAGACAATTAAAATGTAACATTATAAAAGTCAGCCCAATTGATGAAACTGAAAAATTAAAAACAAAAGGCCTAAGAGGGTGTTTAGCTAAACTTATTTAAAAGATCTTATAAGCTTCATCTTATAAGTTGTTTTTAGAGCTTATAAGATGTTATATCTAATTTTAAAAATAAGTTGCTAAAATGTTTGGATAAATTAAGATGGTGTAGCTTTTAAGATGTTAGTAATGACGATTTTGTAATTAAAATAATCAAAATTAAAGGAGGATGTTGAAATAAGATCTTATTTTGAAAAAAAATTGGGATTCCCCTACTTTTTTAAAAACAACTTATAAGCTTCTGACATCTTATTTTGGGAGCTTATAAGATTTCTTTTCTAAAAAAAATTCAAAACAAATTTAAACATCTTATAAGCTCTCAAATATTAACACGCGCACATTTTTTTCTTCTTTTCTCATTTCCGAAAGCCAGCCGCATTCTCTCGTTTTCTCTCAAAAAAAAAAAAAAAAAAAAACAAATATTCAAACACACACACACACACAATTGTTTTTTTTTCCAATAGACAATTTGAACCCATAAGAATGATCATTTAGACAAATGATAGGAAGGCCGTCACCATTTGTGCTTTTTAATTGATACTCTTCTTCATTCTTTCAATCGATCTGAAGGTACTACTCATTTTTTGTTTTATTTTCATTTTATTTGTTTGATTTGAAACCAAGAATGCCCAAAAGAGTTCGAGCTAGTCTCTCCCGGGCGATGCCTAATCTGCAAATCCATTAGGCTTCCCAACACCTTAATTTGGATCTTTGAAAAAAAAAAACGAGATCTGCTCCAAAATCTTCTTCCTTCTTTCTCATTTCTGCGTGTTTCCTCTCCCCATCTCTCTTAAAAGTCTTCATCATATCATTCTTTTTCTTCCAATAAAGTTGGTTAAATGAAACCGCACGAAAAAATACGCGTTATATGTGCGTAAAACTATTGTATTGAAAGCAAAATAATTTGATTGGTACTTACAAATTATCTTCGTCTAGCGAACCACCATGAACAATAGAAGCTTGAACCATTAGATCATTTAAGAGATTCTTCAAACGCGAAAAATGGTTTTGTTGATTATTCTTGCTATATTATTCGACTAAGGAAGATTTCATTTAACAGGGGCTCAGGAAGATTTCATTTAACTTACTTTTCAAGAGACAAACTAAAACTTTTTAAGGTAACAACTAATACTTTTTAGTGGAACTACTAATACATTTTATTGGAAAAACTAATACTATTCAGGAAAATTACTAAAAATATTTCGGGGGAAAAATAATATTTTTCAGGAGAACTACTAATACATTTAAGAAGAAGCTAATACTTTTTAGAAGGACGACTAATACTTTTCGTAAGGAAGAATTTGTTAATTGATTTTGGGAGAAAAAATTAATTATATTCAAGGGAACTACTAATACATTTCAGAAGAACTGCTAATACTTTTTAGAAGGACGACTAATACTTTTTAGAAGGACTGTTATTACATTTTGAAAGAAAAATTTAATTATATTCAAGGGCACTACTAATACATTTTACAAGAACTCTAATACTTTTTAGAAGGACGACTAATACATTTCGGGAGTATATTCATAAGAAATACTAAAAACTCTTCAGGAACTACTAAATCATTTCAGAAGAACTGCTAGTACTTTTTAGAAGGACGACTAATACTTTTCGAAGGACTTTTAATACATTTCGTGAGAAAATTTTTATTTATTTAAAGGAACTACTAATACTTTTTCAATGAACTACTAATACTTTTTTTGAGGGATTGCTAATACATTTCGGGAGTATATTCAGGAGAAATACTAAAAACTCTTCAAAAACTACTAATACATTTAAGAAGAATCGCTAATACTTTTTAGAAGGACGACTAATACATTTCGAAGACCGATAATACATGTGCTCCCGAAAACTAATAAAACACCACTTTGCTAATATTACGGAAATGCCATCGGATCCATGGTCATCCGTCTAACAAAGTTAGACCCAAGTAGACGGTCCGACAGAGTTTTTGTGAAAGAGTTCGAGATCTAGTATTTTTGGTTCTAGATATGTAACTATATATAAATTAAGGGTTTATTTTTCGATATTAGGTTTTTAGGTTTTCTTTCGTGATAAAAAACATCATAATACTATGAAGCATCAACCGGATATGGGACACGGATATAGTACAATACGAGTACGAGAATACGATATATTTTGAAATTTTAAGGATACGGTCGTATATATACATATATATTTTTTATTATTGAAAATACTGACGTACTAAGTATAATTAGAAAAACAATGTTTCAAGCATAAAACACCAAAATTTCATAAGTACTCAAATGTGAAATGTGATTATTCTCAAAAAAAAAAAAAAAAGTAAAATGAGATAACTCACATAGACACAAAAAAATGAGCAAATGAATAAATTTTATCTATTTTCATGTGTAGATATATCCATGGAGTATCCACGAAGTATCGGATAAAGATCGTGATCGTATATGTATCCGATACACGGGTACATCCATAAAGAAGTGTCCGTGCTTTCTAGATCATACAAGACTGGTTTTATTTTGATTTTTGGGGTTGGATCTCTAATATTTCTATCAAGACACGCCGGTGCAAGTGGAGTCATTACAAACAACACCAATCAAATGCATATGGACTTCATATCCATTCTGAACAATGCACGCAGCGTTTTTTTTATTTTTAGGGCGTTTTATAAGAGTAAAAACTTTTTTAAATAAATATACATAGATACAGATCTATAACTGTTTTCTAAATTTTCGTATATTTGAGTAATTTTATTTGTCTTTTAAATACATTTGATATAGATTACATTGATTTAACTGATTAAGATTAAAACATATATTATGTGTATCTAAACACAATAAATTATTATCTATCACTATTACATTAGAGTTTTATGTTCTTCTAATTTTACTATTTTTTTCGATCATATATAATAAAACTACTTATTTGCATTTTTTTTTATTTCATACAGATAAATAAGACAAAATATAAAGTAGAAGATAAACATTTTTTTTTCTGGCGTCAAAAAAAAAAAAAACAATTCCTGTTTTTCCTCACTCATTTGGTAGTTTATTTCAAAATTAATTGTTTTACAATTTTAATATTTCTTATTTCCAGAAAAAGATAATTAATAAAAAGACAATTTGAAGTATAGACTACACTTTTCCAATTTCTAATTATTTTCATCTTTGTTATTAACAGATTACGGTAAGGCGAAACCAAGGTATCTGATACTCATGTAAGTGATATAAATAATAAATATGCCCGACATTAAATAAAAATAAAAATAAAAGTTAAAACAGATCAAAATATAAAATCCCAAATATGGAAATAGATATTAAATCCAACCAAAATCCAAACATATCATACATACACGTCCAGTCTGGGAAACCCCCATATTTAATTAATTCGAACTCATCATAAAAAATCACATACTACATATTCATTCCTTCTTGACCTTGTTTCGACCTTCATCCTCTTGTCTTGTCCCAATAGATGAAAATTCCTCAATGGGAGACCTATTTGCCCTCTAATTGCATGAATTCTTGATCCTAATAGAAAAAAAGGAAGTGGATTACATGTTGTTAACAAAACATATTGAAAACTATAAAGGAAACAAAAACATACCACTACATTATGAAAAATGCATCCTAAATTATAAATGGTTTAGTTGTCACCAAATGCAGGAACACAATAAAGACGTTTAGCAGTCAAAGTTTCAACACCCATTGCATTTTAGTTGGATTGACGCCCTAACTAAGTGAATGTTCGCCAAAAATATTTTGGTTCATACAACTGCAAATATACGATGTAGTTTATAGGATAATGACAAGCAAGGTCGAATTCCTCAAGGATTGATATTCGAAACACTTAGGCTATAATAACATCGTATTCCAATTTTATTGAAGCGACCGAATTTTGAGTATTTTATCTAACTAAAAATCAAAAATTAAATAAATTTGTGATCCCCACAAGTATTTTCAACATCTTTAGGAGCAACCTTAGGCACATAATCTCAACATGCTTCTTTAATATTAAATGCGAATAAAGTTTTAAAAACCAATTCATGCAATTCTATGGGTTTAATTCCTAAGTTAGTCTACTCCCCCTTCCGGGCGGTGAATAAACAGTTGATTAATAATAATTGTAGGTCTCCCGACTCGATACAATTATTACTAACTCCCAAAAGATTTGTGAATTGAATGACTCCCCACAAACAGTTGTAGGTCTCCCGACTCGTTACATCCGTTTATGTCTGAATTCGATTTTCGTCTTTGTTAGAACTCATCTCCCGAATTTTGCACTAACAAATATGACATGCAATTTCTTCCCGGCAAATAAAAGCAATTATAAATAAGCAATCGAATTCATAAAATAGAAAGCATGAATTAATTAAGAAAACAAATAATCATATTTACTACAAATCCACAGTTTTGATTATGCCCCTAAGACATAGAAAGAAAACATCTTCTTGTCGGGATGGATTATCCTTCAAGCCCTCGGCTCTTGTGCTCCCTAGATGCGAAAGCCTTGTGGTGTTCTTTTCGCGACTAGCCTTTTTGCTCTCATAAGCTCATTGATTCTTTCGTTCACGTGTTATTTGATGTGTTTTCGCTGTATGAAGTGATGTTTTTTCGTGCAAGCCTTGGGTCCCTTTTATAGATGCTTGGAGAGATCAGTGTAGAGTTGGAACGGGAAGCAAACTCTAAAAAACGCGCTGAAACAGAGTCCCACACGGCCGTGTGGTCCTGCCTTCAGCCCTTTCTCGCATGGGCGTGTGAGTCTGCACGGGTGGCTGGTGCGATGGGCTTCCCTTTCCCACACGGCCGTGTGACTTCACACGGTCCGGCCGTGTGGGCTTGTTCCGTCCTCTGTTTTCTATCCAACTTCACACGGTTGTGTGATTTTCACACTGGCACTCCCACACGGCCGTGTGACACCACACGGTCCGGCTATGTGAAGTGTTTTTGTCCAATTTTTTCATCATTTTGATCTCTCTTCGCATTCGTCAATCTTAGTCGGGCATTCCAACTGATATTTCTTCATTTTAAGCTCCGTTTCCTGCAAGAATTACAAGAATACACAGTATCATGCCCTTTTAAGGAAACCAAGTAAAAACATAGTAAATATGCGTGCAAATGCATTAATTATATATCATTTTAAGCCCCTAAATGCACGTACATTTTACACACATCAAAATACCCCAAATTTAAAGCATTGCTCGTCCTCGAGCAAATTTAGAAAAATAATACAAGGGGTAAAAATGAACGAACACCTAAGAACACTATGAACATTAAATAGCATTTGATTTCATACGCACGGAAACCTTGTAATTCATCATCAAGAGGTCACTATTCATAAACTCGACATTATTAATACTCTTTCGGGTACTTGACATCGCGACTCACAAGTAAATAGTGTATCACTCTACTCTCAGAAGTGTATGGTAAGTGTTTACGCTCAAATTCAATTCAATGAAAGTATAACTACCATAGATTTGTAAATCGTCTAACATCTCGACCACTTTTGTGTGCACAATCTAAGAATCAAAAAAACTTTTCATTTGGTTGTAATGTAGGCTCTTTGGTAAGAGTAGGAAAATTTGGATTAAGTGACTTAACTTTTGAGCAAATAGAATTAAAGCTTACGGACTTGCAATTCACCAACCCAATTTCAACATATCGTTTTTCTTTTTCAACTCAATTCCACCTTTATTTAACCTATTTCATTCCTAAGTCTTTTGGCCTTCTTTTCTTTTTCTTTAGCCTCAAGCTCTCATTTTTTTCATAATTTTCAGAATTTTTCTTTTTGCTTTGCTCGATTTTTCTCTTTTTTTTCGTAGATATATTTTTTTTTTTTTCGAGCTTCATGTATTTTTTTCATTTACCCGATCGCTTATCCCCCATTATTTTGCCAACTTTCTCTTTTTTCATAGATTTTTCACCACATCTCCCCCAAACTTTTTCATTTTCTATAAGTTCAAGAAATTTTAGGGATGAAAACATGTTTAAATATTAAAGATCAATGTAGCTCGGAATAATAGTTTTGGCTCAAAATTGGCTAACTAGGGAATCATGAGTTCATAGGTAGGCCTTTTAGGCTAAGTAGGCTAAACAAAGATGACTTTAGATCATTTTCAAAAATTGCACACACACATGGCTTCAATGAAGATACCGAGCAAGTTCTAGAGTTCTATCAATCATGAATGACACACTCAAGAAAAATAAGTCCGCATAATGTAAAGTAATTTAAGGCACACATAATGTAGGTTTGACGCTCACGTATTGCCTTAACCATTTGTCTATTATATCATTTTCCAGGCACATATCTCTCTTTCTTCTTTTATCTTTTATGCATTGAGGTCATTGCGTGATTTTATTGTGAATGAGTGATTAGTCGTTGTCTGGCTTTATGATTGCATGTGGTTATGATTGTTTTAAGTCAATAATAATAGTGTTGTTTAGTCAAGTTAAAATAGATGTAGCAATTTAAGTCTAATCGCACCGTGAATTTAATATATAGGATTTGACTAAATTGTGACTCAATCCTCCAATCCTCATGGTAGACAAATTAGGTGATGGTTAAATGATAGTCTAGGTTGTGGGGATTGAATTGCGAAATGCGAAGTTTTGTTGATGTGAATTAAGTTAAAACTCTACTTTTAGTTGCGTGTGTACACAAAATTGCTAGCCTTATGAACCAAACCAAAAAAAAAAGAAAAAAAATGACCTATATATATAAAGAAAGAATAAAAAAAAACGTTGAGCAATTGAGATTATACTCCTCTAAATGTGCAGCTTAGTAACTAGAAACATTTATGAGCCTCATATTTACCTTTTACGTAAAACAACGGGGCAAACATGAGAATGGGAAACCACCCTAGGAGCCTTTGGAGAAGATCCGAAGTTTATACCTAGTGGAAGATATCTCAAAAGGTCTAGTGAGAAAAAAAGAATAGTGAAAATAAAAGATCGAGATATTCATGGCTAGTAATTGTGTGTTGTGTTGTGTGTTACAGGGTTGCAAATTTGACACTTAGTAAGGAGGATCGAACACCTTGACTAGCTATTAACCTTAGCCGAGTAAGTTTGTTGTGAAGGTTTCGGAACAATGAGGATACTCCAAGGTGGATAGGACGTGGTGTTATGGATAAATTGACACTCAAATTGGACAAAATATTTTGGGTTTGTAGGCACTACTATTTGCTTGAGGATAAGCAAAATATTAAGTGTAGAGGAGTTATTTTGCATATTTTTTTGTGTGTTTTATGCGATGATTTAGATATATTTTTAGCGTGTTTTATTTGCATTTTTTATGTTTTAGTGTTATGTTGTGTTATTTAGTTGATTTTCTAGATTTTGGTGGAAAAACAAAGAAGTTTTGGAGCAAGAAACGTCAAAAATTCATTTTGCCCAACTGCGGCAGTCGTCGTATTTCGGAGGTAACATTTTCGTCCGAATTGACATGGTTCATGCACCATTGGAAAGCTAAGACAAAGTTCTACAATGTCTACTTACTAAATACAAAGGAAGACGTTTGGATGTGTTAAATCATGTCCAAGTTTAAATAATGTGTTGAAATTTCAGAAATGGCATGTCTTAGTATTTTGCTATAACTCTCTCTAAAAATTGATATGAAGGTTATTCAAGAGGATATGGAAAGCTAAGCGATATAGCTACAATTAATATACGGGACCCAAGAGCAAATGCATACGTTTTGAGGGTGCACGGTTGGGCACAAAGTGCGCGGTCGCGCGTCGGTGACCTTTTACCCAAGTTACGCGATTTTTCTTCCCTTTTTGAGTTTTCCCATTTTGTATAGGAGTCTAGGCTTGTAGATAAGACTTGGGGATCCATATTTTTGAACACTTTTACTTCTTAGCACTTTTAAACCCTAGTTTTGTTATTTTCTCTTCCATCTAACATCGGAATTGCTTGGGCTCTTCCCATCAAAGTTATTATGTGGTTTAATCCAAACGTATTATTCTTCATCTTCTTTAAATTATTTTATTTAAATTGTTTGGTGATTATTATTATTGTATGATGATGTAATTATTTTATATTCTTCAATTAAAATTGTGAAGGATAAAGTATTTTCTTTCTAACTTATCATTCAAAGATCATGGATGCTAATATAATTGAAATTCCTAACTTATCATGCTATGAGGGCATCCAGAAAATCAACATTTTCAGAATGGAACTCACCACTCTACACTTTATAACAAGACATAATAGAAAACATGTTTAAGTACTTGTAGACTTGTAGTATATGAGAAGGCTCTAAAAGCCGACAATATTTAGAGAAAGGGTCAAATGTGACTATGTGGGGTTTGTTAATTTTTTGGGATACAAAAACACCCATGAAATTTGGAATAATTACAAAAAAAAAACTCAAATAAGCTTCAAAATGAAAAAAAAAACAGGGGTAGTTTTTATAATTATTCATTTCTTTAACAAGAATTATGATCATATGGGTAACAGGAGCCTAAATTGTCAACCAAAATATAGTGTTTTTAATCCAAACTTCAACTGTGCGAACTATCTAAACTTACTAAAGCATCTTTAACTTAGAAAAAATAGATCAAAACAGAAAAGACGAACTCTGCCATGCGCTACTAGTTTACAATGGCTGAAAATATCTTGTTTCCAAATTTTTGTGTGTTTATTTGACTCCAATATGCAAAAGTTTATTATATTCCAGAAAGTTTGTGTGAATTAAGTCCTCAAAATGAACTCAAAACAAATGTTCTTAGTTAGGGAATTGAAAATAGTTTTTACTTCAAACATTCGCTTTATTCCGAACAACTACTTCACTAAGCACTACATTTCCTGCACTAATTAAGACATGAATACACCAACTCATTTCTTTAATTCACTTCGACATAAAGATAATCCTAAACAAAATTTAGACTGAAATAAACAACTCTAATAATCGATGCAAGAAAATGTAATACCTCGAATCAATACTTCCTTTATGACAAGTCTACAACAAAATTCAAGTTTTTCATCAACCTTGTACAAAATGACCCTAACACCCATAAGTCATTGTTGTGGGAAACCCTCCAAAGTGAAAATCGGGGAGATAGATCTGCACTTCTTATCAATGTCTAAAATGGGGTATGAGCTTTGCAGCAAAGAACCCAATGTGAATTTTCTCGCGAGTCCGATCAAGTCAACCTATCTTTGGGATTGTGTTGAAAAGGTTCACTCCGCTAATTTTGTGGTGGGAAACACTTTCGAATCTTCTCTGCCATGTTTGCGGCTCGCCGACACCGTGGAAGACCGTCGCTGAAGTTGAGCCCTACTATCTCCGTCTCGTGGTTGTGCCGATGATGCGAGAGAATCGAGGAGCTTCGAGCAATCGGGGGAAGATTAAGTCTGTTGTGATTCTCAAATGATAATAAACCCTAGCTAATTTTGGGTCCCATCAATGCTAAAAGTGAAAGGGTTTTCAAAAAAAAAAAAACAAAAAACATATCTACATGGGCTATTTTGAGGTGTAAAATTTTTATATTGGTTCTTTTAATGGACCGATCTAAATTTTCCATTGGCCTACAGCGGTTAGGAGGGGAACCCCTGTAAAAATTAAGTTCTTTTATAATTTTACAGCGGTTCCTTCATAAAACCGCTGTAAAGTTCTTACTTATTTACAAGTATGCCACCGTGTAATTTTTTTACATCGATTCTTTCATAAACCCATGTAAAGTGCTGATGTAAAAGCCCTGTTTTGTAGTAGTGAAGCATGAACTAAACTCTTTGTTCTAAGATTATAATGATTTGATTCAAACAAACAAGCATGAATATGGACTAATTGATTTGCCTTCCCAAATGAATTACATTATTTGATAATTGATTGTTTGCCCAACTTTGAATTATTTTGAGGGAATAATTGAGAAAGGAAGAAGAGATTATTCCTAAACTAAATTTATTTAGGGGGATAGATATGAATCGGAGATGTATTATCTAGCTTGGTTAATGAAAACGATAAATTGATTTTGTTAGACTTAATCTGTGAATACGAGAGATATCAGATCTAGGCCTAGTTTATATCTGTTTGCTTTAATTACTAATCGCATGATCAATTAGTTGATATTCTGTTTGCAAGTTTGATGAGATGATTCCGAAATTCTAGACATTTTATTCATACATTTTTTCCAAGGGTTTAAATTGAGTTGGGCTTTAATTGGTTTCTTATTTGTTTTTCTTATATAATTAAAATCAAATTAATCGGGTTAGAGTGTTTAGGATTTTCTTTTTATTTATTGTGACACACAATATTTATTTATCGGGTAGGTCTTCCTTGAGAGACGACTTGGGATAACTTGCCACCTTACGATTGATCTCGTTCTCTTGTGAGAAAAGTTAGACTTTCTAAAGTGTTTAGCGAGTTCAACATTCCACGCTAATATTGGATTCCGGCCGTCATAGTCATGGCAGAGTATTTTTTGATAGCATTAAATTCCTCAAATTGGGCTACCGTAAAGTGTCCGCTCAGGTTCCTCGACGCACATATGGAATGACATGTGGCTTCGTGCAATGCCGAATTTCTTTCTCACACCCTCATCCCAACCACATTACTTTTGGGCGGGATATGCGTGAGCTTCTTGCCGTCATTTGTGATTTCATCTGGTTTGCTCGGAATAAAAACAAGTTTGATAATTCTTCCCCGATCCATACACTATCGCACTCTCTGTGAGGCCCCGAATTTTAACAACGTGAGATACGGTGTTATGTAGTGCTTATTTATTCGGCTATGTACCACAAACCTATTATTAATGAAACGTGACTCGACTTTTATTTATTTCTTCCAATGTCAATTACGACTTCCTTATTTTTGAGCGTAATGATTTTTTATATTCTCCTCTAGTACTAATACTTGATCGAATGACTACTACTTTAGGAATATTAGACCTCCAACAATTTAGGAGTACATTCCAATCCTTATCCTAATATTTCATCTTATTCTATAATTCATCCCAACCAATTTCCCAATCAATTTTTTTTTAAAAAAAAATATATATTTTTATATTTTTAAAAAATTCAAAAATTACCATAAATGGGGAGGTTGTTTCATATTATTTTCAAGACCTACAATTATATATGTATATATATATTTACATATATATATATTTTTTCTCAACTTTTGGTCACATGTTTAAGGATGGACAAACTTTTCTTTCCACCAAATTCTAATAAATAAAAATACCAACACCATGATTATTATTCCCTCCAACTTTTGGCTCCTTGTCTTAGGGAATCAATCATTTTTGTTATTTTTTTCTTTATCTACCAATATTATTCATTTCATAATTATCATAAAAACACAAGACTTGCTTCCATTTTCCTCTCTAAAGGATTAAATTCTTCAAGCATAAGGTAAGAATGTCTTCATTTCTCCCAACTCTATTTTTCTTCTCCAATCCTCAACCTTATACCTTCACCATCTAATGATGTTGAATACTTCTTGTTGAGGTACTCCTAGAGAAAATTCTTGAAGAATTAGAGACCTAGATTTGACTACAAGCTTGAAGAGGAAATTCAAGATTACATATTATTAAGGTGAGAAAATTATGGTTTTAGTATTTTTCTCTTGACAACATGAAGAATTAATTTTTGACTCAAGAATATAAATTTTTGGAGTTTAGGGGCTGACCTACATCATCTCAAGTGGAGGTTAGAGGCTTGAAGGAAAATTTCCATTTTTGAGACTACTTGAAGATATTAAGGTGAGTAGTAACCATTTGGTACTAGTATATTTTCTTTAGACTTGAGACTTTAATTTTAACACCAAAATATGGTTTGGATACCATTTAGGGGCTGATCTTCAAGAGTTTTAGTCAAGAAGTTGATTCAAGGAAGAAGACCACATTTTAGATCAACCCGAGAAACTACTACGAGGTGGGTGGAAAAATTCTTTCAACTTCTAGGTGTTTTAAATTGAAAATATGCATGTAGTATTTTGTTATTGAGCACTTGAGATATATATTATGTATTTCATGCTATTTTCTTGTATCAAGTTGGAAAAATTCTCAAGTGTTGCTCAAAAATGTGATTTATCGAAAAATAGGGCATACATGCACATTTTATTGTTATACTTGATGAAATTTTGTATGAGAAGGATATGTATGTGTATGACTCTTGAAATCTATGTTTTGAATGATTTATAATCTGGACAAGTCGAGCATAATTGATTAAATTTCAACTTTTGGACTTAAAATGCAAAAATGGAAAGTTGGTGGACTTAATTGCAAGAAAATAAAACTTAAGGGACCCCTCTGTAATTTTCGATTTTTGGGACTGAACTCAAGTTCAAAAATTATGTTTTGACATTTTAATAAAGTTTTAAGAGTTTTTAGATAAATAAAATCAACCCTTAAAAGCCCAAGGACTAGATTGTAAAATTCTAGAAGTTTAAGGGCTATTTTGCAATTTTCGAAACTGTACCAGACCCTAATTTTAAAATTTGAAATTTTAACTCTTAAGGGACTGGAAATAACATATTTTAAGTGTATTCCAAAAATCCAAGTGTTTAGAGCTTGGAAAGTAATTTTATAAAATTTGAGGGACCAAATTGTAAAAGATTAAACTTGAGGATCAAAATACAATTTCCAGGACTTATGCAGTCCATGCACCTGGAAATACTAATTTAACTATAACATAATTATATCTTAGACCCAAGGTTCAAATTTCATAACAATTGGACCCTAAAAGCCTTAAAGGCAATTATTTCAAAACGGGACAAAAATGAGATTTTTAAAAGTTAAGGGACCTAAACTTATTTCTTTTTAAAACTGCTTTTGTCCCAATATCCTATTAACCTTAGTGACATTTTCCAACTGGAATCACATTAAAATCCCTCCCGGTTTGTGAGTTCCGATTATTTTAAACTTAAGGCCCGAAATGACAATTTTAACAAATTTGGGGCCAATGTGAGAATTTTATAAAAACTCGACCTCAAAACTTTAAAACCTGAATCTCTGAACAATTTAGATATTTTAGGAACTGACCTCATAATTTTCAAGGTCGGGATATTTATTTATTCAATTTTTAACCCCAAAAGTATTGGTTTTTACAAAACGGGGCTAATTGTAAATTTTTCTTTTATAAAGGACCTAACTTAAATTATTTTTCATTTACTAAAACAGCCCTGGACCCTCTGACTTTAATTATTAAGTAAAATATTTTATTTTCTCAAAAACTACTTGATTATCGGATCGTCTTGACCGATTAAAACCCGATCGCGGGCGACTTCCTCGTGTTGCGATTTCGAATCTATAACGGACTTATGTTCCACCTAATCTTTCAAGATATCGAAGATTGCTTATCCTCCCGATAATCATCTTCATCCAAATAACTCCACCAACGCCATAATTACTTTACGCAAATTTTCAAAACTTTTTATGAATCGCTTCCCGAATCAATATACTGATTGCACCGTTGACTACCCGAACGTGTATTTAATTTCTTGCTGAGTCAACTTGGTGTGTCGAGCTCACGTCGGAATGGATACGTCGGGGGATGGAACAGGGCAGCTCGGCTGCTATTCCACTCTTCCTCCGCCCCATCGTCCTAATCCCACAACCGAGGGACGGAGTTTGTCCAAGGGAAGCGGGTCGTAGTACTTGAGGTATAATCATGATTATGACGAATCCGAGCCTTGCTAGCTCCAACGTGGATTTTGTCTTTGCCTATGGAGCAATAAGGTGACAGTCTTGACCATCATGAACGGGGAGTTACAAGGAAGAACGAAGAATCGCATTGTCGATCCACACGATTCCGGAGTTGAACGAACGCTTTGGTTGGCGCTACACTTGATGCAAACCGCTACTTGTAATGCATGGGTTGGCGCTACACTTCAATCGCAACCACTAATTGTCTTGCATGGGATTGGCGCTACACTTCAAGACGCAATCCTCCTGTCTGCGCTTGAATCATCGTGCTGTGTGACCACGAACTATTTCTCAAACTATATAAATATATTACTTAATATATATTTATCACGATGCTTGTGGCTATGTATGAAAACATGCATCATACCTCACGCGTTTTCATACAACCGTTTTCTCGCATTAACTATATATATTGCCACACTTGCACCCATCACCCCATCCACCGAGATTTCTCGTCTCACTCCTCATGTTTTCTAACCTTTAGATGAAGAGTACGTTGAAGACGTCGAACCTACCACGATTGAATTCCTATCGTTGATGTGGAGCGACACTCCTTTTACTTTTATTGTTGTTATACTTTTCATTTTATTCTGTTTGGACCGTAAGTTAAATTCGGATAATCTATTGGGTTGTATTCAATTCCGTCGGACCTTAAGATGTAATTTGTACTTGTGTGTATTTTATTCCTACGCATTAGACTCTATTTCACTTGGAGTTTGTATAATTGGTTTAGACTATTGAATTATTTCTCATCGTTTAAGTGATTGATCGTTGTCGCGTCACGTTTGGGGCGTGACAAGAATGCATCGAGCTCGGCTTGTAATATGGAAATTTACACCGAGCTAACCCGAGGATAGGACCCTCGGATTATGTTGGATAGTACCGCGACTTGACTAGTTAAGTGTGAAATCGATTTCAATAATGGTATAGAACCGTATTATTGATGTTCATGATAAGTCATAATTTATACTTGGAGAATCCATAGTCTTACTTGATTTGACTTAGTTGACTCTTGACGACTTTCCTTAGTCATTCTTTTCTTGTTCTTCCTTATCTTTTCCTTACATTCGTCTAATCCGCCTTAGTTTTGTTGACCAGGATAGGTTCCCTTCCGCTGGATTGGGTACCACTACTAGATGACCTAAGTTGAATCTTGGATGAATATTTGAACTCTTTTGGGCTGTTATAGTGTTAAGATATCCTGATATTCCTCTATTCGACGTTAGGTGATTTAGAAATTTCTTAATTTGGAAGTTATAATGCTCCGATATGATGAGACTTGAAGAATATATAGTTATCACTTAACAATATATGATTTGATCATAAGACACTTATGGAATCTAGATGCCTAATGATATTACTTTGGGGAAAATGATAGTAGGGGAATCACTAAGTATATTGATCGATGTATAATACCCTTGTGTTATTCATTCTCAAGTACCTACACAAGCTTAAGTAAGGGAATTTGACTTGTGGTTTAGGTATCACGGATAAGATACATTAAGGATGTGACTATTATACGATCTCGACTAGATGTTACCACTAAATATCCCCTCCCGAAGATAGACGAACTATTTGATCAACTTCAAGGAGCGACGGTGTACTCGAAGTTTGATTTACAACAAGGATATTATCAACTGAAGACCCGTGAAGAAGACGTTTCCAAAACGATATTTCAAACAAGATATGGACACTACGAGTTTGTAGTGATGCCTTTCGGTCTGACGAACGCACCAGCATCGTTTATAGATCTGATGCATCGATTATTTCAACCTTATTTGGATCAATTCGTAGTGATGTTCATTGATGACATACGCGTATACTCTAAGTCTAGAGAAGAGCATGAACGCGTCATCCCGAAAATTGTTTTGGAGACACTACGGGAGCACAAATTGTATGCAAATTCAGCAAGTGCGAATTTTGGCTTAGTGAAGTCGCATTCTTGAGACACATAGTATCCGGCACCGGGATCGCCAGATCCTTCGAAGGTACATACAGGTGGTTGAATGGAAACAACCGAGTTTGTAACGAGATCGAAGTTTCTTAGATTTGGATATTATCGAAGATTTATCCGAGAATTTCTCCAAGATAGCTTTTACCACTCACTCGACTAATCCGAGGAAAGCAAGTCGGTTTGAGTGGAATGACAAGTGTGAGGCTAGTTTCAAGAGTCAAGAAACGACTTACTACACTCGATCTTAGCCCTTCCAAAGGGAATAGAAAACTTTGTCGTCTCTGGTGACGCAACAAAGGAAGGACTAGGAGCAAGCGTGCTACTCATGCGAGAAAGGAAAGGTCATTGCTTATGCATCACGAAAGCTCAAGCCGTATGAGGCCAATTACCCAATGCATGACTTGGAATTGGCGACAATATTCGCGTTAAAGAAATGGAGGCACTATCTCAACGGAGCAACATTCGGGGTTTACACAGATCATAAGAGCCTAAAGTATCTATTCTCTCGAAGGATCTCAATTGAGGCAACGGAGATGGATGGAGTTAATTGAGGATTATCACTTTGATATTCAATACCATCCGGAAAGCTAACGTAGATATCGGACGCCTTGAGCGAAAGGAGAGTTTAGCGAGGCTAATGATTCGAGAGTGGAAATCATTAGAAGAGTTGAACACTTGGAATCCGATGAGAACCAATACTCATATTTCATGTGCTAACATTTCGGTTAAACCCGATTTCTTTAACGAGATCAAAGAAGCACATGGAAATGATGTGCATCTTCAAAGACTGAAAGAGAAGATACTTAAAGGAGAGGGATCAGAATTCTCGGTACATGAAGATGGGATCACCAGATTTCAAATCGAGTTTGTGTACCGAGTGACGAGCGATTAGGAGCGAAGCACACCGTTCGAAATACACTATAGACCCTGGAGGAAACAAGATGTATAAGGACTTGAAACGACATTTTACGGTGGGTGAATATGAAGAACCAAGTAGCGAGTTCGTTCGCAGATGTTTGACTTGTCAACGAATAAAAGTAGAACACCAACGACCATCTAGTTTATTACAACCGTTGAAAATTCCCGATTGAAAATGGGAACACATAACGATGGACTTCATGACGGATCTACCAAGGACCAGGCGAGGCCATGATGTTATATGGGTAGTCATAGACCGACTTACGAAAATCGCACACTTTTTACCCATGAAAAAACCGACAAAGATGCGTAAACTTCGCGCAGATTTATATCCGAGAGATCCTTCGATGCATGGAGTGCCCAACATTGTGTCGACAGACCCGAGGTTTGTCTCCGGTTATGGAAGTGCTTGCACGAGGAATTGGGTACTCTCGCTAAATAGCGAAAGACATCCACAAACCGATGGCCAGGTGAGCGAACGATTCAAACCCCGAAGATATGCTACGAGCACCCATTACATTGGATTTCCAAGGAAGTTGGGATTCGCACGTACCATTGGGCCGAGTTCGCCTATAATAACAGCTATCGTGCCACAATTGGGATGACACCCTACGAAGCCTGCGGGTAAAAGTGTAGATCTGCACTACACTGGGAGATTGATGACCAATGGACTCCAAAAGAGAAACGAAAGTTGCCCTCGATTCCAAATGTCGACTTAGTTCAGGAGGCCATGGAGAAGGTCAAGCTGATCAAGGAACGGATCCGCACAGCTCAGAGCCGCCAAAAGAGTTACATAGACAAGAGGAGAAAGGACTTGGAATTTGAAGCCGGAGATGAAGTATTTCTCAGACTCTCTCCACGGAAAGGATTGATCAATACGAAAAAAAAAGGAGGCAAGTTGAGCCCGAGATATGTTGGACCTTACAAGATTTTGCAGAGGATCAGGAAGTTAGCCTACCGACTCGAGTTACCAGCACAGTATGCGGGAATGCACGATGTATTCCACGTATCGAGGTTAAAGAAGTATCAACCAGATCTTGAGCATATCATCACCCAAGATACTCCTCCTCTGATGGAAAATTTATCCTACACCGAGAAACCAATCCGGATCATTGACCAGCAGATACATCAGTTGCGTAATAGAGAGATTCCGATGGTTAAAGTGGTATGGCGAAACCACAACCGAGACAAAGATGCAACGTGGGAGATGGAAGAAGACACGAGAAATCAATATCCATAGTTGTTCTAAAGAGAATTTGGGGACCAAATTCTTTTAAGGAGGGGTGAATGTGAGGCCCCGAATTTTAACAACGTGAGATACGGTGTTATGTAGTGCTTATTTATTCGGCTATGTACCACAAACCTATTATTAATGAAACGCGACTCGACTTTTATTTATTTCTTCCAATGTCAATTACGACTTCCTTATTTTCGAGCGTAATGATTTTTTTATATTCTCCTCTAGTACTAATACTTGATTGAATGACTACTACTTTAGGAATATTAGACCTCCAACAATTTAGGAGTACATTCCAATCCTTATCCTAATATTTCATCTTATTCTATAATTCATCCCAACCAATTTCCCAATCAATTTTTTTAAAAAAAAAATATATTTTTTTTTTATATTTTTAAAAATTTCAAAAATTACCATAAATGGGGAGGTTGTTTCATATTATTTTCAAGACCTACAATTATATATGTATATATATATATATTTACATATATATATTTTTTTATCTCAACTTTTGGTCACATGCTTAAAGGATGGACAAACTTTTCTTTAAACCAAATTCTAATAAATAAAAATACCAACACCATGATTATTATTCCTCCAACTTTTGGCTCCTTGTCTTAGGGGAATCAATCATTTTTGTTATTTTTTTCTTTATCTACCAATATTATTCATTTCATAATTATCATAAAAACACAAGACTTGCTTCCATTTTCCTCTCTAAAGGATCAAAATTTTCAAGCATAAGGTAAGAATGTCTTCATTTCTCCCAACTCTATTTTTCTTCTCCAATCCTCAACCTTATACCTTCACCATCTAATGATGTTGAATCCTTCTTGTTGAGGTACTCCTAGAGAAAATTCTTGAAGAATTAGAGACCTAGATTTGACTACAAGCTTGAAGAGAAATTCAAGATTACATATTATTAAGGTGAGAAAATTATGGTTTTAGTATTTTTCTCTTGACAACATGAAGAATTAATTTTTGACTCAAGAATATAAATTTTTGGAGTTTAGGGGCTGACCTACATCATCTCAAGTGGAGGTTAGAGGCTTGAAGGAAAATTTCCATTTTGAGACTACTTGAAGATATTAAGGTGAGTAGTAACCATTTGGTACTAGTATATTTTCTTTAGACTTGAGACTTTAATTTTAACACCAAAATATGGTTTGGATACCATTTAGGGGCTGATCTTCAAGAGTTTTAGTCAAGAAGTTGATTCAAGGAAGAAGACCACATTTTAGATCAACCCGAAAACTACTACGAGGTGGGTGGAAAAATTCTTTCAACTTCTAGGTGTTTTAAATTGAAAATATGCATGTAGTATTTTGTTATTGAGCACTTGAGATATATATTATGTATTTCATGCTATTTTCTTGTATCAAGTTGGAAAAATTCTCAAGTGTTGCTCAAAAATGTGATTTATCGAAAAATAGGGCATACATGCACATTTTATTGTTATACTTGATGAAATTTTGTATGAGAAGGATATGTATGTGTATGACTCTTGAAATCTATGTTTTGAATGATTTATAATCTGGACAAGTCGAGCATAATTGATTAAATTTCAACTTTTGGACTTAAAATGCAAAAATGGAAAGTTGGTGGACTTAATTGCAAGAAAATAAAACTTAAGGGACCCCTCTGTAATTTTCGATTTTTGGGACTGAACTCAAGTTCAAAAATTATGTTTTGACATTTTAATAAAGTTTTAAGAGTTTTTAGATAAATAAAATCAACCCTTAAAAGCCCAAGGACTAGATTGTAAAATTCTAGAAGTTTAAGGGCTATTTTGCAATTTTCGAAACTGTACCAGACCCTAATTTTAAAATTTGAAATTTTAACTCTTAAGGGACTGGAAATAACATATTTTAAGTGTATTCCAAAAAATCCAAGTGTTTAGAGCTTGGAAAGTAATTTTATAAAATTTGAGGACCAAATTGTAAAAGATTAAACTTGAGGATCAAAATACAATTTCCAGGACTTATGCATCCATGCACCTGGAAATACTAATTTAACTATAACATAATTATATCTTAGACCCAAGGTTCAAATTTCATAACAATTGGACCCTAAAAGCCTTAAAGGCAATTATTTCAAAACGGGACAAAAATGAGATTTTTAAAAGTTAAGGGACCTAAACTTATTTCTTTTTAAAACTGCTTTTGTCCCAATTTCCTATTAACCTTAGTGACATTTTCCAACTGGAATCACATTAAAATCCCTCCCGGTTTGTGAGTTCCGATTATTTTAAACTTAAGGCCCGAAATGACAATTTTAACAAATTTGGGGCCAATGTGAGAATTTTATAAAAACTCGACCTCAAAACTTTAAAAACCTGAATCTCTGAACAATTTAGATATTTTAGGAACTGACCTCATAATTTTCAAGGTCGGGATATTTATTTATTCAATTTTTAACCCCAAAAGTATTGGTTTTTACAAAACGAGGCTAATTGTAAATTTTTCTTTTTATCAAGGACCTAACTTAAATTATTTTTCATTTACTAAAACAGCCCTGGACCCTCTGACTTTAATTATTAATTAAAATATTTTATTTTCTCAAAAACTACTTGACTTATCGGATCGTCTTGACCGATTAAAACCCGATCGCGGGGCGACTTCCTCGTGTTGCGATTTCGAATCTATAACGGACTTATGTTCCACCTAATCTTTCAAGATATCGAAGATTGCTTATCCTCCCGATAATCATCTTCATCCAAATAACTCCACCAACGCCATAATTACTTTACGCAAATTTTCGAAAACTTTTTATGAACTGCTTCCCGAATCAATATACTCATTGCGCTTGGTTGACTACCCGAACGTGTATTTAATTTCTTGCTGAGTCAACTTGGTGTGTCGAGCTCACGATCGGAATGGATACGTCGGGGATGGAACCGGGCAGCTCGACGCTATTCCACTCTTCCGGCCCCATCGTCCTAATCCCAACGAGGGACGGAGTTTGTCCAAGGGAAGCGGGTCGTAGTATTGAGGTATAATCATGATTATGACGAATCCGAGCCTTGCTAGCTCAACGTGGATTTTGTCTTTGCCTATGGAGCAATAAGGTGACAGTCTTGGACCATCATGAACGGGGAGTTACAAGGAAGAACGAAGGAATCGGCTATTGCCCGATCCACACGATTCGGAGTTGAACGGAACGTTTGGTTGGCGCTACACTTCAAGATGCAACCGCTACTTGTAATGCATGGGTTGGCGCTACACTTGATGACGCAACCACTAATTGTCTTGCATGGGATTGGCGCTACACTTGATGCGCAATCCTCCTGTCGCTGAATCATCGTGCTGTGTGACCACGAACTATTTCTCAAACTATATAAATATATTACTTAATATATATTTATCACGATGCTTGTGGGCTATGTATGAAAACATGCATCATACCTCACACGCGTTTTCATACAACCGTTTTCTCGCATTAACTATATATATTGCCACACTTGCACACGATCACCCCATCCACCGAGATTTACTCTCACTCCCTCCTGTTTTCTAACCTTTAGATGAAGAGTACGTTGAAGACGTCGAACCTACCCGCAGTTGAATTCCCTCTTGTTGATGTGGAGCGACACTCCTTTTACTTTTATTGTTGTTAGACTTTTCATTTTATTCTGTTTGGTGTAAGTTAAATTCGGATAATCTATTGGGTTGTATTCGAATTCCGTCGGACCTAAGATGTAATTTGTACTTGTGTGTATTTTATTCCGCTGCATTAGACTCTATTTCACTTGGAGTTTGTATCATTGGTTTAGACTATTGAATTATTTACTTTTAAGTGATTGATCGTTGTCGCGTCACGTTTGGGCGTGACACTCTCCGCCAATGATAATCTTGTTGACTTTCTAACGCGTTCTCCTGCCCAAATGCCCTTCCCCTCTTTATCTAACACCCGCCTCCGCCCCGCGATTCTATTTGCCAAACGATCTTCTTCGACGGAGCTATCTCCGCCTCCCTTTCTTGTGCGGTGTCGGAGTTGCGATTTTTATGCATCCGGGAAATTCTTGCAAGGCATTTCCCGAAATTTCTGAAATCTCGGATGCGGAAGTTGTCGAGGTACTTGCTCTCCATGAAACCCTCCTAATCGGAAAGCGCTTAAATCTCTCATTGGTGGAAATATTTGGTGATGCGGCGGCTATCATCCTCGCGGTTAATGGTGAAGCCTAGTTCTCTTCTAGTTGTCAAGCTATTTTTACGATGTTATGATTGTGAAATCATCACTTCCCCAAGTCAGCGTTTTTACGGATTACGCGTCAACACAATTTAGTTGCTCACTTTTTTGCTACTTTTGCTAAGAACATGTCCTCTTCTTTTCATCATTGGAATTGTCTCCCCCTCCCTTTTGTCAATCCCACGATGGACGATTTCGAATACCGATAATTTATTAATGCTATTTCAAAATATAAATTTTATTGTGGCAATACCTAATTATTTCACATAGTAAAATCGAAGTTATGATGCACCTAAAAACAGATGAGATCTTCTATTCCAAAATCGTATTTCATCTTATATTCCTTCACATGGATGATTGTAGCGTGTATAACACTAATCATATTTGTTTTCAAGCATAAGTCAAGCCTAGTTTTTAGACTAATCAATCATGGATAAACTGATGATCCCATGAAGGAAGAGATTCAGATGTAAACAGATGAAAACTATAAGAGAGACTCCCCATGGAGGAAACCTAGGACACTTACTCAAGATTTGATTTAGATATACAATGATATTGTGAGTCAAGAACGGATTTGTTTGTATCAAATATCTTAGTCCGATAATGTTTTTAATTGACACAGACTTAGCTATTTGGTAGAATTCTGAATCTTTCTTTATAATTTAGAAAATATTATAAAATATATATTTAAAAATATTCAAATTTTCTTAAAAACTTATTTTATTAAAGATCATCATATATATATAAAGCTTTTTTAGAAAACAAGAGAGAATTGAATTGAATTGAATCGGGTTTTGAAAAAGTCGAATTTTATGATGAAAAATCCACAAAGTTAAATTTGATGTTTGACCCTATCATATCGTCATTGCCAAGCAAACCCACCCCTAAAGAGTTTCACGTACAAACCCTTAAAGAGTTTCATGTGAATCCAATTTTAAATGTAAATTAAAGTTTTCATTAGTTCAGTTCGAGTGTGACCCAAATAAATCTTGTTTGGTAGTTACATTTACAACTACGCAATTTAATTTCTTGGCAAAATTGTTTTTTAGTCTCTAAGTGGGACGACGGGAGCTTAAGTCCTCGCTTACTAATTTGTATGATATTAGTCCTCGAACTAATTTTTTTTTCAGATCTTTAGTCCTGTTACCTGCTATACCCAGTCAACCTAACCTGAAATGCTGATGTGGCATTTTTATCTAATAAAATATTTTTTTAATGACTTAATTGACGACATGTACACATAGTTGGATGATTTTGGAGGAAAATTAGGTTTTGGTACCAAAATGGAGGGAAAATTGATATTTAGTTATAAAATATAAAAAAACTATATTTTGAAAAAAAAAATTAAATAGTAATATTTTCGAAAAAAATAATATAAATTATTTATTTCGAAAAAATTATGTTTAAAAAAATCATACCAAATTATTCTATAAATAATTTATTATTTTTAAAAATAATTTAAATTATATTTAGTTATAAATATAGTTTTTAACATTATTTTTTCTAACTTTTATAAATAATTCAGGTTTTCGAAATTATCAAGTTATTAAAAATTTGGCAAAACTGAATATAGTTTCAAAAACTATATTTATAACTTGATAATGTCAAAAAACTGAATTATTTACAAACAAAGTTGGAAAAATAATGTTAAAAAATATATTTATAACAAAATATGATTAAAATTATTTTTTAAATAATAAATTATTTATAGAATAATTTGGTATGATTTTTTTAAACATAATTTTTCGAAATAAATAATTTATATTATTTTTTTCGAAAATATTACTATTTAATTTTTTTTTAAATATAGTTTTTTTATATTTTATAACTAAATATCAATTTTCCCTCCATTTTGGTACCAAAACTTAGTTTCCTCCAAAATCATCCAATTATGTGTACATGTCATCAATTAAGTCATTAAAAATATATTATTAGAAAAAAATGCCACATCGATTTCAGAAGACTGGTATAGTAGATAAATGGACTAAAGATCCGAAAAATATAGTTAGAGGACTAATATCATACAAATTAGTAAATGAGACTAAAGCTCCAGTCGGTCACTTAGAGGACTAAAAATAATTTTGCCTAATTTCTTCATAGACTTGTGTCTTTGTAGCTCATAAATATTTTTGCAAGCTCAACTATGATCACATCTCCCCATGTTTAGAATAGGGAATTAACTGGGATTCAGACGTAGCTTAAATGGTCAAAATACATGTTATTGGATAAGTAGTCCTAGGTTGGTGAGTACATGTAGGAAAAACATAGAAACTGACATATTTACAAATGAGAGACCATTCTAGTAGAAGATTGTGGGCAAATCATATTCGTTTAAAGAAGATAAGAAGGAATAAACAAGGTATAAAAACCGGCCAGCTAGGATTTCTAATGAAGGAGTGATCCTGTGTTATGCACCCCATGGATCTATATCAAGTGATTTTCTCAACAGTTCAAGTTATCTATATACGCTAACATGAAGTTTTCAACTTTTTTACATTTCTTATATAAGCTAATTTAAAATTTAAACCTTCAAATAAACATTACAATTAATATTGAAATTTATACCTATAAGAACGTGACAATTTCTACATTGTGTAGCAATTTAAATTTACAATGAAGAATATATGAAACAAGATAGACAATTAGTAAGCAAAAATAAGATGATTATAAATAGGGCATTAAAAACATTCATATAATTAACTCTCTGTGATTCGATCATTGCCGTAAAAACGCCAATGCATAAATATATAAACTACTATGCTTTTTCATTATTTGAACCTACTGGTCTCTTAAAAAAAAAACATCTACGATTACACTATACTATCTTGTATGTTGTATTGTTGGACCAAAGAGAGACGACATTAATTTATAGAGGTCGTGCATCGTTTGTCTTGGACATGATAATGCATTTCCATTTCATATATGGATGGCGCAATGATTGTAATCATTAAATAACACTAGTATTTTACCGTGCGATGCACGTAAGTATTTTCGGGTGTGGTGTTGCTATATAAATGAAATATCAATACAAAAATATAATCTATTACAAATCTTCGAAAAGCAAATTACAATTGAACAAAAAAATTACAAATTTTGAAATACTTCATTGTATACAACATTATTTGTTTGTTTGTGTTGTTTGACGATCGTCGCCGCAAAACTAATATTTTCGATCTCTTTCAATTGGTAACTCAAGAAACTGCCACATATAATTGGCCATGACTGAAAACTGGATTCTTGAGATATAGACCGACATTCGAGAGAGACTGTCCTTGGCTTTTGTTTATGGTCATGGCATACGACACGATCAAAGAAAACTGCCATCGCTGGAACATGAAGGGAATCCTAAGGTCAGAAGGGGTAAGAGTCATTCGCGAGATCAACACTTTATGACCTGCATTGGCTCCGGTGAGAATCTTGGATTCAAGCACATGTTTACCGAGCCTTGTAATCACTAATCGTGTACCATTACACAAACCAATTGAATGGTCTATCCGAACTTCAAATGAATTTCATGATTAGGTACTCCAGAACATCTTATCCCATTTAAGAATTCCGGTGTGTGCAGATCATGTAAGAAATCAACATTAGCGTCCGATTTGCAAGTGTTATCCGAACTTAAATAAGTATGACCTTCTGATGTGTTCAAAGAGGTCATATATTGATTAATCGACTCAACCACATTGAGAGTAGGTGCCAAAATAGCTCTTTCCTTCAGATAAGTCGGATCCTTGATTGCATCTTTAAACATTGGATAAGTGCTTTCAATGATAGTCGAAATAGGATCACCATTTGATTCGAGCAAAATATCTTGGGGATGTCAATAGTGGCGAGAACCGTCATTTTCTCCTCCAAGTGTTCCATCTCCGATATTTGCAATCCATTCAAAAAGTTAACGAAATCCGCATAATCATCACTTTCACCTAGTCTTTGAAGCCGCACGTTCTTAGTTAGCTTTAAGCACGATCAATGCCTCCACAAATGCGAAGAATTTATCGTGGCATTGACGATATCTTGCCGACTTCCCTTGGGTATGACTGGCAATATCTGTCTGAAATCTCCACCAAACACGACCGTTTTGCCTCCAAATGGGATATGCAGACTTCTTGGTTTGACTGTCTCCATAATATCTTTTATAGTTATGTCCACAGCCTCAAAGCAATGCTTGTGCATCATTGGAGCTTCATCCCATATTATTAGTTTACTACGCATAATCAATTCGACAAGTGGTCGCCAACTTTGATTTCACAAAATTGATCCTTCATGTGGATTTATAGGAATAACAAATCGAGAATGTGCGGAGTCCTTCCACCGGCAAGCGAAGAGATGCTATTCCACTTGACGCCACGTTAAGTACAATTTTCCCTTTTGATCTCAACCCCGAAGATAATGCCCTCCACAAATAGGTTTTACCAGTACCTCTGTATCCATATACAAAGAAAGACGATCTCTATCCGATTGAACTGCACACATGATTTCAGAATACACGTGGCGTTGCTCATC
This sequence comes from Rehmannia glutinosa, assembly GCA_016081115.2. Classification (NCBI taxonomy): domain Eukaryota; kingdom Viridiplantae; phylum Streptophyta; class Magnoliopsida; order Lamiales; family Orobanchaceae; genus Rehmannia; species Rehmannia glutinosa. The sequence goes on along the minus strand of CM071927.1, from coordinate 27,110,881 downwards.
AGTAAGGTTTGAAAGAAGATCTTTGTGCTCTGCGGCTAAGGCCTTACGATCGTATCGTAACTTGTCGTAAACCAATCTGTTTTGGCTGAATCGACATTGTCAACGATTGGAAATGGCATCGTACAAAACTCATGTAGACTCTTGCCACGGCTACGCTATAACTTTTCAACTTCCAATAGGGCAAGATTCTTAATTTCATTCTCACTTAGAACCAGATCTATCAAAAGAAAAAAAATTAAAATCACAATAAATAATTTAATTCTTATTATTATATTCAAAAAATGAAAAAAGAATATAAATAGATTTATATAAAGTATAATATATAATATGTAATGTAATACCTTGGTGTTGAAAAAGAATGCGTCGTCTATATAAAATATCATCCGAAAGAAGTTCCCAGCATTTATCCCACACTTCCTCAGGTCTGGTCAAAGAACTTGAAGACAATAATGATGCAAACAAACTCCCGAGAGTCTCTGCAGGCAGCCAAATGACTCGCTTGATGATGCCATCAATATACTCTTTATCGTCAACAAACCCGAGCATAGCGGCCCTCATGATAAGAACTATGTTGCACACCTATACCTTTCTATAATCAACATGACACGTAGCACCACGCACAACATTGTTAAGGCATCTCGGATAATACATGTCACTGGACCCGGAGGAACATAGAAAACATGGCTTATAGTATATCCCGACTTTCTCGGCTCCCACTTCTTCAGTTGTGATTTCCATGTGAATTTTGTAGGAGCTTCAGCATATGTCAATTCTCTGGCTTTAGGATATATTTTATTGGCTTCCATCCAAGCCGAAAACATGCTTTCTCTTACAATGCTTCTCTTGAGAACATCGTCTATTCTTTCAGAATCATAAAATATTACACTTTGTTCGTTCTCGAGATGGAAACTAAGACGTTCAACGGGAAGATATTTATATTGAATTTCATATCCCAGTAATCTCCATGCTGCCTCACACGACGAAACATATCTGCAGTCGTAATACATGCTCACTTCATCTACAGCTTTCCTTGATTCTTCATCACCACTGCTCTGGTAGAATGATACTGTCACCCGATCATGTCCCTTATTGACATATTTGAACAAATACTTGATTGATCTAGATTAATTACACCATTCTACATTAACGTGGGCACCGTATTTAAGTAGCAATCGACGATTACGCGGCACGATGTATCTGTTATCAAGAGGAACACCATTTTTCTCGACAACCCTGCCATTATCCCTACGCCGATAACGTGGATAACCTTCATCATCAATACATGTGACACCCACAAATTTTTTAGGAAAATATTTCGTACAACGACCATCGCCATGCACAGAGAATTATTCCTTGCTTCGCCACATGGACCATGAATCATAACATCTCTAATCGCTAAAAATAGAATGGATCATTTGCTTAAATGCAGTATCTCCGCCGATATAATTCTATCTATATCATCCTTAGTTGAATATTTATCTTCTTTGGCCGAAACAATAATAGTCACCGAGCGGAGAATTGGAGAATTCATAAGAAATAGTAAATTGTACCATTTTATTTATTATTAGAGAATTCATAAGAAATAGTAAATTGTACATAAAACAATAAATGATTAGTCATTCTTTTATTTATTATCAGATTAATAATAGTTTTTTTTTATCATAAATAGTTAATGTTTTAAATATAAATAATATTAATAAGTATAAATATATAAATGTAAAAAAAATGTACCGTTTGTGATGTCACTGAGCGGAGAATTGGAGAATTCATAAGAAATCTTGCTTGAATCATTGTTGGATACAACTCTTTTAGGTCTAATCAGAGGTGTTGTCCTTTCTATGCTCCCATTTTCTGTTTAAACAATAAAAAAATAACAGAATATAAACAATTGAAAAAAAAAACATTATGTATAAGTAATATTCTAAATTATATATTATGTATATATATAATTTATTTAATTTAAAAAAAATAATTTCAATAAGTAATTTATCTCTATTTAACATGAAAATAAGTTAAGTATCATCTTTTTAATATTGTTAAGGGATACATATAAGAATTAAATCATCTAAATAAATATTTTATGCATATATTTCTATTTTAAAAACAAACAAATTCAACACAATAAATTAAATATTAAAATAAAATAAATAAACTCAAAAAAATAAAAACAAACAAAAAGCCTATTACTACATACAATTCAATGACAAAAAACTATTGGGCTATATTAATGTTCCCACTTGGATTTTTTTGACAATTGGTTAAGCCCATTAAATATTAAACCATTACAAATAATACCCAGCCCACACTCGGCCCATACTAACACGGATAGGATGACACATGTACGACTAAGGATTGTGCATCAAGAAAATTCCATGAAATCAACGGCCGGATTGTTTCTCACCAAACCAAGGCACATAAAATGAACCCTAACCCATTCCCACCCCACATTTCGACGCTCCCTTAATCGCTCTCACCAAACCCCTCAAACCTCTTTTGGCTTCCGATTTTCTTCATTTTTAAGTTCATTTTCATCTAATATCTATTTATCTTTCGACATTTCAACATCAGAACAACAATATAGTTCTGATTACGAAAAGATCCAAACTAATTTTTTTAGAAACCGTAATTTTTTTGGATCTGAAAATGAAGAACACGATCTTCCAGTTTTAAGCTTTTTTTTTTTCTATTTCGCGATCGTAGTCTATGTTTTTGAACTTTTCATTCGAGTTTATTGTTTTTGATTCGTATGATCCATGATCCAGAAGAAAAATGCGAAAATCGATGTTTGAGAAAACCCTAATTTTTCAATTTTTTTGGTTATTTTTCATTTATTTTGATTATCCTATAATCTTGTTGTTGATTTATCTTGTAGTATGTTTATTTTTTTAAAGAAAATAAAGCTAGAAGAAAAATATAGTATGTATATATCAGATCCAAGAAATTTTTGGAGTTTGAAATTTTTTAGATGATTCACAACATCCGCATCTGATGAAAAATGCGAAAATAAGAGTTTGATAAAAACCTAATTTTGTAGAATTACTTTTATTGTTATTTTTTATTTATTTTGGTTATTAGGATGTCACCCACACCAAACCTTCATCTTTTTTTTTTTTTTCGATTATAAAAGAAAAAAATGTTCTAGTTTTCGATTTATCGATCGAAAAATCATTTAATATTTTACTTTATAAAATGGTTTTGGATCTAAAATTGACCAAAAATAGTTTTAATACCTTTTATAAAATAAAAAATTTTCGATTAGTTTATTTTATATGTTTTGTTTTTTATCAAGTTATTCGAGATCGAAAAATCATTTTACTGTTTAGTTTAGAAAATGGTTTTGGATCTCAAAATGACCAAAAATCGATTTGGTTTTGATACTTTAGGAATATCTTGTTAGATAAATGTGTTTATCATGGTTTTGATGATTTTATTCAAATTAGTTTTTAAACCAAAACAATGTCCCTAAATGTTGTCTAAATACTTCCGATCGATTTAAAATATTTTTACTATTTTTCGGAGTATTTTTTAGAGTTTATTTTTGATAAAAAATTAGACAACACATTTGTTTCAGGCTCGACCGATCGCCCTATAGGGCAACCCATACCTGAGTTGAGTTTTGAAACAGAAAATGGGACGTAGAAAAAAAGAGGAAGGGCGACCGGTCGACCGGTACCTGGGAGTTCCTCTTTTGGTTCGATCTTCTCTATTTCGTTTTTTATCAACCACAACCGGTCATAGTCAAGGCGGCCGTCGCACCCTCCGACCGGTCCCCCTGTGTAAAAATAGTAGGAATTCAATTTCAATCTTATCTCTCTGCGACATCGTCGCACCCTTGTTTATCAAAACTATCCGTTGCATTTTCAGACAACTTTTTCCTATTTTGTGGGATTGATTTCTAACAGCTATATTGATGATTTTAAATGGTTTCTTTTGCAGCAAATCACTCCCCAAGGAGGAGCCTATGTCTGGAAATGAAAGCCAAGTCCTCTCCTATAAATAGAGGCTTCATTCAAGCAACAAGATACAACACTCTACACAAGCAAAGAGCAATCAAGGAAACACTTTCATATATCTTGTTGTATTAGCCTTAACACTTTCACTTGCACAAATTTGAGGTCTAGGCTTTCAATTCTTGATTACACTTGTACTCATATTGTATCAATCATTATTGAGTTGTAATCTTGATTTTGGTCATCATTCAACACAAGACATCCTTGTGAGTATTCTTGTGGTAAGAATACACTTGGGTGATCTAGGTGATAGGTGTTTGAAGGTTGTGGTAATCTTCAAAGGTGTTGTAAGAGGGTTGTGGTAATCCTCGAGGTGGTGAAAGAGGGTTGTGGTAATCCTCAAGGTGTTGTATTGATTTTTGGTAAATTAATAAAATCTTTTTTTCATTTTGAAATCCATCCTGGATATACTGGGGTGGTAGAGGATTAGGCCCTAGGTGGGTTGAACCTCTATAAATCGAAGTGTGTTGTTTAATTTCCGCACTTAGCATTTCATCTTTGCTTAAGTTTTTCGAAAAAAAGGGCAAAATCTGAAAAACCGAGATAATCTATTCACCCCCCTCTAGATTATCGTAGCCACTAGGACTAACAAGTGGTATCATAGCCAAACTCTTTGGTTAGCTCGTTCCGAGTAAAGAGGAAAGATCCATGGCTACAAATGATGCTCATCTCACCACCGGCGCCTCCACCAACAAGCCACCACTATTCGATGCCAACAACTACGCATTTTGGAAAGACCGTATAGAGTGCTTCTTACAAGGGTGCCGGTTCGACATTTGGAATGTGGTCATTGAATGAGTTGATCAACCAACCAAGAAATTGGAGGATGGCACCTCGGCTCCTAAACCTTTCAAGGAGTTCGATGAAAATGACAAAAAAAGGCTTTTTCTCTAAACGGTAAGGCCTTAAATATTTTGCATTGTTCTCTTACCGCCACCGAGTATAATCGCATAAGAGGCATAAGGTCGGCACATGAGGTTTGGGTAAAATTGGAGACAATCTATGAAGGGACCAAGAAGGTCAAGCAAGCAAGAAAGACCAGGCTTGTTAAGTACTTTGAAAACTTTAACATGCATAATGGTGAAAGCATCTCCAAGATGGTGGAAAGGCTTGACAATATTGTCAATCATCTTGTGGCCCTCGGTAAAATCATCTCCGAAGAAGACAAGGTGACTAAGGTATTGAATGCTCTTCCCGGCTCATGGTCTGAAAAAGTAACTGCAATCACGGAGGTACAAAACCTTGATGACTTGCAATGTGATTTTGATGAATTGCAAATTGAGTTTCAAAATTTAATTGTTAAATACAAAAATTTGAAAAAGGAGCATAAGGAGCTTAAGGTTGAAAAAGAAAAATTATTTACCTCTTATGAATCTCTAGACAAAGCTCATACTCTTACTCTTAATAGAGTTTACTCTCTTGAAACCGAAAAGGAATTGCTCACAAAAGATATTGAATGTTTGAAAAATGATGTGCATCGTTTCAACATAAGCACAGATAAAGTGACAAAAATTTTAGATGCACAAAGAGGTAAGCATTCCAAATTGGGACTTGGTTATAAGCTATTTCAAAGTGTCTTTAAGAAAAATAACCAAGGTCCGACTTTTGTACGTGCTAATAGTTCTAATACTCCTACTTGTTTTTATTGTGGCAAAGTTGGACATTATGCTAATAATTGCAAATTGAGAAATAGCTCTAGACATGTTTGGAGACCCAAAGATCTCAAGACTAACCCCCATGGACCCCAAAATTATAGGGTACCTAAAAGAAATTCTTTTGTAGGTAATAGGGGCTATAACAACAATGGAAGATTCAAAATGGCTCATGGACAGTGGATGTTAACGCCATATGACCGGGAGGAGAGAACTTTTACCAACATCAAGCTCCAAGAAGAAGGTATGGTCATGTTCGACAATGGCAAAGGAAGAATTCTTGGAAATGGAGAAATTGGTAACTCTTCTTTCTCTCTTAGTAATGTTCTTTTAGTAGAAGGGCTTAAGTTTAATTTGATAAGTGTTAGCCAACTTTGTGATTCAAATTATGATGTTTCCTTCAATAAAGAAAAATTACTTATACTTAAAAATGGTGAAATTATTTGTGAAGCAAATAGAAAAGGCAATCTTTACAAAATTTGTACAAGTGATTTGGTTAGTCAAAATGTTTCTTGTTTAGTCGCCAATAATGATTTAACTAGTTTATGGCATAGGCGACTTGGACATGTTGGATACAAGAATTTGAAAAATATTTACAAAAATCAACATGTGAAAGGACTACCCAAATTGAATTTTGAAAATCTTGGCTTATGTGACACTTGTCAAATAAACAAATTAGTTAAAAGTAGTTTTAAGCCCAAAAATGAAATTTCCACAACCAAACCCCTACAATTATTTCACCTTGATTTGTATGGGGATATTGGTACAACAAGTCTAAGTGGAAAACATTACACTTTCGTTATTGTCAATGATTTTTCTAGATATACTTGGGCTTTTTTTCTTACCAATAAAAGCGATGCCGTTAATGAGTTTGTTAAGTTGTGTAGACTTATTGAGAATGAAAAGGAAGATACTATTAAGTCTATTCGAAGCGATCGAGGTGGAGAATTTGATGGTGAATTTAGAGTTTTTTGTGAAACCAAAGGATATGCTCATAATTTTTCGGCTCCAAGGACACCTCAACAAAATGGAGTAGCCGAAAGGAAAAATCGGACATTACAAGAGATGAGTCGGTCCATGCTCAATGAATTTTCACTTCCAAAATATTTTTGGGCCGAAGCCGTAAGTACCGCTTGTTATGTCATTAATCGAGTTTATATCCGTCCTAAAATGAATAAAACTCCATATGAGCTTTGGAAAGGTAGAACTCCAAATATTAGTTATTTCAAGATATTTGGTTGTAAATGCTTTATTTTGAATACCAAGGATCAAATTGGACAAACTTGATCCTAAGGCCGATGAAGGGATATTTATGGGATATTCAACAAAAAGCAAAGCATATCGGGTGTACAATAAGACTAGTGGAGTTGTTGAAGAATCCATCCATGTCAAATTCAATGAAGCTTCGGGTGTTGAAAAAATACCCAATGATGAAAGTGATGAAGAGGATATTATTGAACCAATTGTTCATGTTGATGATCAACCGTCTACATCAAATGATCAACCGTCCACTTCAAATGGTCCTCAAGAAGATAGAGGTGATACTTCGGATCTTCCCGTTGCATTAAAGTTTAAGGGAGATCACCCAAAAGATCTTATTATTGGTGATCCCCTTGACAAAGTGACGACCCGGAGAAAATTTGCCGAGAAAACTCTTATCTCTCAAAAGGAGCCTAAAAATGCTATTGAGGATGAGGATTGGTTCCTAGAGATGCAAGAGGAGTTGAATCAATTTGAAAGAAATGATGTATGGGAATTGGTACCTTGTCCTCCATCTCAAACCATTATTGGTACAAAATAGGTATTCCGGAATAAACTTGATGATCAAGGCAACATTGTTCGAAATAAGGCAATGTTAGTAGCTCAAGGGTATTGTCAAGAAGAAGGTATTGACTATGATGAAACTTTTGCACCCGTAGCACGTTTAGAAGCTATTCGTATTTTGCTTGCCTATTCTTGCTTTAAAAATTTCAAACTTTACCAAATGGATGTTAAATCCGCTTTCTTAAATGGTATTATTCAAGAAGAAGTCTATGTAAAACAACCTCCGGGGTTTGAAAATTTTTCTAGGCCTAATGATGTTTATAAACTTAAAAAGGCCTTGTATGGTTTAAAGCAAGCACCCCGTGCATGGTATGATAGACTTAGCTCTTTTCTTTTGCAAAATGGTTTTATAAGAGGTAAAGTTGATACAACTCTCTTTGTTTTTGAAAAAGGGCAAGATTGCTTACTTGTGCAAATTTATGTTGATGATATTATCTTTGGTGCTACTAATAATTCTTTGTGCAAGAAATTCTCTAAATTGATGCATGGTGAATTTGAGATGAGTATGATGGGGGAGCTCAACTTCTTTCTTGGACTCCAAATTAAGCAATATCAAGAAGGCATATACATTTCGCAATCAAAATATACAAAAGAACTTTTGAAAAAGTTCGGCATTGAAGAAGGAAGAACCGTTTCTACTCCCATGGCAACAAATGTCAAAATTGACAAATATGAAAAAGGCAAGTCCGTGGATGAATCAAAGTATCGAGGTATGATTGGTAGTTTACTTTATTTAACCGCTAGTAGACCGGACCTTCTTCATGCCGTATGCCTATGTGCTCATTTTCAAAGCAATCCCAAAGAATCTCATATGAGTGCCGTTAAAAGGATTTTTGGATATTTGAAAGGCACCATTCAATATGGTTTATTCTATCCAAAGAATGAAAATTTTTCTCTTAAAGGTTATAGTGATTCGGATTATGCGGGAAATATTGATGATCGGAAAAGTACTTCCGGATCATGTCAATTTTTAGCGATCGCCTAGTTTCTTGGTTTTCAAAGAAAATCTGTGTTTCTCTTTCAACGGTCGGCGAATATATTTCATGACTTTTTGTTGTACTCAACTTCTTTGGATGAAACAAACCTTAGCGGATTACAAATGCTCTTTTGAAGATGTACCTATCTTTTGTGACAATATATCCACTATAAATATTGCTCAAAATCCGGTTCATCATAACCGTACTAAACATATTGAGATTCGACATCATTTTCTAAGGGATTGTGTTTCTAAACGAAAAATTGAGATATCTTTTGTACCATCTCAAGATCAATTAGCGGACATTTTTACAAAACCGCTATCTTCCGAGACTTTTGTGTCGATACGAGCTCGTTAGGCATAATGCATATTGAATGAGGTTTACGTTTACATTTTGCACGTTTTTGAATCTTAGGGGAGAAAAATCGGATTTTTGGTTGAAAAATCAGATTTTGAAAAATTTGACAAGACAGGGATGGAAAAAGGGTTGAGGGCAACCGTCGCCCTAAGACAAAATTTGGATTAAAACCGCTTCTGTCTTGACATTCGTTATTTTAACTTCTTTTGCCATTTTTCGTCCCTTTGCCAAATTCACACAAATTTCACTCAAAATTTGTTTTCATGCAATCAATTCACAACTTGGACCTTATATATCATGTTTATCATCATCAAGCTCATCTTTTCCGATCAAATGGTAAGAATTTTCCTTCCTTTGCTCAATTGGGTTGAACCCTTGAGTTTATGACTTTCTTGTATATTTCTTGATATATTTTGCACATAATCTTGATGAGCTTAGTTATTATGTTGTATTGTATGATGTTTGATGTGAATTGGTGATGTAAATTTTTGGCTTGAATTATTCACAAGGGCTATATACAACTTCTTTTAATTTTCACGCCCACAAAGTGTTCGATGAAATGTCGCAATGAAAATTTCAACTTCTACATGATTCTCTTGCTTCCAAAAGTCTTCAATACTTATTGAGATCATGTTTTGACAAATAAAACGAGCGTATGAACTCTTCATGATACATTTCTCCCATTTTCCTTGGGTTTTAAGCCTAAATTGCTCAATGGTTGATAAACCGTCTCTTTGGCGCACTTTGATGTAATTGTATGATGTTTTTATCATCCTAACATTATTTTTGATGATTCCAAAGGGGGAGAAACAGGAAATTTGGCTCGTTAGCCAAAAGAAGCTAATAAAAGCTCGTAATAAAAGCTATAAGCTATGGCTTCCTAAAGCCAAGAATATCTAGTCCATGGCTTGTATTATGGACTCTATTGCAAAAGATTATAAGTATTGTGACAGGGGGAGCTTCTTAGCTTATGGTGTTTATATGCATCTTATATAAGCTTGTTATAGATTGCACTTCTAGCTTATGCAAATATCTTGTTGATATGCTCATAGATAGGGGGAGCTTTGTATGGAATGTTTTTAATGGATAGTTCACTCATAAAACCGGAAAATTTATTTTTTTTAAAAAAAAATCGTCCTCGAGAAAATTGTTTTGGTTTGTAATCATCAAAAAGGGGGAGTTTGTTAGATAAATGTTTTTATCATGATTTTGATGATTTTATTCAAATTAGTTTTTTAAACCAAAACAATATCCCTAAATGTTGTCTAAATACTTCCGATCGATTTAAAATGTTTTTACAATTTTTCGGAGTATTTTTTGGAGTTTATTTTCGATAAAAAATTAGACAACACATTTGTTTCAGGAATTCGACCTGGTCGCCCTATAGGCAACCCGCACTGAGTTCAGTTCGATTTTGAAAAAAAATGGGGCGTAGAAAAAAAAAGAGGAAGGCGACCGATCGACTAGAGGTCGACCGGTGAGAGCGACCGATCGACCCACGGCGACCGGTACCGGGAGTTCCTCTTTTGGTTCGATCTTCTCTGTTTCGTTTTTTATCAACCCCAACCGGTCATAGTCAAGGCGACCAGTCGCACCTCCTCCGACCGGTCCCCGTAAAAATAGCAGAATTCAATTTCAATCTTATCTCTGCGATCGGTCGCACCCCTTGTTTATCGAAAACTATCTCATTGCATTTTCGAGACAACTTTTCCCTATTTTGTGGGATTGATTTCTAACAGCTATATTGATGATTTTAAATGGTTTCTTTTTGCGAAAATCACTCCCCAAGGAGGAGCCTATGTCCGGAAATGAAAGTCAAGTCCTCTCCTATAAATAGATGCTTCATTCAAGCAACAAGATACAACACTCTACACAAGCAAAGAAGCAATCAAGCAAACACTTTCATATATCTTGTTCTATTAGCCTTAACACTTTCACTTGCACAAATTTGAGGTCTAGGCTTTCAATTCTTGATTACACTTGTACTCATATTGTATCAATAGTTATTGAGTTGTAATCTTGATTTTGGTCATCATTCAACACAAGACATCCTTGTGAGTATTCTTGTGGTAAGAATATACTTGGGTGATCTAGGTGATAGATGTTTGAAGGTTGTGGTAATCTTCAAAGGTGTTGTAAGAAGGTTGTGGTAATCTTCAAGGTGGTGAAAGAGGGTTGTGGTAATCCTCAAGGTGTTGTATTAATTTTTGGTAAATTAATAAAATCTTTTTTTTTTTGAAATCTATCCCTGATATACTTGGGGTGGTAGAGGATTAGGCCCTGGTGGGTTGAACCTCTATAAATCGAAGTGTGTTGTTTAATTTCCGCACTTAGCATTTCATCTTTGCTTAAGTTTTTCAAAAAAGGGCAAAATCTGAAAACCGAGATAATCTATTCACCCCCTCTAGATTATCGTAGCCAATTGGACTAACATATCTGTGTTCACTAAATATTAGGAATATTGTGTGTTCAAAATTAAAAAGAGATCTCGAATAAATTTAACTTTGAAGGTAAATATTTATTTTTCAATATTTTATTTTTAATCGTTTAATAATGTTTAGTTTTTTTACATCTACTTGACACTAATTTTTTTCTATTTGCATGTTGAAATACAAACAAAAATGTGAAGATGTGTGTGTCAAAAACTGTAAGAAGATCTCGGATAAATATAAATTTGCAGGTAATAATTTTTTTTCATATTTTATTTTTCATCTTTTATTAATGAAGATTTTTTTAGGTATTCTGATTCCATTTTATTTCTGTTGGCATGGTGAAACAGAGAAAAAATATAAAGATATGTGTTTAGTCCCTTCGAAGGTAAATGTTTCAATTTTTTCAGGTCATAAAATGGATATTGTTGATGTGTTTATATTGTTTTTCTCTTGTTTTTGCACTGAAATCTTAATCATATGTACATTTGTACCGAGAAAAATATTCTCTAATCTGTGCATATTGAAAAGTGTTATGTTCCGATTTATATTGAATAATTAATAGAATTAAAAATTTCTTTGTATTGTTTTTTTCGGATATCTTGTTTCTTCTTGAAGATGTTCTTTTATTATATTTGTTTACTATATAGTACAAATGTTTAAGAGACAGTTTATTTGGGAATACACAATTTTAAAATTGCAAATAGTTTGTAATTATATTCTTTGGATAATAATAGTAAAATTTCCTCTGTTTTTTTTCGGATCTGTTAAAGAAACTGGAACATGTTCTTAGTTTTTAGTTTTGTACTATGAAGTACGAAAGTTCAAGAGGCATTTTTTGTTTTGAAGAAACAGTCTAAAATCTAATTTTTTTAAATGTAATATCGATATTAGAAACAAGATAAAATCTTATCTTCCATCGCTTTTTCTTTTTATTTACGATTCTCATGTTTGATGTTTTGTTCATAATCGATATTCCAAGATATTGTTAACTAATTTTGATATTTTCAAAATCCATATAATTTATATAAGTCTATCAATGTTTCTAAGATGAACATTCTTTTTGTCAACCTATAATTTATATATAACTGAAATAAGGTATTTAATACTATAAAGTTTATATTTATTAAAATTATTTTTTAAATCTAACATTTATAATCAAATTTTTTCTATCATTCTTCAGGTAAAATGTAGATTTTGATTGAAGTGATCAAGACATTTTTTAAAAAAAGATAAGTATTCTTTATCTTCCTAAATTTTATACATATCTATGTTACTTCTTTCGGATTATGAACTTATACAATATATGTTCTTTATGTTGCAGAGGTTGTTTCAGTTTTGCTATTTAGAAATTAAAGACACCTATGCTTAAGGTAAGAACACTATACACATACATATAGAATGAACATGTTTTTATAAACATAATTTTAAAGACAAAAATATACCATCTTCAAAATTTCCTTCTCTTGTTCTTTTGCTGTCCAATATAGTTGATCTTTTGAGTTGTCGCATTGTGATATCTATTGGTTGTTCTGTTTGGGGCATTTGGTATTTTTCTTGAATATGGATTGAGTGTGTTATTTTATGCCTCGACTTTTTACCGAGTTGAAGTCGATATTTGAAATATGAAATATGTTTGAGAATTTATATTGGAGATAACAACTAATAAGGGTAAGTCTTAGTTAGCAAGAATATTAATGAAAATATTAAGGAATATTATTTCGATATATTTATTTCTGTAGTATGGCATATATTATGATCTCTATGAATTTTTCATCAACAGTAGATTATATATTTCCATTTATTAATGCAGTTCTATGGTATGTTAGACCATAGATGTATATAAAGTAGGTAAGATTCAAGAGTCTTAATTAATTACGACTGTAGTGAATAGTATTGGAGATTTTTATGGATATGCTTAAAAAATCTGACATGATCTAATTTATTGAGAATAAAACTATATATTTCGACTTTTTTAGATGTGTATCTGTTATTTATCACAATAGAGGATAAATTTCTTTATGTTATTTGTTAAGGACTTTTTAAATGATTGAATTATGTTATGTCATTCACCTGTTTAAATTTATTCCAATTCGAATAAAGTGTTATTTGGGTTTTAAGTTAAAATAAAGTCGACCCTCTAAGCAAAAACCGCTTTGTCCCTATACCATGAGTGTAGTGGAATTCTGCAAGTGCTAGAGGGTCTTAATTGGATTTTTAATTTCTCCATTTGTGCAACAATTACTTGTTGTGTATTTGTGTATTAGGTGCCTTTTACTTTGGTTTATTTTTGTTTGGCAATGTGTTATTTTCTAAATATTTTCATAAGCTACTTAAATTTTAAAAGTCCTGTTTAATTGTTTAAAAAAGAAACAAAATGACTTTATTAATACCATAATATAAATCAATGAAAAACAATAACCCTTGATTAAAAGAAACAAATTTAGTAATTTCTAACAAAGCCCCTAATAAAACCCCCAAAATAAAAATCCAAATATTCAAATATCATAACATCTATTACTAAAGATAAGACTAATAATCGAACCTAACTTCACTTCAAATCATCATCTACCTTCTTCACAAACTCATTCAACTTCTTTGCAGTTGTTGAAGATGCATTATCATCAAAAAGCGCTTGTTTAAATGATGGGCTGCCTTTCACAACTTCTTTCTATTTAGCACTCTTATTTGGAGTGTTAGCTTCATTTTCCGAAGAGTCGTCCTGCAAAAAAGAAATGTTTAATTAGATTTTAAAAATTGCAAAAATATTTATTGTTAAAAATGCAATAACAACAAAAGCCAACCTTTTTGTTGAAATCTCCATCATTGTGCAGCTTAGACAAAAAGTCTGATTCCTGCAATTGATTAAAAAATATCAGTAGCAGCAGTTGTTAATAATGAAAAAATCTATACTAAATAAATAATAAAATATATTAAAACTCTTGAATAAATTAAAAGTTATAAATTTTCTTAAATACCTGACTTTCAATGGAAGCCCGTGAGAATGTCTTAATCAAATCGGGATTGGTTGTCAGTTTCAAAACTGTTAAAGATCTATCATAATGGTTAAGCTGTTCTCCTTTGACTTGAACCTTAAAAAATGCTTGTACATCTTTCAAACTGGCAATTTCATCTGGAATGTCTCGTCCATCGGACATCTATTCAATAAACAAAATTTATTTTATTAATAAGTTGGTAAACAGATTATTAAAATCGATATCACTATACATACATCAAGGTATTCTCTCCTAAGAACTGCGCAAGGTTTTCCAATAAGCTTTTCGCAATCTCGATCCCACAACAAAAGTGGTACATTTCCGATTTCATCAACAACTCAGTATCTCCACTTATACCTAATATTAAACATAAAAACCAAATATGTTTTTGATTACATATGATTTAAACAAAAATATTACTTGCAAATGAAAAATAAATACCTTAATTGTCCAGGTTTTGGGAATTTGTCACACCCAAAATATTATAATTTTTCTCCTGACTCAGATAGTTTCTTTGGACAAATTGGGCATGATAGATACCACCATTTCCCAATGAAAGAAATAATTGTACCGCACACCCAAAAACTACCAATCTGTGAAAAACATTATTAAAGCCAAAACATGTCTTCACAAATTAATAATATGTAAAAAAATTAACATCAAAAATAATATATTTGTCAATTGAACTTTATTTTATATTTATAAAATATAACAAACAACAATCTATATAAAATAATACCTGTCTGTTTGTATACAACTGCTCTATTGTTCTTATGGAAGAATCACCAGAGGCTAAATCTTCAGAAACAGTCACATTGGAAGGCACAGTGACATGACTGATAGAAAAGCTGGGGGTTGCTACTTTCACCAATACATTAATTTATTTAAACATAAACTATACCAATAATCAATAATATTCTAAATGTATACATGTTGCCTTAATCTCTTCTTCTTCTCCATTGACAAGCAACTTTGTAATATGAAAAGAATTTGACAATTTAACCTCATCTACATGTAGTAATGTAAACAATAAATTATAATTAAGTGATAGTATTGATAAACTCAAAAAAATACAAAACTTACTTATGAGTTTCAATTTTACCTTTAAAAATCGTTGCTCTGCACATTTGCAGAATAATGACAATTGGTTCGCGATTATGTTCTTCGAGATATGGCAGTATTATATCAATATATTCTTTCCAAAGAGTGCATGTGATGCGATTTTTTCTGCATTACAGATACAAATTAGTAAAATAATATTAAAACTGAAAAAACAGTTAAAAAAATTGAGTTTTACTCCGGAGTCCTCCAAAATTATGTCTAGGAATCGTGTTGTCTTTCCAAAGAACTTTTGTTGTTTGTCTTGCATGCATCGACACGCTCTCCCGATGATGTCTGTTAATAACCCAAAGAAGATCACGTATAAAATTATGTGTTAGAAACAAAGTATAAGAAAACAATGTTATTGAAATAGAATTTACCGAAAAACATTGTATCATCAATTTTCTCAAAGTCATAATTTTTTTAAAATTGACATAATCAAAAATATTGACAAACCTCAGAATCATGGAATATGCATTCTAGACTATTAATTTGGTTGTTGTCATTGAAAGCTAGTTTTTGATAAACACGGACCAGACGAACTTTTATGGCCCAACTTGTCTTGCTCTTGTTCAAATGCTTAATTAGACTAAACATAGGTGCCATCTCAAGGAAAAAATAAAGGAGAAAATCTGCACTTGGTTTGCTGGTAGAAAAAAAATCACAGAAATTGAGAGAATGTTGCTCGAGAGAATATGTTGTCAATTGATGAATGTTGGAGGTTTTTGTAGTGTACCATTATTTAATAAAAGGAAAGATAAATTGTGTATTTTAGTTAGGCAATTTTACAAAATACAGTTTTCTTTTTTTTGTTTTTGTTAATTTTGTAACTCTTGTAATTATTTTCCTATTTTATTTAATTTGTTGATTGATTTTTTTATTCTCAGCCGAAATTTTTAATGAACTAAACAACTTACCAAATTCATTTTTTCAATTAGGGATTTTTTAAATTAGGGAATTATATACTGCATATGTAATTGCCAAGCTCAGAAAATTTTCGAGATACGCCATAATTTAGGGGTTAAAATTGTTGTTAATTTGAATATGAAAATTAAAAACTCAGAATATCATTAGTCAGAAAATCGAGGAAGCATTAAAAGCAAATTTAAAAACGCTTGTGGCATAAATATGCCAAATATTATGCACATAATCCGGAATTAAATATTCAGTCTATTAAATTTGGTATGTTGAATTATTATTAATGTTCTCAATAATGCATAGTTAAGATTGTTAAGTTCTGAGAAAGTAAAAAATAAATGAAATAAGGTAAGTTGACTTCTCAATTACTGGCCGAAAAATAAAGGAAATAAAAAATTAAGGTAAGTTGAATCCTCAATTACTGGCCGAAAAATAAAAGAAATAAAAAATAAGGTAAAATGTTTTTAGAAAGAGAAAAATGGGCGGAAAAAAATCGAGCTACTATTTTGAGAATAGTCTATTATATATATATATATATATATATATATATATATATATATATATATAGGGATTGGATCAAATGAGACCACATAATTAGAGTGAGATATTGTGGACTAATCATGTCCACAAATCTGTAATTTTAGATGGTTAAGATTTACCCAATTTAATAAATATTTTTAATTTATTTTAAATCTGAAAAGGGCATAATTGTAATTATGTAATCACTTAATATCTTACACATTCTCTCTCTCCCACCACTCACACTGAATCTCATCTTTTCAGATCAACGATTAATCATTGGGAAATAACCTCCCGAAAATCTTTCTTTCATCTGCCCGATCAATAAATGTAAAAATAAAAACAAAAACAATCACGCAAATAAACCAAACATAATAAATCTAAGTTCCATGGTGTTGGCGAAAATTAATGAGATTAATGAAAAATGACTGACGATTTTGAGCTGCTTTTAATTGGAACAATAGAAATAGAAGATGTGCACTAACATAACGAGACTCATTATTTTTCACGACGAGTTCACCGGAGAAATTTTCCCTCTACCACGGCGGTCTCAGCAAATCCTCTTTTCCCATTAATTTTAACCAAATCCGAGTTAGCCGAGTATTTTGTTGAAGAAGGGGATCGAAGTGCTGGAGTTCTAGAGATATTTTTTTGGGGTTTCAAAATAAAGGACAGGATTGGAGGATTGGTGAAGAAGACGATACTAACGTGGAGAAAACGAGGGCCTACGAGGAGGCGTTAGGATTACTGTACACTTATATGTTTTTCGATGTATACTTAGATGTGTTTTGCTGTATAAGTAGTTAATTTTTTATGTATGTATTTATGTTACTGTATACTTATGTTTTTTTGATGTATACTTATATGTGTTTTGTTGTATATATACTTATATGTGTTTTGTTGTATACTTATATTTTTTGTTTGACAATTGTAATATGCAGTACAAATATATTAAATATACATCATAATAGTGTTAAGTATACAACAAATATATGCTAAATATACAACACAATAATGAGCGTGATTTTCTCTCACTCTATAATTGATTTTACTTAATCCACAGTCCCCACATGTTAATGAGCGTGATTCTCTCTCTATATATAATTGATTCCATGATTCACGGTCCCCACATGTTTTTGTTTGACCATTTTAATATGCAGTAAAATTATGTTAAACATACAGTAAAATAGTGTTAAGTATACAACAAATATATGATAAGTGTAAAAAGATATCTTTGCATGGCGAGCACATGCACGATTTTCTCTCTCCAGCGCGATTTTCTCGGTATTTTCTCTCTCCTCACGTGATTTTCTCTCTCCTAATAACTGATTCCATATTTGGATGGTCCCCCACTTGGTTAATTTGACAATTATACCCTTATTTAACCTAATTACTGATTTCCTCTCTCCTAATTAAATATTTAATGTAATTTTAACCCCTATTTCTCTTAGCCATTGATATAGATAATGGAAGGTTGAGATGAGTCCACACTGTCTCACTATAATATGTGGTCTCATTTTAACCTCTCCTATATATATATATATATATAGATTAATTTGTAATATGATTTTACTGGAAAAGGAAAATAGCACGTTGACCATTATGTTTGAAATAGCATGTTGACCATAATACACATTTTTTTAATAATTCACGAAAAGCATTACCAATACAATAACAAAATATGGCAAAAAGTAAATTTATACTTAACCTTTTTAAAATAAAAAACACATATTTTTTGGAAGTTTAATTCTTTAATTGTTCAAAGAGTAATATAATTAATCCAACAAGGTTAATTCCATGATTTTTTGTTTATATTTTGTTAATTAGTTTTTATTTGTACTTCTCATGCATTTTCAATTCCTCATAAGTAAAACATAATAATTGTTATCAATAAACGATAATAATGTGTAATATGATTTTATCGAAAATTTACGATATCACATTGACCATTATGTTAGGAAATTAATACACATTTTTTATTTACTCACGGAATGTATTATCAATACAACAATAAAAATATGGCAGCCATCAAAATTATACTTACTTTTATTATTATTAATTAAAAACTCATATTTTTCGGAAACTTTTACTTTCTTTAATTGTTCAAAGAGTAATATTATAATTATAATTCATCCAACAAAGTTAAACTTATTGATTTTATGTAGATATTTTGTGAAATAGTTTATATGTACTTCTCATATTCAAGGGATAAAGATTATTAACATCCCAAACTATTCGGGTTTTTACACTTTGCAATACGAACTTTGAAAAGTTACAGTTTGCAACCTCAACTTCACAAATTTTTGCACTTTGCGTAAAATTCCAGTTTTACCCCTGGTTTCATGAAAGCTGGTTTGCAGTTTACACTCTAAACTTTAAAGTTGTTGCACTTTGCAACCTGAACGATAAATTTTATTGCATTTTCTATGTCTACTCCTCAAGGTCTTGCGATCCTCGAAAATGGCATCAGACCCCAGGTTTATTAAGAACTTTTGGTTATATTTATTATATTTATGTAATTAACAATTGGTGAGGAAAATTATTTCCGAGTATATGGATCCGGACAATTGTCCAAGATGTATACCCTACAGGACATATCATCAAATTTTGACGATGTATGCACAAGAACACCAGGATAAGATCGCATATTGGAATCACCAATATGAGATACAAGAATGCGCATGAGCCGATAGGGAAGCCTTGAGGCAATGCGAAATGCGGCGACATATCATATGAGTGTCCTGGGGCAAAAACCGGACCTTATATGTCGAGTTGATGAATCTCCAAGAAGCGGTTCATGAAATTCCCATCAAAATCATGATTCCTGATGGAGTACCGGAGTGGAGTGAGATACTTCCAGATACATCTAAGATCTCAGCAGATCTTAGAGAGATCCAGAAGACGGTGCAAAATTATGGCAACCGCCATATTCATATACCATACAAGTACATCGATTCAAGACGATGGAGACGATGGTGAAATATCGAAAGAAATGCTTGAAATCCTTCATGCTATTCAGAAACGAGTCAAGAACCTGGAGGACAGACCAAGTTCATCCGGAGGAAAGAAACGTATTGATTTCGGGACAGTACCCTATTAACACCAAAAAGGGAAACCAACCGAAGTTATACGAAAAATGACGGACGATGAAAAGCTAATAGCCATCATCAAAGGAAAATCCATCATAAACTAAAAGTGATGGATATGGAGAAGACCAATCTTAAAGATCTACATGACCGGCGTAATCCTTCGGGATTAGGTATTGTAGACTTAAAGATGAACGCAGGAGATGGATCAGCTTTGGTTACCTATGACCCTCATGGTAGACCAATTCCGCCAATTCCACCACCGCCTCCAGTAAATCCCAACGTCGCAGAAAGTTCGCTTTCACATCATGGAATCCAGGATGAAAGAATGCATCACGCTGGAGATTTCACCACAGGGAATGAAATACTTTCAGGAACAGGAGCTCGACCCCTCTTGCGGGAACTCGACAACCTTCTAGAAGGCCAAATGTTTATCAAACGCCTTATGGAAGATCACATCTCGACCCAATACATCCGTATGGGTTGATGCTAACTTGGATATCCCACATTTTAAAAAATCGAAAGTTCTCATTGATGAATGGGCATCCGCATGAGGATTGCAAAAGATGTACCTTTGATCTTACGAAAGATTCCTTTATTTTACTCCTTGAAATGAGTATTGAGGGATCTGCAAAGATTGCATGGGATATGACCGATGCAAGTACGAAGAGCGCGGTCACATCAGGAGAATCACTGAAAGGAATTGTCGATGATATGGCAAAACTATTCAAAATCCAGTTTATCGGCACAGGTTACTTTGAGGGATTAGAGGATGAAAAAAGAAAAAAGATATAAACAAGCCCCCTATAGCCTTGATTTACATGATATTTGTCATATTGATGAATATATCAAGTTGTTCACTGAATACCGGTGGAAATCCAAGATTGGAGAAAAGAAAGCTTCACAGCTATTCTTTGCAAAGATTCCGAGTCCCTGGAGAGAAATGCTTATCGGGAATACAAGGATGGAGCGAGAATGAATACGATTGCGGAAGAATGTCTTTCTTAAAGGCCAAGTTATCTGAATGGTGTTACCAGGAAGCTCTATATAGGAATTATAAGAGATTACGAGGAATTAATAAAGTGGTTCCTCTATGTTGCATGGACAATGATATCCCAACAGTTGTAGGAGGTCAACCACGGCGGCATAAGAAGAAGAAGGAGAGAAGCCATCCATACCGCCGGGGAAAGAAAGAAAAGGTCTTCATGGAGACCTAGAAGGTTCCGAAGTCTAAACAAAAGCCCGGTTACAAATCGGGCCAAAGACCAGCACCAAGCAGGAGTAGAGCCTCATCATCAGGTTCAAATCAAGCGAGTACCAGCAGAACCACAGGGAGAAGAACTTTCAGGCGAGCTCACACCAGAGCTAATAAAAGTTTCACAGATTGTAATTGCTGGACATGCGGAGCAAGAGTACATATCTCAACTGATTGTCCAGACAACCAGTAACGAGGAGTCAGACAGTTTGAAGCGATACAAGAAATTGAAGAAGCTGTCTACTATCAAGATCTTATACAGGTGTATCAATTTGAGGATATACCCTCAGATGAAAGCATCTATGAAGAAGAGATATATTCTGACGATGAAAGTGACTCATTTCGAGAATCGAGTGAAGAAGAAATTCTTGAGATGGTTAGGGAGGATATGTCAGGATTCCTCTCTCACACTACAGTTTCTCATAAAACTCTTATGAGAATTATGAAGGAAGATCCAAAGCTTCAGATATACGATGGATTTATGATTGGAGCTATGGAAAAGGCTTTGGATAAGTTTGGGTTTCGTAACAGAAAACACCAAGTTATCCATAGAGAAACTACCGAAGAATTTGCCATCCCGATGGAGCACACTGGTAACCTGATTGAGATGCAGTTGGTCCCTTACTGAAAAGTCAATGAGATCAAAAACACAGTCAAGAGAGAAGTTTATAATACACTCTCATGGATCCATATCGGAGCCATAAGGGTTATTATTAAAGCAACATTCAAAGAAGGAATAGATTCGCCACTCAATCTTGCTATCTTTGACAAGCGAATCTCAAACCTCAAGGATTCATGCCTTGGAATAGTTACAGGAAATTTGTATGCAGGAAAATTGGCATTTAATGTCTATCCTAGAATTACATACAATTTGGGAGATCGAGATTTCAACAGAGATCTAACCCTTCATCAAGATTTCAAAAGAGTTGATTTGATGAAAGAAGGGAATATACCTTACTCGATCACATACAAGATTTCCTATGCTCTCTCGAATACACATCATTCTGAAGTATTCTTGAGAAAGGAATTTATTGAAGTCCCAAGAATCTTTGAGGACTTTGCCAGGGTGGTTCTACCAGAAATTATTGAGTGTCCAACTATAAAGGAGATTGATATGAAAATTCAAGATCAACCTGTCTTCAATGAAAGTCGAAGTCTTAGAGTTGAGCCAAGAAGGATGTCTTTCCAACAGGACAGAATGACGAGTAGCAGCCGTTGGGAAGAAAAGAGACCAAGTACAGTTCAGCGTATTATAGATATTTTCAAAACAACAGTAGAGGTGAAATGCCCGGAAGGATGGCGAGAAGTTGAAGTAATATTGGACATTACTCAAAAGGATAATATTTTTCCTTGTGATGTTCTATATTATCTCCAACAACCTATAGTGGGAAGATATCAAGAAAGCCTGAAGATAGGAGAAATTGAGCTTACTATCACTGGAGTTGCGGGGAAAATCCCAGAACAATTAATATTGGGAATTGAGTTTCTTGAGGATTATAAACCTTGGGAAAGATTACAAGAAGGAATGGAATTCACAGTGGCTGATAAAAGACCACTAGTCCATTCTCCATATACATTTCTATCGGAATGTTATATGCTGAATACAAGGCCGAATATTTCGCCGCTTATATTGAATCAGGTGCCAGAATATGTACTGCAAAGCCAGATGTTTTTCCTAAAGAAATCGGAGAAGATTTACCAGCTATTGCAAGAAGATATTTCACTAAAAGAATTCTTATTCTTAACAGAGGAATTAAACAAGCAGAAATCATGATCGGAGGCGCAGGTGGTACCCCATGGTACAAAGTGAAGACGCCACCAATCTATTTCCATGATACAGGAGCAGATGTGTTGCTAGGAAATAATTTCCTTCAAACATTCAAGCGATTTACACAGAAAAATGAGACAAGAAGACTTATTTTCACAACATTATGTGATCATAAGATTATTGTCCAGAGACTGCGGGAAGCATTTTACAGAAACATGCCTATTAATATTTGCAGCAAGCGTGGTGATGAAGCAAAACTTCGAAATCCAAAAATGGCGGATAAGAGAAGATTTGATGATGCATTATTATCCTTTCGACAATATGGTTCGAAGCAAAAAGATATAAAATGATTGGATAATGACTTGTATTCATTCAGAATACAAGGAGAAGAACGAGTACCTCCAGAGGCTATTGCAGAATTGATGATGAGCTTAATGGAGAAGCCACAGGGTGATGTTACCATAGAAGATCAAATATCACTCGAGTATATCAAGAGGAAGATCCAATGGAATTATAATGAAAATCCTTTGGCATGGTGGGATAAGAACAAGCTCAAAGCATCCTTAAATGTTAAACCAAGAAAGGAGTATGAGTTCGTGAGATTCAAACCAATCCTTATGAATCAGGAGGATCGTGAGGATATGCAGAAGATACTTAAGGAACATCTTGTTCTTAAGTTGATTTCACCAGAAGTTTCTCCATACAAAGAAATCTGGATTCTTAGTCGAAACCATGGAGAAATCAAAAGAGGAAAGCCAAGACTTGTTATTAATTACAAGGGGATTAATAACATTTTGGTGTTCGATGGATACTATATCCCAAACAGAGAACATCTGGTTAACTGTATCAAAGGTGCCAAGATATTCTCAAAATTCGATTGCAAATCTGGTTTCTACCAGATTAAGATGAATGAAGAAAGCAAGAAGTTCACAACTTTCTCTACACCACAATGACATTATATTTGGAACGTGATGCCTATGGGATTGGCTAACGCACCCCAGATATATCAAAGGAAGATGGATAATCTATTCAAAGATTATTTTAGTTTCATGTTCGTATATATTGATGACATCGTAATCGCATCAAAGAACATGAAGGAACATCTAAAACACTTGGAAATATTTTCAGATGTTTGCCACAAGGAAGGATTAGTGCTTTCAGAAAAGAAAGCAGTGATTGCTACTAGACAGATTGAATTCCTAGGAATTGCAATCGATGAATATGGAATCATTCTACAGAGTCATATTATGGAAAAAATACAGGGATTTCGGATACACCGAAAGACAAAGCGACTTGAGTTTTCTTGGAGTTGTTAATTTTGTTGGGATGTTCATTAACAATCTGGCATACTACAAGAAGTTGTTTAGCCCATTGCTTAAAAAAAATGCAGTATTCAGATTGGAAGATGAACATCAAGAAGGAATTAAGCAATTAAAAGAAGTTTGTAAAAAACTTCCAAAGCTTGTGATTCCCACAGACGAGGACGAGCCGGTTCTTTACACAAATGCCAGTGATGATTGGTGGGCAGCAGTTCTTACTAAGGTCACACCAAATGAATAAGTGGCATGTAGATATTGCAGTGGCTTATTCACACCCAGTGAAGCAAACAAATAGCATATCAACGAGAAAGAATTCTTTGCAGTCAGAAAAACTTTTAAAAAATGGCCTCTATTTTTACTGGCTAAAAAGTTTACTTTAAAAATCGATAATTCAAGTGTCAAGGCTTTTCTGAAAAATAAAATTGAATCAAAACCCGAAAACGCTCGATTACTTAGATGGCAAGTTGAATGTCAATATTATGATTATGATATTGTCATTATAAAATCTCATGAAAAAATTCTTGCGGTTTATTGACACGAGATGGAAGGACGCGCGTTCTTGTGAAGTCCTTAAATGAGTAAGACATCTCGGGAAAACCTGGAGAGTCTAGAACGAGATTTTGGGATGTTATGTCTCAATGCGTGTTCTTTGGACGACTTCAACAGTGACTTAAATCCATTTCTAGTCAAATACGAGCATGCCAGTTCGCTCAAGGACAATTGTTCTTAGCGCTGCAAGGGCCTCTCTTCCAGGCCGCATCTCCTACGGTGCAAAAAGGGGCGAATAGAGAACGGGGCTCTAACCCGGAGGTTATGGATTCAAGTACCATAATCACAAGTGTTGGAGGTGATGCATCCCCTGAGGGTGTACAAACTGTAACGAATGTTGAAGCTTCGGTGTCACAACCCGAGTCTTCAAGTCAACCAAGCACCTCTGGGGTAAAAGAGGGAGAGTTGAATCTTAGGCCACAGATTGGCAAATCTAAGGTTCAAACTGACGAGATTAAGATTTCTCCTATGCAGGTATATCAACGACAATGGGAGAAACTAGTTACAAAGAGAGATATTAACCCAGAAAAAACTATAGTTGATATCTCAGGCAAGTATCCCAGGGTTTGTCAGAGGAGACATTTTAGAACTATATTTTCTAAGTGCAGCTCCCGAACCAGCAAAGAAAGGCTTTAATGAAGCTTTTCATTTCATCAAGCTAAGAAGACCGGATGAAAATGCTTTAAAATATATAAAAGCATCTTCACCGGAAGAAGGACCAGTATTAGTAGGAGCATTTTCTGAAGATGAAGCTTCTACCAGACGAGCATGGGGTCTTTGGGTTTGTCTAACCAAAATGGACAAAGTCAAATATCCATTCAAGTTTTTCCAGAACTCAGCAAATGGATCTTTCCTTTTGAATTCGATGACTGGATCAACAACATGATTCGCAGAAGAGCTTTTCGAAACTCTGAGAAGAATTCTGTGGGAGAACAAGATTCCGACAAGCAAAGAAACTTACCGGAAATTCTGTAATATGGCGCATGTAGACCGTTGGATCGATCGGATCTGTCAAGCATGTCCTGAACAGAAAGAACCCGAGTTTGGGAAAGGATTCCGACCCAAACCCGACCGACAAGATCATGCAGCTGGAAAAGATAAGGGCCCAGCTCACAAGACGCGTTATCCTCGGGGACCACGTAAACCAAATTTTTAAAAGATTCCCCGACAAACATCACATGGGCTGAGTCACATGGAAGAAAAAGAAAACCAGCTAGCGAGGCAATAATGCAGGATATGACGTAAGCAGTGACGTCATAAGTTTCAACAAGATTTGAAGTCCGCCTTTCAAGTCCAGACTTACCGCTATAAATTGCAGGATTTGAAGGAAGCTGGGGACATCGAACATTCTCCTTGGTTTTCTTACAATAAAATTTGAGTGAAAAATTTGTAATATTTTGAGTGTTTTAGTTTTAAGTTTTATGTATTTTCGAGTGCAAGCCTCGTATATGAGAGGCTAAACCAGTATTCTCCTCCCAAAAGGGGATTACTAATGTAATAAATATTTCAATAAGTTCTTAATAAAAAGGGGCTTTCTGCTTCAACATGTCTTCATAATGTTCTATTAATTTATCCCGTTTAAAGATTACTTGTACGCCTGGAATAGGAAACGAACCAAGGCTATGCTGAATAGTTGCTGAAGGAGTCGGATAACTTGCAGATCATCTTCCCTGAGGGTGAGGTTGAACAATGAGGAGCTGTTTGTCAAAAGATCTGAGGGCAATAATCTTCCGACTGATGGTGTTGCGAGCCATCTCACCCGGTGCTGTTTCGGTCAAAGAAGGTATGAATTTTAAGGGATTTATTAATATTACGGAAGCATGTTGGGCCTGATATGGTCGTAATGGACTATTTTCATTTTCAGTCTAAAGACCCAATTTGTATACAGATTAATACTTGAAATAAGATCTTGATAAAAGTATGTCATGTTGAGTTTATAGGCTGGAAACCTGACATGATCCATTTAAAACCTCTGAATAGAGACTGGATCTAAGTAGGTGTAACAATGCCACGAACAAAATAAGTTACAGAAATAAGAGTTCTTATTTCTCGAAAAATCCAAAAAAACAAATTGATTATGGAGTAAAATATGATTTTTATGGTATAGTGCAATAAATTTATCATTATGTAGTAATTTGCCACAAATTAGAGTTTAAAGCGATAACTAGAACTATTGTTATTAAAGAAAAAATTCCTAGGGGCAAAATGGTCCAAAGTGTGCAAAGTGTAATTATTTTCATAGTTCAGGGTGCAAAGTGTTACGAATAAAAGTACAGGTTGAGAAGTGTAAAAAGGGGTAAAGTTGGGGTGGTTAAAAATAATTATCTCCATATTCAATTCCTCATACTGCATAATTAATGCTGGCCTGGTAAGTTTTATTTTGCACTTAAATGTAGACACTATAACAATTAGAATTTTAAATGATTAGCTATACTTTCGTCTAAATTATCATTTTCGATGAGAGTAAAATTCATTTTGGAGTTACATATCGGCCATATAAAATAACAACTATGAGTAATATTTTGCAGAGAAATGACACTACAAGAAAAATGAAGATCAGCAACACTGAAAATACAACGTTTTTTCATAATTTTTATTATCGTTTACTATATGACAACATTTTTTACGAAAACCGTTGTGTATTAGACGACTATTGCTATAATAGACAACGATAAATCCACAATTTGCAACATGTTTTTCATACCGTTGTCTATTAGCGGATTTTTGCATTAATAGAGAACATTTCTTACAACGTTTTCTTGAAATGTTGCATATTATAAAAAGCAAATGCATTTAATAGACTATGATTTCTCACAACGGTGGATACAGTGTTGTCTATTAGAAGCAAAAAGATCTCAAATACAACAGTCAATACAACAGTTACTTCAACCGTAGTCCATTAGTGCTGACACAATGAATATTTTTAATTTTAATCTTTTAAACACCTGTAGGTCCCAAGGGGGTGTTAAAGTAAAGTATAGAGGGGGTTGAATAGACTTTACCAAATTTTTGATTTAAACTTTAAATCAGAGTTTTATCACAAGTCAACTTAGTCCTTGAGGGACAACTTAGTTCAACATTGACAGTAGAGTTAGCCACTTAACAGATTCAAGAGAGTTGTTGATAAGATAACTCAGCTGAGTGAGGTGACCTTTTTAGAAATACAGTAGACTTGGTTTTCAGTGAAGTCTTACACACTTTGATTAAAAATATATTTTCAACATTTGTTTTAGGTTAGTTATTATCCGTAGACTTAGCAAATTTAACAAACAACAGATAAGATATGCAAGAAATAAGTGTGCTAAATGCAAAAGACAGAGAGTAATTTTTATAGTGGGTCGAGGATGGAGTAATTCCTCTAATCCACTCTTCTCCAACCCCTGGAAGTAATCCACTAAGTAACAGTGACTTTGTTACAAAAGGATGACAGTCCAAACTTAACCTTGATCACACAGCTGGCTTTGCTTCTGGGACTCAGCTCTTCACAAGATGGTTGTCCTGCTACTTCAGCTCCCTTAGACTTTTGGATTTGATCACGCACTCCCTTCAACTTTGGTTGTGTAGACCCCTTGTCTTTCAACAATGTTTCCTCTTCAACAGTTTGAAGTTGTCTTTCCTTCACTGAGTGTGTTGGATCGATTTCCTTCTAGGTTTTGGCTTGAAGATTGAATGTATGCTTGAGAGTGATTTTCACTTTGCTCAGATTGCTTGAATGCTCTTGTGTGTCATAAGTGTTCTCTCTCTAAAGTTCATCAGCCTTTTATAGTGCCTGTTTGAAAAATGTATCCGTTGAAGAGAGAGATCCATAATTCAAACTGCACTTCAAGGTCGTTGGCTTGTCTTTTCTTGCAGCATTTGATGTAGACTAATCCTTGTATTAATGCTTTGCAACATACCTAAATAACTGCAGGTTTGCAGGAGCATCCCATTGGTTCCAAGCTATTTGCACTGTTTTAGCAAAACAACTTTATGCTTTCAGTCTGTCATCATGTTTTCTCTTTCAAAGAAAAGATTTGACTTTTCTTTTCAACGGACATCTTCATCTTTCTTGAGTCCTTTTTGTCTTTAAGCCCTTTGATAGTCTTCTCCACTTAACGGGAGTGACTTGGTTGCCCGATCTGGCGATCGAGTCGCTTTCCAGGTACTTGACTTATCCTTCACTATAATGCTCAGCTGACACAAAACAAAGTCTTCACTTCATTCTTCACTCAACTTCACGCAATCTTCAATTGGTTTTCAATTCAAATTGATAGAACCATATCTATTACATAGTTGATTTTACAACAGAATTGGGGTGCCAACTTCCTAATCTAAGTTTTATATAGCATCATTAAAATCTATTACATAAATTTCCTAACAATTTTCCCCTTTTTGATAATGCCCAAACTTAAATAAAATAACACAGTAAATAATTCTTGAAAAAGAATGATTTGTATGAATATGTCATTTTATTGAATATATGATTCTTGCACCTTACAATGTATTTACAAAGTACAATGAACAATTACAAGGTACTTACAAAATTTTTCTTTGTATTTACAATTAAGTAAAAATAGAACAAGAATTTTCTTCAGCAGCCTTCAACGCCTCTGTTGCTTCCTTCTCCTCTCTTCATCTTCCCTTCTCCCGTCCTATTCTTCTTCTTATCATCTTCTTCTTTTCTCTTCTTTTCATAAGTTCTCTTATGAGCTTGGTCTCTTCTCCTTCTCTCTTCCCGTTCTTGCTCTTGCCTTAAATTCTCTTCTTCTTCTTGCGCTTAGTCGCTCTTCATTTCATCCGCAACTTCTCTATTTTCAAGTTTGTTGAGCCCATCCCAAAGAACGGAGATACTTCTTTTGGGGATTTATATATTGAACATTCTTAGGTTTACTTGGTGGAGTACCTCTGCTTCTTCCACCAGATCTTTCCCTTCCTCTTCCAGAGTCAGCTCCTCCTCTGGGAGTGCACTGTACAGGCTGAGCTCTTGAAGTCTGCTGACTACTCGACTTAGTCTGTTACTTCTCTACTGATTGACAAATTTCTAAGCCCTTTTCCAGTACAAATCCCATGCATGTTTAAGAGTCATTCCTTTGAAAAATCCTTTAGCGATCTTGGCTCAGACCCTGCATCGGGAGCGGGTTCTTCTGGGAGCTTCACTGCTGCAGAATCTGGTAGAAACCCTACTGGGGAACCATAAGACTTGGATTTTAATCATTCAATGTGGCCATGTTGCATGCGATCGACTTCTTCAAGTTTAGCTTCAAGTTTTCCATCAGCTGACATTTCCTGCGGCAGCTGGCAATGGAGAGAGCTGGTTGATGAGCCAAGTTGGGAGTTATCCAATACGATCTTCAGGGTAGTCTTCTTATGGGGTCCTTCCCCCTTACTTCCACTATCTTCCCCCTTTCTAATTCTTTCAATTTCCCCCCTTTTTGGCATCATTAGTACCACTGGATAAGTGTGAGGAATGATTGTGAGAATACGATCAAGCTTATCATGGGTGGATGAGTGAGTTGCTCTATGTTCTGGTCGAAGAGCTTTCATCTTTGCGCTCATCAACATCATCCTAGCTTGCAGAGTATTTTCTGTGTTTTGAAGGTCTTGCTTATGTTGAAGTCTCAGCAACTCCATCTCAGTCTTGTGCATTGATTATATCCTGTTTATGTTGTCTCGTTGCCTCTACTGGAATAGAGCTCGCTCACCACACATAATCACAAGTTTTGTGAAGAGTGATTTGAAGTAGTTCACTTACTCTTTTCTTAGTGCCTTCTTCTGCATAGTCCATTCTCGAATTCAGAGAACTGCTCCTTGGATGTTGCCTGAAATAATTGCATCGTGGTTGTCCAACCATTTGTTGAGTGCATCAAAGCTTCTTTCCATAGCTTCCATTTTAGAGCAGATAGCCTTGAAGGCTTTTATGAAATCGGCTACCTTAGCTGATTGATCCGCTGGCAATACAGAGTCAAAGTCAAAACCAAAAGGTACAACCTGTAAGTCATCTGGAGCCACAAATTCTTCTGGATCTATATTTACTCTATAATTCGCACTGTCTTCAATAATCTCTGTTTCCTTGAACTTTGACAAATATTTTTCTTCCTTGTCATATGTCTAGAACACCCATTATCCATGTACCAGGTTCCTTGGCACTCACTGTTCCTTGAACTCACCAATCAAGGAAATTAATTTTTAGGTACCCATAATTGCCTGGGTCCTGGGGGGTTAGTGCTATAAGATGTTCCAACCAACTTATAGCCAGATGATCTGACTCTAAAAGGTTGCCATCTATCAGTTTCATAATCATAGTGCACATTAGCAAATTTCTTGGGGTTTTTAGGATCATACAACTGTCTCTTTTGTCTGTATGCCTGTGTGTTTGTTTCATCATTTGCTTTCTTGGGATAGTAGTGGAATTTTTGTGCTTGATGGGTTTTGTGCCTGGGTGCATATGTGTGCTGATAATAGTTCTTTTGCTTTGGGAATGACCTTTGCTGAGGTTGAGGTCTTCGCCATTTTGGGTTGTATCCAATAGGTCTTTGCTGATATTTCACTTGGTTGTTCCATTCAGCTTGGTTTGTATAGTTTCTACCATTTCCAGCATATGAATTTCTTTGCTGAAATCTCTGGGGCTTTTGGTAGCTCTGCTTAGCTTTCACAGAATATTTTCTGTTTGGAGTTTGCTGATGGACTTTTCTAAATTTCATTTCAGTTGTCTTTTCAGAATATTCTACTGGCTTCATTCCTTTACCCTTATATCTAAGGCCAGTATGATTGTGATTGTGTTTTGGTGTAGGTGTTGGTGCAACATATGGTGATTTGGGTTTTTGGACTCCTTCATTACTTGAGGATCCTTTTTCAAAAATCACTCTTGGAGTTTGATCATGCACAAAGGAATTGAATCATATGCCTGTTTTGTCTTTACACTCTTTTTGAGTCATTATAAGTTCATCCAATGATTTGGATGCCTTTATAAATGAAACATTCACATTTTTGAGATCTTTCTCTCTCTTTTCTGTAGCAGATAAATCTCCTTGGATCTTGGCATTTTCAACCTTCAGCTTTGTATTCTCATCATCTATGTGACTTAGAGTGCTCAACTGTTTAGTCAGCTATGAGTTTTGGCATTTAAGCTGCCTGTTTTCCTCATTTAAAAGTGTGTGTTAGGTTTTGATGTGCTCAAAGTCTTTCATCATTTTGTTAATTGAATCATAAAGATCTGTGTGGGAGGAAGTGTTTGTGTCACTATCCCTCTCACTAGAATCAGAAGAAGATGATTTAGAGTGTACCTCATCTTCTTGATCTTTTGGTTCTTGTTCTTTGGCCATGAGGCAGATCAAAGCCTCTTCTTCAGTGTCACTTGAGTAGTCTGTTTCACTACTATCCGAGTCTGTTGGTTCTTTGCACTTGGCTAGTTTAGCAGTCTCAGCAACCAATATGGCTTTCTTCTTTTCTTATCTTCTCTCTCTGAAGACTCTTCTATTCTCTTCATTACTATATTTGTTGACTGGTGTATAAGAACAGTCAACAACAAAGTGTCCTGGTTGTCTATAGTTCCAACACAGGTTTTTAGCTCTTTGCAAGTCAGCTATCTCAGCTCTCTGATTATCAGCTCTCTAATAGTCACCTCTTTGATGTTCAGCTCTCTTGGGTGGCCTGTCCTCCCTTGCTTTGGAAGGTGTTGAATGTCTTCTTGAGGTTTCACCCTTGTTTCTCTTATAGTTCTTATTGAAGAACTTGTTGAACCTTTTCACCATAATAGTAATTTCCTCTTGGTCAATTGTTTCCTTCGGCTCAGCTTTCTCCCTTCATTGTCCAACAGTGTAAATGTCTTGGGCACATCTGTTTTCTCTTGCTCTTTTCTTCTCAGCTCAAAATCATAAGCTTTGAGATCTGAGAACAGCTCATGATTTGATGTTTTGGAGAGGTCAATGGAATGTCTAAGGGCCATGACCTTCATTTCCCACTCAGCTGGAAGGGCTCGTAGGATCTTCATGCACATTTCCTTTTGAGTGTACTCCTTTCCAAGAGCTAAAAGCTCATTCGTAATTTCTGTGAATCTGGCCAACTGATCCAGACTCTCACCTGCAAGCATTTTAAAATTTTCCAAATTTTGAACAACAACAGTTAATTTATTCTCTTTAATCTGTTCAGGTCCTTAACAAATCATGGTTAGCTTATCCCAGATTTCTTTGGTTTATTTGCATGATTTGACTTTGTTGAACATAGCATTGTCCAAGGTTTTGTAGAGGATGTTCTTGGCAACATATTCAAGGTTGTATCTTTTTCTATCTTCATTGGTCCATTCACAACATGGTTTTTCAACCATAGCAGGTCTCGGCTCTGCTGCAGCATCTTCTCCTTCAGCTGGAGGTGCTCTTCTTACAGCAGTGTTGACCTTTAAGATTTGTAGTGGCCCATCTTCTATAACTAGCCACATTTCATCGTGCAAAGCTTATAGGTAAGCCTGTATGCGAATTTTCCAATCATCAAACTCTTCCACGGTAAACATGGGAATGCGAGTTAGAGTTGCTTCCATAATAATAACTTTGCTTTTGAAATAAAAGCTTTAAAAACACAAGTGTTGTATCATTTGAAAAGATTGAGATCTAGTTCAGTAACCAGTGCGGAAGGCTCAATTAACCAACTGATCTGATACCACTTGTAGGTCCCAAGAGGTGAGTTGTAAGGTTTAAAAAAGGGAGTTGAATAAACCTTACTAAATTTTTTAATTTAGTTCTTTTAAATAATTTTACCGAGTTAACTCAAATCAGCTAAGTCCTTGAGGGACAGATGGGTTGGCTTACTTTAGCAAAGTTACCCACTCAAGCGATTTGACGGAGCTGTTTATAGTATAACTAAGCTAGGTCTGCTAACACTTATCTTTGTAGTTGATTTGATTTTGTTCAGTGGAAGACTTTTCACCCTTGATGTTTTAAACTTGTTTTTAGCAATGTTATTATCAGCTAGGTTTAGCGAATTTAACTTAACAACATATATCAAAAATATGCAAGAAAATAAAGTGTTGTAAGTAAAATGACACAAGCGAATTTTATAGTGGTTCGAGGATGGGGTAATTCCTCTAATCCACTCTTCTCCAGCTCTTGGAGGAATCCACTAAGTAACAGATCTGGTTACAAAGCAGTTATTAGTCTGAGTCAGCCTTGATCACACAGCTAGCTACTCCTGGGACTCAGCTTTTTCACAAGACATCTGCCTTGCTACTTCAGCTCCCTTCGAACTCTTGGAATTGATCACACAGCCTTTCAACGAGCTCAAATCTTCTGGATCGACCTTGAACCTTACTATAGCTCCTTCAACCTTGGAGAGTAGACCCCTCAAGTTCTTTAAACTATTTCCTCTTCAACTTGATGAAGTTTTCTTTCCTTCACTGAATGTGTTGGATCGAGTTTCTTTGATTTTTAGGCTTGAGGAATATCTATGAAAGTTTGAGAGAAATTCTGCAGGTTTGCATGCTTGTATTGCTTGATTTTTTCTCTTAAAATTCGTTGTGATTGGTAACTTTCTCTCACTTGCTTCCTCAGCTTTTTATAGTGCTTATTTGAAAAATTTCTCGTTGAAGAGATAGGTAATTTTCAAATAACACTTCGTGGTCGTTAGCTTGTCTTTTCTTGATCCACAACTTGTGATTGTGACATTTCCTCGTATTAAATGATGTCTGTAGCTTTTCAGATCCTGACACAAGCTCAGTGCTTCCCATTGGTTTATTCTATTTGCACGCTTCTAGGATGAGCACTTTTAGACATGGCAGCATGGACGTATGACTAAAATAAATAAAGTCCTTGACTTCTGTGCAACGGATTTATATCAGTTGACTTGACTTGACAGCTGCTTTTACCCCTTTGACTTGAGTCAACTCCAACCTTTTAGGAATGACTCAACTGTCTGTCAACTGGCAGGCTTGGCTCTCAACTGACTTGATTGTCACTTCTTCATCCTTTACACAGTTATTCCACAGCTGGGTCTCTTCTTCAGTAGAGTCTGAAACTTCCATCTTGACTACACACAACTGACTTACAGTTGGGTCTTCACTTCAATCTCCAGTTGACTGTTGTATTCTTCAACATAGCTGACTTCAACTCAACTCATGCAGTCCTATCTATTACAAATAGAAACACAAGGAAATGGGGGTGCCAATTTCCTATTATAAGTTTTTACATGGTGTCATTAAAACCATCTTCATTAAATATCCATAATAATTAAATTATTAATCAAATTGTGCATTTGTAATAAAAGAAATGTAAATTAGTTTAGGATAATTTAATTATACACAATAAAATTAGTGGATAAATAACTTTATTTATAAAAAGTTCGTGAAAATTTTTTAGAGTATTTTCATGAATGATACACACGATACTTCATCATTGCCTAAAGTATTGTGTTTTGTTTGAATTAATTTTTAGAATTCGGGATTTTTGTTATTACATATAGTTTTAGTATAAAATTAATTTATCAAACAAATACGATCCCAATTTTTGAATAACATAAAACTTGAAATTATGTTTAGAACTGAATTGGACAATACGACCCTTGAGCATTTTGACTATGTTACGCTCCTAAAACTATACAACTAATAAAATTTTTATTAGCTCATTGTACCAATCCAAAATCATTAAATTAATGTTGCTTGTTGCACAACAACTCTATCATCTTTCTAGTCTTATTTTGTTACATGCCACAAATGAAAATCACAATGGTATGAAAATAATTGTCAAGGAAAATTAATAATTTCATTGTAACATGTTTTGGAGGATATTATTGCGTTTAGCTTCAATTGGGCTTTTGGATATATACTTTGGTACGTAACAGAGAGCAGCAACCATTCTTGCACTCAAACTTTTTGCGCTAAATTTTATATGTTTGTGCTCTACACTAAAAGCATATCACCATGTCCATGGTACGTATAGTAACATTCACCCTTATATAAAATCTTCTGTATTTGTGCATCGAAGCCCTCTTCGCTAAGGGTGATTTGTGTGTAATGACACATACGATAATATTTTTATCTAAATTCTGAAAACACATAATTGAATCCATAATTTATAAGTTTTTCATTTGTCTCTTTGATAGAAAAGTCCAAAAAACCTATCGAATAAAATAATCTAATAGTAGGCCAAACCAGAAAACTATTGTAAAATCATCTTATTGTATATAAAAACATAGTCTTAAACTTTTATAAAAATAAAATATTTTGTTGGGTCTAATAACTAGGGATTATAAGTGTCCATCCGACGTGAAGGACCAACGTCTCCAGCTCCATCACGAGTTGATGGCTCTCTAGCTCCACCACGAGTTGTTGGATCTCGACTCCACAAGTATTAGTTGATGGCTCTCCAATTTCAGTAGTAGATGGATACTGAGCCTGTGGAGGAAAATAGTTATATAGTGCAGGAAACTGTAAACCACTTCCACTACTACTAGATGGATCCTGATGAGCCTGTGGAGGAAAATATGTAAATTGGCTAGTAAACTGATCAATACTTCCAGCAGACGGATAAAGAGCATGAGGAGCAGGGAAATATTGACCAGAATTATGATCGGTTCCAATTGAAAGATGAGTTTGTGGAGGGACATCATCATAGTATTGGCCAGGAAATGGAGAAGGCCCAATCATCCCCATTGCTGGTGCATATGATGGTCCAGGAGAAATATCCTGAGAAAACATACTCGGAACAAGTGCACTAGAGAAATTCGCAGTATTCTGTTGCTGAAATGGCACCGATGAGCTTGATGCTCCGTTTTCCAACTCCTCAATACGACTTTTTACTTTCGAACTAAAATCTTGAAAAAATGTCATCCATTCCTTCACTTGTTCTTTGTTCAAGCTCGATAGGGTTTGCTCCCACCACCCTTTCCTCGAGTTTTATCAATCTCATCTAACCGCGCTCTCTTGTTCTTTAATTTTTCCTTCTCATCTAGCACCTCGTCCAACTGCCTATTGAGGTGTTCAATTCTGGCTCGTCTGTTGGCCTCCACAAGTCTGTCTTGTTCATCAATTTGCGGCTGATATGGGTTTCTGTATCTTTCGATTACAGATTCCATGGATGGATGCCAAAATGAGAATGGATTGTTAGTAGGAGAGAATATTATTATTCTGAGTCCGCACCACATAGTGTGCTAAGTTCGCTAGCCTTTTTATATAGACCTTGGCGACGCTTTGAAAATGTCGCGTAAAGGTCGTCCTGGCTTTCAATTCGTTGGATAGGGATTCTTTGACGACCCCTTGATTGTCTGCCAGCCATGATAAAAATTTGAATGAATAATATGAAGAGGGATTGGAAGAAATCGGAAGCAAGTTTGTAATTTATAGGGGAAAAGATAATAGATGAGAGTGAGTTGAGTGTAAATGTCTTGTTTGCAATAGAATTTATAGTGGAGAGTAGTCCACTAAAGTCAAATTTCTAGAGTAATACGATTCATTCCTATTTTAGCTTTTTTGGGAAATTTTTGTTATGTAATAGGCATAAATGTTGAATATTGTTGCAATATGAAAAATCTCTTGTGGGGTTCACAAAACTTTAAAACTTCATTTGAGATCTTATTATATGAAAAAATTACAGGATATATTAGTAAAATATTTCTTAGGATTAACTTGATTTGGATTTTAAAAAAATTGTCGTTTTAACATTTATGTGAATTGGTCAAACATGTAATTTCTTATACTTTGGAAAAAATAGTCAATATTTTACTACTCCTCGAGATCGATGTCGATTTTTCAAATTGTATGTTGTACAAAGTTAATACAGTCAACAATATAATTAATTTTAGTTTTTTCAACAAAATTCTAATTTTAGTTATTTGAATCTATCCTAATTCTTAGAGCCAAAGTATTAGGTGCATAATAATGTAATAAAAATGGCTAATTAAATGCACACAATTCATAATTAATAATATCTTCATGTATAGAGTTCTAATTTCTCAAGCTACCAAATCAAATAAATTAATGTGTTTGGCTTTATCACAACAATAAACAATGAAAAAGTTAGCATAATATTCCTATTAATATTAATGGAGAATAAAAATGACTCCTTTTAGCAATGCAATTATTATTCAAGGTAGGAAAATAATATTTTCTCAATCTCCATAATATAATAGAATCCTCACTGAATTTCCATAAAATGAACATAAAGTTTATGGAAAATAAACTTTCAAAAAGAAATTAACTAACTACAATTTCGTCCTGCATGTGATTTATGAAATACACTATATGATGGAAGGAAAAGCATATATATTTTATTTTAGAACATCCCTTCAAATTATGTGTATTTCCTAATATGAAATTTGACCTTTTTGTATATATTTCTTCACTTATTTTGCGTATTTCTTTATTAGCAAATTTAATATTTCAAAGCTCCAAATCAATATTAAAACTAAATTTTTAAATCTTTGCAAGTAATCATGTTGCTATTTCTACACCGTCTAGCAATTTACATCTACTAAAAAAAATATGAAACAAGAAAGATGATTAGCAAACAAAAATGACAATATTATAAATAGGGAATTAAAGAACAATTATCTCACTGGTGTTTGAGCCATTGCAATAAAAACGCGAATACGTAAATGTATAAGATACTCTGATTTTCCATTATTTGAAGCTATTGATCACTTCAAAAACGACTTTGAATATATGTTCGTGATAACACTATATTATCTTGTATAATATATTGGTGGGACACAAGATAAACGAATATTTATAGAGGTCATGCTTCATTTGTTTTGGGCTTGATTATACGTTTTCATTTCATATATGGATGATGCAATGATTGTAATCGTTAAATGACAGTAATGTGTAATAAAATGTTACAAAAACTATAGCGCGTTGACCATTATGTTTGGAAAGTAATACACGTTTTTTATTTATTCACGGAAAGTATTATTGTTACAAAAAGATTATACTTTTATTACACAATTGTAACAATATGTCATTCGTAAAGATTATATTTTTATTATTAAAAAGTTATATTTTTTGGAACAGGATAATTTTACTTTTCATACCGAAACTTTACCACCTTTTTGCTTTTGATACCCATTGTTCCAACTTAATCTATTTTGATACCTAACATTTTCTGTTTTCATCAATTCTACCACAAACCGTTAGTTTCTTGTTAAAAAGTAACGGTCCACCTGCTGTAACAGGTGGGTCTCGATAAAAAGGGAGGAATGCCACATTTTGCTTTATTTCTATTTAACATAAATGAGTAACGGTTTCATGCATAGGTCATACACGTGAAATCAAGAAATTTCAAGAGGGGAAACTTTACTACTGACCATTATACGTATGAAATGGCAATATGTGGGTGTATAACAAACCACATAATTAATTATAAAATGAAGACAACTAGTTGATGTATTACAAGAACTCAACCAGAAATGGAAATTTGCATGTAAATAAAGAAAAAATGATGATATTTTCATTTAAATTTCAATTGTCTGAGGAGGAGGAGGTCTGGGTTTGTCTAAGTTGGTTTGACCTCTCCCTCTTATTGCCACCACTTGTACGTCTGTATTCTGTAAAGCACAACAATAAATTAAAATGATAACATTTCGATTTTGTTATTATTATAATTTTTTTTTATTTTTTGGCATTATAAACCAAAGATGCTGCTAATTATATCATGATATTGGATTGAACACATAAATCCTAAGAAAAGAAAAAGTATTGCACCTCAGCTTCCAAATTTGGTTCTCCACCGTTTTCCTTCGCAAAAATATTGATAATAATTAAATTATTGTAGACTAACGGTTTACCGGCTAATTAGGGTTCCCAATACCCCAACCTGCTGTAACAGGTCACTTAACAACAAACTAATGGTTTGTGGCGGAATTGATGAAAACAGAAAATGTTAGGTATTAAAATTGATTAAATTGGAACAATGGGTATCAAAAGCAAAAAGGTGGTAAAGTCTGGGTATAAAAACTGAAATTATCCCTTTTTGGAAGTCTAATTTCTTTAAGTGTTGTAATATAATTCATACAACAAAGATAATTTCTATAAACTTCGTGGATTGGTTTTATTTGTATTTTTCATTTTCAATTCCTCATACCTAATGTTCATGTTCATTTTATAGTTGAGTAAGTTTCATTTTGGACTTAAATATTGTGGACAATGTAACAAATACAATTTTAAATTAGTAATATTTTCGGAAAGGAATATTCATCCTTTTTAATTATGTAGATTAAAATTATAAAATTTTGAAATTGTATATGCTAGAATCACACGAACCCATCGCACATCGTAGAATCAAGTCAAGATTTCAAGGTAAACTAAGGGGATAATTTCACCTTTGGTACCCAAAGTTTACCACCTTTTCAATTTTTGTACCCAATGTTCCCAATTAATCAGTTTTGGTACCTAACATTCTCCCGTTTGATCACTTTAACTATAGTCCGTTAATTTTTCATCCAAAACAAATCGTTCACTTGCTGTATCAGGTGGAAACCGATTAAAGTTAGTGAAAAGGCCCATTAGTTCTTCATTTATGCTTGTTGGTCTTCATTAGAAACCTCAAAACCAATATAACTCGATTAAAACTAACAAAATCTTCAATCCAATTGCTTCCAAATGACTTTAAGTTATAGAATACAAAAAGAATACATAGAAAAAAAGATGACTTCAAGGCAGCTCATCATATAAGGGAACATTTTCATGTCAAATGAACTCATTCTCATGCTCATTTTTTTGGAGAGCACCTCGGTAAACTCGTCAATCATTTGGTTAGAAACTAGTCTCCATGATTCTTCTTTTCGTATGCTTTCTTTACATTTGCTAAAGCCCAACGAAGAAATCCAATCACCATGATGATTTTACCATTATCTTTTAGGCCTTCCACAAGGTATTTGTAACTAATAACTCATGCAGTGTTTTATAACTTAACATAAAATCCTGAATAGACCACGAGGATCGCCCAAATCACACATCAGTTTTCGTAGTATACCACTTCTCAAATAATATAGCATACATGGGTTGCATCCTTCCTAGCTTTTTCTCGCCATTGAAGCTCGACCTCCAAATTCAAAAGATCTTAATGCCTGATTAAAGTTGTGAATCAAGGATTAATTCTATACAAGCATTGTGAATCAAGGATTAACTCAAGATAGGCCAGCTGATCCATACTCGACTGCAAGCATTTTAAAATTTTCAAAATTTTGAACAACAACAGTTAATTTATTCTCTTTAATCTGTTCAGATCCTTCACAAATCAGGGTTAGCTTATCCCCGATTTCTTTGGTTGATTTGCATGATTTGACTTTGTTGAACATAGCTTTGTCCAAGGTTTTGTAGAGGATGTCCTTGGCAACATATTCAAGGTTGTATCTTTTTCTATCTTCATTGGAACATTCACAACATGGTTTTTCAACCATAGCAGGTCTGGGCTCTGCTGCAGCATCTTCTCCTTCAGCTGGAGGTGCTCTTCTTATAGCAGTGTTGACCTTTAAGATTTGCAGTGGCCCATCTTCTATCACTAGCCACATTTCATCATGCAAAGCTGATAGGTGAGCTTGCATGCGAATTTTCCAATCATCAAACTCTTCCACAATAAACATGGGAATGCGAGTTAGATTTGCTTCCATAATAATAACTTTGCTTTTGAATTAAAAGCTTTAAAAACACAAGTGTTGTATCTTTTGAAAAACTGAGATGTAGTTCAGTAATCAGTGCGGATGGCTCAATGAACCAACCGCTCTGATACTATTTGTAGGTCCCAAGGGGTGACTTGTAAGGTTTAGAAAGGGGGGTTGAATAAACCTTACCAAATTTTTGAATTTAGTTCTTTTAAATAATTTTACCAAGTTAACTCAAATCAGGTAAGTCCTTGAGGGACAACTAGGTTCGCTTACTTCAGCAAAGTTACCCGCTCAACAGACTTGACACAACTGTTGATAATATAACTCAACAGGGTCTGCTAACACTTATCTTTAGCAATGTTATTATTAGCTAGGTTTAGCAATGTTAACTTAACAACAGATATCAAAAATATGCAAGAAAATAAAGTGCTATAAGTAAAATGACACAAGTAAATTTTATAGTGGTTCGAGGATGGGGTAATTCCTATAATCCACTCTTCTCCATCTCTTGGAGGAATCCACTAAGTAACATATTTGGTTACAAAGCCGTTATCAGTCCGAGTCAGCCTTGATCACATAGCTAGTTGCTCCTGGGACTCAGCTTCTTCACAAGACATCTGCCTTGCTACTTCAGCTCCCTTCGAACTCTTGGAATTGATCACACAGCCTTTCAACGAGCTCAAATCTTCTGGTTCGACCTTGAACCTTACTACAACTACTTCAACCTTGGAGAGTAGACCCCTCAAGTTCTTTAAACTTTTTCCTCTTTAACTTGATGAAGTATTCTTTCCTTCACTGAATGTGTTGGATCGAGTTCCTTCGATTTTTAGGATTGAGGAATGTCTATGAAAGCTTGAGAGAATTTTTGCAGGTTTGCTTGCTTGTATTGCTTGATTTTTTCCCTTAACATTCGTTGTGATTGGTAATTTCTCTCACTTGCTTCCTCAGCCTTTTATAGTGCTTATTTGAAATTTTCCCGTTGAAGAGATAATTAATTTTCAAATAACACTTCTTGGTCGTTAGCTTGTCTTTTCTTAATCCACAACTTGTGATTGTAACATTTCCTCGTATTAAATGATGTCTGCAGCTTTTCAGATCCTGACACAAGCTCAGTGCTTCCCATTGGTTTATTCTATTTGCACGATTCTAGGATGAGCACTTTTAGACATGGCAAAGATGGACGTATTACTAGAATAAGTAAAGTCCTTGACTTCTCTGCAACGGATTTATAT
The DNA here is from genome assembly GCA_016081115.2 of Rehmannia glutinosa. Classification (NCBI taxonomy): domain Eukaryota; kingdom Viridiplantae; phylum Streptophyta; class Magnoliopsida; order Lamiales; family Orobanchaceae; genus Rehmannia; species Rehmannia glutinosa. The sequence continues at coordinate 27,068,329 of CM071927.1, read as the reverse complement.
CAGTCGACTTGACTTGACAGCTGCCTTTATCCCTTTGACTTGAGTCAGCTCCAACCTTTTAGGAACGACTCAACTGTCTCATTAACCGGTAGACTTAGCTCTCAACTAACTTTTCTTGTCACTTCTTCATACTTTACCCGCTTGTCCCACAACGGGTCTCTTCTTCGATCGGTCTCGAAACTTCCATCTTGACTACACACAACCGACTCACGAGATGGGTCTTCACTTCAAACTCCAGTTGACTCTTGTATTCTTCAACATAGCTGACTCCAACTCAACTCATGCAGTCCTATCTATTACAAATAGAAACACAAGGAAATGGGGGTGCCAATTTCCTATTATAAGTTTTACATGGTGTCATTAAAATCTAATCATAAATTTTCCTAACAAGAACCTATTCGACCAAACACCGGTCCCGTCCCTATTGGCCCCATATTTTTAGTGTATTTTCATGAGTTGGGTTGGTTTTGGCCTCCAAAAATAATGGCTCAATCACTATATGGTCCGATCCATTTGAGAGCTCTACATATGATAAATCAAACGTCTAAACTAGTCTAAGTGAATACCCAGTCCATGTATCAAGACCAAAAGAAATACTTAATTATTTTACCAAAAATGATACATTAAAACCATCTTCATTAAATATCCATAATAATTAAATTATTAATCAAATTGTGCATTTGTAATAAAAGAAATGTAAATTAGTTTAGGATAATTTAATTATACACAATAAAATTAGTGGATAAATAACTTTATTTATAAAAAGTTCGTGAAAATTTTTTAGAGTATTTTTCATGAATGATACACACGATACTTCATCATTGCACGAAAGTATTGTGTTTTGTTTGAATTAATTTTTAAAATTCGGAGATTTTTGTTATTACATATAGTTTTAGTATAAAATTAATTTATCAAACAAATACGATCCCAATTTTTGAATAACATAAAACTTGAAATTATGTTTAGAACTGAATTGGACAATACGACCCTTGAGCATTTTGACTATGTTACGCTCCTAAAACTATACAACTAATAAAATTTTTATTAGCTCATTGTACCAAATCCAAAACTTTTAAATTAATGTTGCTTGTTGCACAACAACTCTATCATCTTTCTAGTCTTATTTTGTTACATGCCACAAATGAAAATCACAATGGTATGAAAATAATTGTCAAGGAAAATTAATAATTTCATTGTAACATGTTTTGGAGGATATTATTGCGTTTAGCTTCAATTGGCCTTTTGGATATATACTTTGGTACGTAACAGAGAGCAGCAACCATTCTTGCACTCAAACTTTTTGCGCTAAATTTTATATGTTTGTGCTCTACACTAAAAGCTTATATCACCATGTCCATGGTACGTATAGTAACATTCACCCTTATATAAAATCTTCTGTATTTGTGCATCAAGCCCTCTTTGCTAAGGGTGATTTGTGTGTAATGACACATACGATAATATTTTTATCTAAATTCTGAAAACACATAATTGAATCCATAATTTATAAGTTTTTTCTTTGTCTCTTTGATAGAAAAGTACAAAAAAACCTATCAAATAAAATAATCTAATAGTAGGCCAAACCAGAGAAAACTATTGTAAAATCATCTTATTGTATATAAAAAACATAGTCTTAAACTTTAATAAAAATAAAGTATTTTGTTGGGTCTAATAACTAGGGATTATAAGTGTCCATCCGACGTGAAGGACCAACGTCTCCAGCTCCATCACGAGTTGATGGCTCTCTAGCTCCACCACGAGTTGTTGGATCTCCAGCTCCACAAGTATTAGTTGATGGCTCTCCAATTTCAGTAGTAGATGGATACTGAGCCTGTGGAGGAAAATAGTTATATAGTGTAGGAAACTGTAAACCACTTCCACTACTATTAGATGGATCCTGATGAGCCTGTGGAGGAAAATATGTAAATTGGCTAGTAAACTGATCAATACTTCCAGCAGACGGATAAAGAGCATGAGGAGCAGGGAAATATTGACCAATTATGATCGGTTCCAATTGAAAGATGAGTTTGTGGAGGGACATCATCATAGTATTGGCCAGAAAAATGGAGAAGGCCCAATCATCCCCATTGCTTTGGTGCATATGATGGTCCAGGAGAAATATCCTGAGAAAACATACTCGGAACAAGTGCACTAGAGAAATTCGCAGTATTCTTTGCTGAAATGGCAACGATGAGCTTGATGCTCCGTTTTCCAACTCCTCAATACGACTTTTTACTTTCGAACTAAAATCTTGAAAAAATGTCATCCATTCCTTCACTTGTTCTTTGTTCAAGCTCTCGATAGGGGTTTGCTCCCACCACCCTTTCCCTCGAGTTTTATCAATCTCATCTAACTGCCTCTCTTGTTCTTTAATTTTTTCTTTCTCATCTAGCACCTCGTCCAACTGCCTATTGAGGTGTTCAATTCTGGCTCGTCTGTTGGCCTCCACAAGTCTGTCTTGTTCATCAATTTGCGGCTGATATGGGTTTCTGTATCTTTCGATTACAGATTCCATGGATGGATGCCAAAATGAGAATGGATTGTTAGTAGGAGAGAATATTATTATTCCTACGTCCGCACCACATAGTGTGCTAAGTTCGCTAGCCTTTTTATATAGACCTTGGCGACGCTTTGAAAATGTCGCGTAAAGGTCGTCCTGGCTTTCAATTCGTTGGATAGGGATTCTTTGACGACCCCTTGATTGTCTGCCAGCCATGATAAAAATTTGAATGAATAATATGAAGAGGGATTGGAAGAAATCGGAAGCAAGTTTGTAATTTTGTAGGGGAAAAGATAATAGATGATAGTGAGTTGAGTGTAAATGTCTTGTTTGCAATAGAATTTATAGTGGAGAGTAGTCCACTAAAGTCAAATTTCTAGAGTAATACGATTCATTCCTATTTTAGCTTTTTTTGGAAATTTGTTATGTAATAGGCATAAATGTTGAATATTGTTGCAATATGAAAAATCTTTTGTGGGGTTCACAAAACTTTAAAACTTCATTTGAGATCTTATTATATGAAAAATTTAGAGGATATATTAGTAAAATATTTCTTAGGATTAACTTGATTTGGATTTTAAAAAATTTGTCGTTTTAACATTTATGTGAATTGGTCAAACATGTAATTTCTTATACTGGAAAAAATAGTCAATATTTTATGCTCCTCGATCCGATGTCGATTTTTCAAATTGTATGTTGTACAAAGTTAATACAGTCAACAATATAATTAATTTTAGTTTCTTCAACAAAAATCTAATTTTAGTTATTTGAATCTATCCTAATTCTTAGAGCCAAAATATTAGGAGCATAATAATGTAATAAAAATGGCTAATTAAATGCACAAAATTCACAATTCATAATATCTTCATGTATAGAGTTCTAATTTCTCAAGCTACCAAATAAAATAAATTAACGTGTTTGGCTTTATCACAACAATAAACAATGAAAAAGTTAGCATAATATTCCTATTAATATTAATGGAGAATAAAAATGACTCCTTTTAGCAATGCAATTATTATTCAAGGTAGGAAAATTATATTTTCTCAATCTCCATAATATAATAGAATCCTCACTGAATTTCCATAAAATGAACATAAAGTTTATGGAAAATAAACTTTCAAAAAGAAATTAACTAACTACAATTTTGTTCTGCATGTGATTTATGAAATACACTATATGATGGAAGGAAAAACATATATATTTTATTTTAGAACATCCCTTCAAATTATGTGTATTTGCTAACATGAAATTTGACCTTTTTGTATATATTTCTTCACTTATTTTGCGTATTTCTTATATTAGCAAATTTAATATTTCAAAGCTCCAAATCAATATTAAAACTAAATTTTTAAATCTTTGCAAGTAATCATGTTGCTATTTCTACACCGTCTAGCAATTTACATCTACTAAAAAAATATGAAACAAGAAAGATGATTAGCAAACAAAAATGACAAGATTATAAATAGGGAATTAAAGAACAATTATCTCACGGTGATTGAACCATTGCGGTAAATAACGCCGAATACGTAAATGTATAAGCTACTCGATTTTCCATTATTTGAAGCTATTGATCACTTCAAAAAACGACTTTGAATATATGTTTAGCGATAACACTATACTATCTTGTATATTATATTGGTGGGACACAAGATAAACGAATATTTATAGAGGTCATGCTTCATTTGTTTTGGGCTTGATTATACGTTTTCATTTCATATATGGATGATGCAATGATTGTAATCGTTAAATGACAGTAATGTGTAATAAAATGTTATAAAAAAACTATAGCGCGTTGACCATTATGTTTGGAAAGTAATACACGTTTTTTTTTATTCACGGAATGTATTATTGTTACAAAAAGATTATACTTTTATTACACAATTGTAACAATATGTCATTCGTAAAGATTATATTTTTATTATTAAAAAGTTGTATTTTTTGGAACAGGATAATTTTACTTTTCATACCGAAACTTTACCACCTTTTTGCTTTTGATACCCATTGTTCCAACTTAACTGCTTTTGATACCTAACGTTTTACTTTTCATCAATTCTACCACAAACCATTAGTTTGTTGTTAAAAATAACACCTGCCGTAACAAAAGTGGGTCTCGAAAAAAGGAGGAATGCCACATTTTGCTTTATTTCTATTTAACATAAATGAGTAACGGTTTCATGCATAGGTCATACACGTGAAATCAAGAAATTTCAAGAGGGAAAACTTTACTACTGACCATTATACGTATGAAATGGCAATATGTGGGTGTATAACAAACCACATTATTAATTATAAAATGAAGACAACTAGTTGATGTATTACAAGAACTCAACCAGAAATGGAAATTTGCATGTAAATAAAGAAAAAATGATGATATTTTCATTTAAATTTCAATTGTCTGAGGAGGAGGAGGTCTGGGTTTGTCTAAGTTTGTTTGACCTGTCCCTCTTATTGCCACCACTTGTACGCCTCAGATACGTAAAGCACAACAATAAATTAAAATGATAACATTTCGATGTTGTTATTATTATAATTTTTTTTTTATTTTTTGGCATTATAAACCAAAGATGCTGCTAATTATATCATGATATTGGATTGAACACATAAATCCTAAGAAAAGAAAAAGTATTGCACCTCAGCTTCCAAATTTGGTTCTCCACCATTTTCCTTCGCAGAAATATTGATAATAATTAATTGTTGTAGACTAACGGTTTCCCGGCTAATTAGGGTTCCCAATCCCCAACCTCGTTTAATAAAGTCACTTAACAACAAACTAATGGTTTGTGGCGAAATTGATGAAAACAGAAAATGTTAGGTATTAAAATTGATTAAATTGGAACAATGGGTATCAAAAGTAAAAAGGTGGTAAAGTTTGGGTATAAAAAGTGAAATTATCCCTTTTTGGAAGTCTAATTTCTTTAAGTGTTGTAATATAATTCATACAACAAAGATAATTTCTATAAACTTCGTGGATTGGTTTTATTTGTATTTTTCAATTTCAATTCCTCATACCTAATGTTCATGTTCATTTTATGTTGAGTAAATTTCATTTTGGACTTAAATATTTTCGGAAAGGAATATTCATCCTTTTTAATTATGTAGAGTAAAATTATATAATTTTGAAATTGTATATGCTAGAATCACACGAACCCATCGCACATCGTAGAATCAAGACTAAGGGGATAATTTCACCTTTGGTACCCAAAGTTTACCACCTTTTCGATTTTGGTACCCAATGTTCCCACTTAATCGCTTTGGTACCGACGTTCTCCCGCTTTGATCACTTTAACTATAGTCCGTTAATTTTTCATCCAAAACAAATGGTTCACTTGTCAGATCGTGGAAACCGGTTAAAGTTAGTGAAAAGGCCCATTTGTTCTTTATTTATGCTTGTTGGTCTTCATTAGAAACCTCAAAACCAATATAACTCGATTAAAACTAACAAAATCTTCAATCCAATTGCTCCCAAATGACTTTAAGTTAGGATTATAACTATAGAATACAAAAAGAATACATAAAAGAAAAGATTACTTCAAGGCAACTCATCATATTAAATGATTGTAACATTTCCTCGTATTAAATGATGTTTGCAAATTTTCGTATCCTCGACACAAGCTCGCTTCCCATTGGTTTATTCTATTTGCACGCTTCTAGGATGAGCACTTTTAGACATGGTAGCATGGACGTATTAATAAAATATGTAAAGTCTTTTACTTCTATGCAACGGATTTATATCGATCGACTTGACAACCGCTTTTTACCCCTTTGACTTGAGTCGGCTCCAACCTTTAGAAATGACTCAACCGTGTCATTCAACCGGGTAGACTTGGCTCTCAACTAACTTTTCTTGTCACTTCTTCACCCTTTACTCGCTTGTCCCACAACCGGGTCTCTTCTTCATTCGGTCCAAACTTCCATCTTGACTACACACAACCGACTCACAGATGAGTCTTCACTTCAAACTCCGTTGACTCTTGTATTCTTCAACATAGCCGACTCCAACTCAGCTCATGTAGTCCTATCTATTACAAATATAAATACAAGAAAAATGGGGGTGCCAACTTCCTATTATAAGTTTTACATGGTATCATCAAAATCTAATCATAAAATTTCCTAACAGCTTGCCTATTCGACCCAAAACGCCGGTCCGGTCCGGTTGGTCCCATATTTTTAGGGTATTTTCATGAGTTGGGTTGGGCTGGCCTCCAAAAATAATGGCCCAATAATTAATTGGTCCGATCCATTTGAGAGTTCTACATATTATAAATCCAACGTCTAAACTAGTCTAAGTGAATACCCAGTACATATATAAAGACCAAAAGAAATACTTAATTATTTTACCAAAAATGATAAACCATCTTCATTAAATATCCATAACAATTAAATTATTAATCAAATTGTGTATTTGCAATAAAAAAGAAATATAAATTAGTTTAGGATAATTTAATTATACCGCAAAATAAAATTAGTGGATAAATAACTTTATTTATAAAAAGTTCGTGAAATTTTTTAGAGTTTTTTTCATGAATGATACACACGATTCTTCATCATTGCACGAAAGTATTGTGTTTTGTTTGAATTAATTTATAAAATTCAAAATTTTTGTTATTACATATAGATTTAGTATAAAATTAATATATCAAACAAATATGATCCCAATTTTTGAATAACATAAAACTTGAAATTATGTTTAGAACTCAATTGGACAATACGACCAAAGCATTTTGATTATGTTTCGCTTCTAAAAAATTATACTACTAATAAAATTTGTATTAGCTCATTGTACCAAGTCCAAAGTTGTTAAATTAAAGTTGCTTGTTGCACAACAACTCTATCATCTTTCTAGTCTTATTTTGTTACAAGCCACAAATGATAATCGCAATGGTATGAAAATCATTGTCAAGGAAAATTAATAATTTCATTGTAATATGTTTTGGAGGATATTATTGCGTTTAGCTTCAATTGGCCTTTTGGATATATACTTTGGTACGTAATAGAGAGCAGCAACCATTCTTGCACTCAAACGTTTTACGCTAAAGTTTATATGTTTGTGCCCTACACTAAAAGTTTACATCACCATGTCCATGGTACGATAGTAACATTCACCCTTATATAAAATATTCCGTATTTGTGCATCAAGCCCTCTTCGCTAAGGTGATTTGTGTGTAATGACAAATACGATAATATTTGTATCTAAATTCTAAAAACATAAAATTGAATCCATAATTTATAAGTTTTTTCTTTGTCTCTTTGATAGAGAAGTACAAAAAAACTTATCGAAACATAAAATAATCTAATAGTAGGCCAAACCAGAGAAAACTATTGTAAAATCATCTTATTGTATATAAAAAACATAGTCTTAAACTTTAATAAAAATAAAGTATTTTGTTGGGTCTAATAACTAGGGATTATAAGTGTCCCTCCGACGAGAAGGACCAACGTCTCCAGCTCCATCACGAGTTGGTGGCTCTCTAGCTCCACCACGAGCTGATGGATCTCCAGCTCCACCAATATTAGTTGATGGCTCTCCAATTTCAGTAGTAGATGGATACTGAGCCTGTGGAGGAAAATACTTATATAGTGCAGGAAACTGTAAACCACTTCCACTACTACTAGATGGATCCTGATGAGCCTGTGGAGAAAAATAGGAAAATTGGCTTGTAAACTGGTCAATACTTCCAGTAGACGGATACAGAGCATGAGAAGGGGGAAATATTGACCAGAATTATGATCAGTTCCAATTGAAAGATGAGTTTGTGGAGGGACATCATCATAGTATTGGCCAGGAAATGGCGATGGCCCAATCATCCCCATTGCTTTGGTGCATATGATGGTCCAGAAAAATATCCCGAGAAAACATACTCGACCGTAACGCCCCGAAATTTGGAGCCGCTACCCAATTGTAACTCACGCCGTTTTCCCATTTGAGAATACAATCCACCAAATATTTGAGCAATATTAATTCTCAAATAGACATAGTTCTTCATAACCTCTCTAAAACAGAGTCAATAGTCGCAATGAAATATTATTACAATCCATTTGTCTAAGCGAAAGAGGTCTTACGCCCCTCTATTACATCCAACATAGCAATTGTTCATAAACGAAATATAAGGGTAGATCCACAAACTAAGTCTAGGGATTAATCATCACTTGGTCGTCTTCGTTGACGTCTTCATATGGGTCATCACCGCCGTTGAAAAAAAAAAAAAAAAGGTGGGGTGAGACAAAAATTCTCGGTGGGTGGGTGCCGTGTGCGAGTGTGGCTTGTTTTATGCACGTAAAATCATTTCATGGAAATCAATGCATGAAGTGTATATGACTTTGTCTCTTGTTTGTATAAAGATTTCCATTAGCCATTATGTTAGAATTGTCACTATTAGTCAAGCATTATTATTGTCTTATTAAATTTACTTCCACTTTCAATTGGATAAAGCCGAAGCAAATTATCCCACATCACTGGGTAAAGCCAAGCAAATTATCCCACTTTATTTGGATAAAGCCAAGCAAATTATCCCACATCACTTGGATAAAGCCGAAGCAAATTATCCCACATCACTTGGATAAAGCCGAAGCAAATTATCCCACTCGGATAAAGCCGAAGCAAATTATCCCACTTCACTTGGATAAAGCCAAAAATTATCCCACATCACTTGGATAAAGCCGAAGCAAATTATCCCACTTCTGGATAAAGCCGAAGCAAATTATCCCACTTCACTTGGATAAAGCCGAAGCAAATTATCCCACACCACTTGGATAAGCCGAAGCAAATTATCCCACTTTAAATTTTCACTTTACTTTCCACTTTCATTCTCAACTTCACTTTCACTTATCATTTCACTTCACGTTTCATTTCACTTCACATTTCATTTCAATTTTCACTTCACTTCATATTTCACTTCAATTTTCACTTCACAACATTTAATTTCACTTTACGTGCACTTAAATTTTCACATCATCGAAAAATTTGATAAAATCAGTTAGCAAGTCCGGAGTGATCTTGGTCACATGATCTCCGGTCTTTATTTCAAAACAAAACTCGCGGTCTAGTTATCGGGCGGATAATCTAGCCGGTTTTTAATATTCGATTCGGCGCATTACGTTCAAGCTCGATATTTTTATTAGCTAAGTACAAAAATTATATCTTAAAATTTTTATAAGGTAACCAAGTTAGAAAATATCAATTTCAAGGTCCTTAGCAAATTTTAAAATAAAAATCATTTTTATTAAGGAAAAATATTCTCTTGCCGCTTTTAAAATTCGATAAGTTTCAATTCCGGACTCGTAAAAGGGTGAGGTCAGTTCCAAAATTTATAAATTCCCAGAGGTTAAAATTTTTCAGAGGCTCGAGACAGATTTTATAAAATTTGCAGATTAGTCCTCTAGTTTCCAAAAATTTCGATTTTTGACTTGATATTTTAAAATTTGTTAACTCTTAAACCGGGAAGGATTTTGAGGTGATTCTAATTTTAAAGAACTTCTTTGGACAGTAATAAGTTGTGGTAAAAATAGTTTTAAAAATTTCGAAAGTTAGGTACCTCATTTTCACAAATTACAATTTTGGCCCAAAAGCGATTTTTTGTCGTTAAAGGCTCGTTTCAAGTCGGATGGTTATGAAATTTGAACTAAAGGTTCAAAATATCATATTAAATAAATCTGCAAGTTTTCGAGATACCTTGACTGCCCCAGCTTTAAAAATTACAGTTTTAGTCCTTTAAGTTTTACAATTTTACATTTTGATATCAAACTTGTTCCTTATTGTATTTTCTTGCCCGGAAGGGGTCCAAATCTTTCAAGTCACTTCATATATGAAATTTATAGATTATTGGGTCTAATATTTCGAATTTTCAGAGGTGGTCTTCACAGTTTTTCATATTTACTCTTTTGGCCCAATATTTCACAATAATTGCAAAAATAACCCAAGCTTCGAATTTTCTTGCACAAGTTGCAAGTCCAGAATTCCAATAATATATAAAAACTTATTTTAAACATTTCTAAAATATATTTGAACATTCATAGCATCATAAATCATAAAAGCAAATGATGAGCAATTTTATCAACAATTTATGCAAGAAAAATATCATACTCATCTTTTTATTTTCTCAAATTTTATTAAAACATAAATATCATAAATACTTGATAAAATTCATAAAATATCATATTTTCACATGAACATGCATTTTTGTGCACTAGTAGAAAGAATGATGCGATTTTTGTAGAAATAATTTTCACCCACCTCGTAGTAGTCTTTCTCGGGTTGATTTAAAATGAAGTATTTTCCTTGTATCAACTTCTTGACTCAAGCTCTTGAAGGTCAGCCCCTAAATGGTATCCAAACCATATTTTTGTGTTTGAAATTAAAGTCTCAAGTCTAAAGAAAATATATTAGGACCAAATGGCTACTACTTACCTTAATGTCTTCAAGTAGTCTCTGAAATTGGAAATTTTTCTTCAAGCTTCTAACTTCAACTTGAGATGGTGTAGGTCAGCCCCTAAGCTCCTTGAATCAAAAAATTAATTCCTCATGTTGTCAAGAGAAAAATACTAAAACCACAATTTTCTCACCTTAAAAATGTATAGTCTTGAATTTTCTCTTCAAGCTTGTAGTCAAGTCTAGGTCTCTTAATTTTTCAAGAAAAAGTTCTTCTAGGAGTACCTCAATAAGAAGAATTCATTATGTTAGAAGATGAAGGTATATACTTGAGGTTTTAAGAAGAAAATTGGAGTTGAAAGAAATAAATTTTTCATCACCTTGACTTGTAGATTTCGGCCCTATTGAAGAAGGAGAAGAGGGAATTTTGTAATTTGTCTAAGTGTTGAAGAATGAGAGGGTTAAAAGAGTGATGAGATGGGATTGAATTTCTATCCACTTTGTTTTCTTCACTTGGCCGAAAATATGGGGAGGAGTTGTTAATTTTTTTTTTTGTTTCTTGGTGTGTAGGCTTTGGGATGGTTTTGTTTGGAGGCTTGTAATGATAAGGGAAAAAAAAAAAGAGATTGAATTGATTCTATCCTAAACACTATGGCCGAAAGTTGCTTCTAGTAGGGGAAGAATTTTACTTGTCTTGCCAATTATTTAGGGTAGTGGAATTTTTAGGTGTGGTTTTTAAATGTTGTAGGCTTAGAAAAAAATAAAGAGTGGGATTCCCATAAAATTGTCATGACCGATTTTTCTTATGGTTGGGAGGGTATATATTTTTTTTTGTTGTTTTGTGTGAGTTGGGAGACAATGGGGTGTATAAAGTATATTGAGTGGGGATGATGTGTTCTTAATTAAAGAAAAGTGAAGACAATAAAAAATAAAAAGGGTAGTAAATCATGTGCATAAATTATACAAAATGTATAAAACTAATAAAAGTTGATAAAGGTTTACAATTGGATGAGGTAGTTAAATTCATCATTGTCATTCTCAATTGGACGTCCAATCCTCCCCAATTTGTTTCTTTATTTTTTTTTTTGAGATAAATTATTGTATAATAGTATTGTAGCTAAAGTTGTTAAAAAACAAAAAGGAAATGATTCCCTTGCTACTTGATCATGGCCGAATTGGTGGGTTTAGGGGTGATTAAATTTGACCAATCGGGATAGTGGAATTATAGGATAAATTTTTAAACGTAGGCTTTGAAAAAAATATGAAATAACCTCCCATTTTAAGAGGAAAATTCGAAAATTAGGGAAAAATATTTGATTTTCTTTTATTTTATAAAATTGAAGGAAAATAAAATGTATAAATATTTATAATTAAATATTTACAAATTTAAAATTAAAGATGTGAAATAAGAAATGTATATTTCGAAACAAATAAATTGGAAGTTGGTTGGGAAGAATTGTAGAATGAGATGAAATATTTGGATAAGGGTCTAAATGTACTCCTAAATTATTGAGGGTCTAATATTTCTAAAGTCGTAGTCAATCGATCAAGAATTAATACTAGAGGAAAATATAAAATCGTTAAGCTCGAAAATGAGAAAGACATAATTGATGTTGGAAGAATAAGTAAAAGTCGGGTCGCGTTTCATTAATGATGGGTTCGTGTTACTTAACCAAATAAATAAATCACTACACAACGTCGTATCTCACGTCGCTAAAATTTGGGGCGTCACATTCACCCCTCCTTAAAAGAATTTGGTCCCCAAATTCCTCTTAAAATAGTTCCGGGTATTGTCTTCACATATCGTCTTCTATTTCCCATGTGGCGTCTTTGTCTCGATCATGCGCGTTTGTCATACTACCTTAATGTATCTTATACGTGTACCTAAACCACAAGTCAAATTCTCCTTACTTAAGCTTGTATAAGTATTGGAGAACGAATAACACAAGGGTACTATCATCGATCATTATACTTAGTGAGTCCCCTACTATCATTTTCCCAAAGTAATATCATTAGGTGTCTAGAACCCATAATATGTCACATCTATATCATATATTTATAAATAGATAACCTCATATTCTTCAAGTCTCACCATATCTGGCATTATAATCTCCAAATCACGGATTTTCTAAGTCACCTAACGTCCAAACAGAGGAGTATCCGGATATTTTGACACTATGACCACCAAGGAGTTCAAATATTCATCCAGGATTTAACTTAAGTCATCTAGTAGCGGTACCCAATCCAAGGTCGAGAAACCTATCCTGGGTCAGCTCGGTGTAAGTTTCCTCCTTACAAACCGAGCTCGATACCATCCGTAACGCCCCGTAAATTTGGAGCCGCTACCCAATTGTAACTCACGCCGCTTTTCCCATTTGAGAATACAATCCACCAAATATTTGAGCAATATTAATTCTCAAATAGACATAGTTCTTCATAACCTCTCGGAAAGCAGTCAATAGTCGCAGCGGAAATATTATTACAATCCATTTGTCTAAGCGAAAGAGGTCTTACGCCCTCTATTACATCCAACATAGCAATTGTTCATAAACGAAATATAAGGGTAGATCCACAAACTAAGTCTAGGGATTAATCATGTCACTTGGTCGTCTTCGTTGACGCGTCTTCATATGGGTCATCACCGCCGTTGAAAAAAAAAAAAAAAGGTGGGGTGAGACAAAAATTCTCGGTGGGTGGGTGCTTGGTGTGCGAGTGTGGGCTTGTTTTATGCACGAAAAATCATTTCATGGAAATCAATGCATGAAGTGTATATGACTTTGTCTCTTGTTTGTATAAAGATTTCCATTAGCCATTATGTTAGAATTGTCACTATTAGTCAAGCATTATTATTGTCTTATTAAATTTACTTCCACTTTCAATTGGATAAAGCCGAAGCAAATTATCCCACATCACTTGGGTAAAGCCGAAGCAAATTATCCCACTTTATTTGGATAAAGCCAAGCAAATTATCCCACATCACTTGGATAAAGCCAAGCAAATTATCCCACATCACTTGGATAAAGCCGAAGCAAATTATCCCACTCGGATAAAGCCCCACATCACTGAAGCAAATTATCCCACTTCACTTGGATAAAGCCGAAGCAAATTATCCCACATCACTTGGATAAAGCCAAGCAAATTATCCCACTCGGATAAAGCCAAAGCAAATTATCCCACTTCACTTGGATAAAGCCGGCAAATTATCCCACACCACTGGATAAAGCCGGCAAATTATCCCACTTTAAATTTTCACTTTACTTTCCACTTTCATTCTCAACTTCACTTTCACTTATCATTTCACTTCACGTTTCATTTCACTTCACATTTCATTTCAATTTTCACTTCACTTCATATTTCACTTCAATTTTCACTTCACAACATTTAATTTCACTTTACGTGCACTTAAATTTTCACATCATCGAAAAATTTGATAAAATCAGTTAGCAAGTCCGGAGTGATCTTGGTCACATGATCTCCGGTCTTTATTTCAAAACAAAACTCGCGGTCTAGTTATCGGGCGGATAATCTAGCCGGTTTTAATATTCGATTCGGCGCATTACGTTCAAGCTCGATATTTTTATTAGCTAAGTACAAAAATTATATCTTAAAATTTTTATAAGGTAACCAAGTTAGAAAATATCAATTTCAAGGTCCTTAGCAAATTTTAAAATAAAAATCATTTTTATTAAGGAAAAATATTCTCTTGCCGGCTTTTAAAATTCGATAAGTTTCAATTCGGACTCGTAAAAGGGTGAGGTCAGTTCCAAAAATTTATAAATTCCCAGAGGTTAAAATTTTTCAGAGGCTCGAGACAGATTTTATAAAATTTGCAGATTAGTCCTCTAGTTTCCAAAAATTTCGATTTTTGACTTGATATTTTAAAATTTGTTAACTCTTAAACCGGGAAGGATTTTGAGGTGATTCTAATTTTAAAGAACTTCTTTGGACAGTAATAAGTTGTGGTAAAAATAGTTTTAAAAATTTCGAAAGTTAGGTACCTCATTTTCACAAATTACAATTTTGGCCCAAAAGCGATTTTTTGTCGTTAAAGGCTCGTTTCAAGTCGGATGGTTATGAAATTTGAACTAAAGGTTCAAAATATCATATTAAATAAATCTGCAAGTTTTCGAGATACCTTGACTGCCCCAGCTTTAAAAATTACAGTTTTAGTCCTTTAAGTTTTACAATTTTACATTTTGATATCAAACTTGTTCCTTATTGTATTTTCTTGCCGGAAGGGGTCCAAATCTTTCAAGTCACTTCATATATGAAATTTATAGATTATTGGGTCTAATATTTCGAATTTTCAGAGGTGGTCTTCACAGTTTTTCATATTTACTCTTTTGGCCCAATATTTCACAATAATTGCAAAAATAACCCAAGCTTCAATTTTCTTGCACAAGTTGCAAGTCCAGAATTCCAATAATATATAAAAACTTATTTTAAACATTTCTAAAATATATTTGAACATTCATAGCATCATAAATCATAAAAGCAAATGATGAGCAATTTTATCAACAATTTATGCAAGAAAAATATCATACTCATCTTTTTATTTTCTCGAAATTTTATTAAAACATAAATATCATAAATACTTGATAAAATTCATAAAATATCATATTTTCACATGAACATGCATTTTTGTGCACTAGTAGAAAGAATGATGCGATTTTTGTAGAAATAATTTTCACCCACCTCGTAGTAGTCTTTCTCGGGTTGATTTAAAATGAAGTATTTTCCTTGTATCAACTTCTTGACTCAAGCTCTTGAAGGTCAGCCCCTAAATGGTATCCAAACCATATTTTTGTGTTTGAAATTAAAGTCTCAAGTCTAAAGAAAATATATTAGGACCAAATGGCTACTACTTACCTTAATGTCTTCAAGTAGTCTCCCAAAATTGGAAATTTTTCTTCAAGCTTCTAACTTCAACTTGAGATGGTGTAGGTCAGCCCCTAAGCTCCTTGAATCAAAAAATTAATTCCTCATGTTGTCAAGAGAAAAATACTAAAACCACAATTTTCTCACCTTAAAAATGTATAGTCTTGAATTTTCTCTTCAAGCTTGTAGTCAAGTCTAGGTCTCTTAATTTTTCAAGAAAAAAGTTCTTCTAGGAGTACCTCAATAAGAAGAATTCATTATGTTAGAAGATGAAGGTATATACTTGAGGTTTTAAGAAGAAAATTGGAGTTGAAAGAAATAAATTTTTCATCACCTTGACTTGTAGATTTCGGCCCTATTGAAGAAGGAGAAGAGGGAATTTTGTAATTTGTCTAAGTGTTGAAGAATGAGAGGGTTAAAAGAGTGATGAGATGGGATTGAATTTCTATCCACTTTGTTTTCTTCACTTGGCCGAAAATATGGGGAGGAGTTGTTAATTTTTTTTTTTGTTTCTTGGTGTGTAGGCTTTGGGATGGTTTTGTTTGGAGGCTTGTAATGATAAGGGAAAAAAAAGAGATTGAATTGATTCTATCCTAAACACTATGGCCGAAAGTTGCTTCTAGTAGGGGAAGAATTTTACTTGTCTTGCCAATTATTTAGGGTAGTGGAATTTTTAGGTGTGGTTTTTAAATGTTGTAGGCTTAGAAAAAAATAAAGAGTGGGATTCCCATAAAATTGTCATGACCGATTTTTCTTATGGTTGGGAGGGTATATATTTTTTTTTGTTGTTTTGTGTGAGTTGGGAGACAATGGGGTGTATAAAGTATATTGAGTGGGGATGATGTGTTCTTAATTAAAGAAAAGTGAAGACAATAAAAAATAAAAAGGGTAGTAAATCATGTGCATAAATTATACAAAATGTATAAAACTAATAAAAGTTGATAAAGGTTTACAATTGGATGAGGTAGTTAAATTCATCATTGTCATTCTCAATTGGACGTCCAATCCTCCCCAATTTGTTTCTTTATTTTTTTTTTTTGAGATAAATTATTGTATAATAGTATTGTAGCTAAAGTTGTTAAAAAACAAAAAGGAAATGATTCCCTTGCTACTTGATCATGGCCGAATTGGTGGGTTTAGGGGGTGATTAAATTTGACCAATCGGATAGTGGAATTATAGGATAAATTTTTAAACGTAGGCTTTGAAAAAAATATGAAATAACCTCCCATTTTAAGAGGAAAATTCGAAAATTAGGGAAAAATATTTGATTTTCTTTTATTTTATAAAATTGAAGGAAAATAAAATGTATAAATATTTATAATTAAATATTTACAAATTTAAAATTAAAGATGTGAAATAAGAAATGTATATTTCGAAACAAATAAATTGGAAGTTGGTTGGGAAGAATTGTAGAATGAGATGAAATATTTGGATAAGGGTCGAAATGTACTCCTAAATTATTGAGGGTCTAATATTTCTAAAGTCGTAGTCAATCGATCAAGAATTAATACTAGAGGAAAATATAAAATCGTTAAGCTCGAAAATGAGAAAGACATAATTGATGTTGGAAGAATAAGTAAAAGTCGGGTCGCGTTTCATTAATGATGGGTTCGTGTTACTTAACCAAATAAATAAATCACTACACAACGCCGTATCTCACGCCGCTAAAATTTGGGGCGTCACACGGACCATGTGCACTAGAGAAATTTGCGAGATTCTTCTTGCCGAAATGGCACCGATGAGCTTGATGCTCCATTATTCAACTCCTCAATACGACTTTTTACTTTCAAACTGAAATCTTGAAAAAATGTTATCCATTCCTTCACTTTTTCTTTGTCCAAGCTCTCGATAGGGGTTTGCTCCCACCACCCTTTCCCTCGAGTTTTATCAATCTTATCTAAATGCATCTCTTGTTCTTTTATTTTTTGTTTCTCATCTAGCACCTCGTCCAACTGATTGTTGAGGTGTTCAATTATGGCTCGTCTGTTGGCCTCCACAAGTCTGTCTTGTTTATCAATTTGCGGCTGATATGGGTTTATGTATCTTTCTATTACAGATTCCATGGATGGATGCCAAAATGAGAATGGATTGTTAGTAGGAGAGAATATTATTATTCCTACGTCCGCACCACATAGCGTGCTAAGTTCGCTAGCCTTTTTATATAAACCTTAGCGACGCTTTGAAAATGTCGCGTAAAGGTCGTGGCTTTCAATTCGTTGGATAGGGATTCTTTGACGACCCCTTGATTGTCTGCCAGCCATGATAAAAATTTGAATGAATAATATGAAGAGGAATTGGAAGAGATAATAGATGAGAGTGAGTTGAGTGTAAATGTCTTGTTTGCAAGATTTATAGTTTAGAGTAGTCCACTAAAGCAAGATTTATAGTTAAAAAATTTATCGTTTTAACATTTATGTGAATTGGTCAAACATGTAATTTCTTATACCGGAAAAAATAGTCAATATTTTACTACTCCTCGGATCTGATGTCGATTTTTCAAATTGTATGTTGTACAAAGTTAATACAGTCAACAATATAACTAATTTTAGTTTTTTCAACAAAAATCTAATTTTAGTTATTTGAATCTATCCTAATTCTTAGAGCCAAAGTATTAGGTGCATAATAATGTAATAAAAATGACTAATTAAATGGACACAATTCACGATTCATAATATCACAACAATAAACAATGAAAAGGTTAGCAAAATATTCCTATTAATATTAATGGAGAATAAAAATGACTCCTTTTAGCAATGCAATTATTATTTAAGGCAGGAAAATAATATTTTCTCAATCTCCATAATATAATAGAATCCTCACTGAATTTCCATAAAATGAACATAAAGTTTATGGAAAATTAACTTTCAAAAAGAAATTAACTAACTACAATTTCGTTTTGCATGTGATTTATGAAATACACTATATGATGGAAGGAAAAGCATATATATTTTATTTTAGAACATCCCTTCAAATTATGTGTATTTGCTAATATGAAATTTGATCTTTTTGTATATATTTATTCACTTATTTTGCGTATTTCTTATATTAACAAATTTAATATTTCAAATGTAATACCCGACATTAAATTTGGAATCTCGGAATTTTAGAGTAAATTTTTCATAATTTTAAGGTATTAGATTAGTAATTTATTGGGATTTATAGCTAATTAAGATTATTATTTGAATTATATAATTCAGGTAGAAAATAATAAATTTAATTACTTTAACTTCCTATTATATTATATTCAAAACCGAATTATTTCAAGTCCAATTACGATACAATTATGCCTTCTTTCAGTTCATTTCTGGCCCAAACCACCAAATCCAATTTAAAAGCCCATTTAATATTTACTATATATAGTTGTTTCCACATTTGGTCATTTCCAAAATCGAAACTTTCCTTAAGAGGTAAGTAAATTCTTTCTCCCTCACTCATCTTTCCAAAGAAGCTCTCCGATCGCGGCCACCGCCGCCATCGACGGTGAAAATTAACAACCCATACCTTATTTGAATCCTTTCGTCGCCCTCATTCCAAATCCGAAGTCGGAATTTCGATTTGAATCCCCGTTCGCCGGCAAATCGCCGGTAAAGTTGAAAATTCGAAATCTTTGACTCTAGATCTATGGAGATCCGACCGTTGGATTTTCACAAACCTTATACCATTAGAAAGCCCATTCAATAAGGTTTCTAATGCCACCTCCCACGTCAAGATCGGAGATCTGGATCACTAGAAGCGTGCCGACGAATGTTCTGCAAATTCCGTCGCGAACCCGCGCGACCCGCCAACTTTGACCACCGATTCCCGGAGATCTACTGGTCAAAAATTGATGGGCAATATACCGTTTTGTTCGTCTTTTAATGTACTTCAAAACCCCTCAGTCAATTTTATGATCGGAGTTATACTACTCTGTGAATTGAAGTCGAAAGTTTGACGAATTTTACCTATTTCTTTCCATTTCCAACTAAAATTCCCTCTTTATCTCCCTCTCTCCTTTTCTCTCTCCCTCTCCCTCTGCCGTTGGGTGTTTGTGTGGTGCGTGTAGGTGTATATGTGTGTGCAGGTGTGCGTGTGTGTGTGTGTGTTCATGTGTGTGGGTGTGTGTGTTCATGTGTGTGCTGGTGTGTGTGTGTTCATGTGTGTAGGTGTGCAGGTGTGTGTATGTGGATGTGCAGGTGTGCGTGTGTGTGTGTGTGGGGTAAGGGTGAGGGATAATGGAGTTTGGGGGAGGCTAAACAGAATTTGAATAAGTTTTGGGCTTAGTTGCAATTTCTGAAAACTTCATTTCAGCCCTCTATGGTTTCAGTTTAGTCCACCCAAATTAACTCTTAGGATATTACAAATTGACCCCAATCAACTTATACAAAATTCCAGATCAGCCCCAACATTTTTAAACTAATTTTTGAATATTACAAAAATGCCCCCAAGTTTTTAATTTAAAATTCCTCAAGTCCTAACTTTCTCGTTTTAAATCAGAAAGGGGCCAAACTAACTCCAACCGAGCCCAAATTCGAACCACAACCTCATCACACCCTCCTTATATGCAAGGCTATCTAAAACGAGTTCCAAATGCCCTTAATAGCCTGTTTCGCTCATAACTTCTTTAATTCACATCCAAATGCCCCCAAATTTTAGGGATATCTTTCCCTAGTATATTTAAGTTATGATAAAATATTATATTTCTATTTTGGGCTTCTAAGATATATTATGCTATTTTTATATAGCAATGAGATCGAGCGACAATTAGGATCTCGCATCATGCACTATCATTCCGCACGTCATTAAGGTGGGGTTACTTTTACACTTAACCGTACTATTGCTATTCAATGCAAGTTGACGTTTAACTAATCATGATTAGCATGTTTTGCAAGAATCCCATGTTGCGGTTGTACCGTACATGTTACATATTTATGTGTTGTGGTGACGATCACTTCACATTATGAGCTCGTACATATTACAAAGTTACGACTTGTCCGCATACAAATGCCACGTATGATGCATCTCTCGCTATTTGTAATTAATTATGTAGTCGCTTAAGTGTGCCCCACTGAGTGTAGTGCAAAACACTCATCCCACTATTTAACATTTTCAGATACAGGGCAAAGTATATGTGACGACTTGGGCTCCACCATTTCTTAATAATTCCAAGATCCCCATTTTCTTTTATTTATTATGTAAGAGGTTAATTTTTATGTTTAAATTAAATGTAGACTTATTTACATTTTGTAAAAGTAATGTGTCGAGTTGTGAGTCAAAACTTGTGTTGAAACTATTTCCGCTGCTTATTTATGATAAAGTTGCGTCTGTGAGCGCGGAGTTTATGTGAATTATTGGTTGTTGGTGTTAAGATGTTAAAGGAATATTAAATGTCGGTTTGAAAAACTTGATTCCTATTTTATTAATTTGGATTTCAACTCGTAAAATTTTCTAAAATAGTAACGCCTAAAAGAAAAATAACTTTCATATACATTTGCAAATCGGGGCGTTACAGAGTGGTATCAGAGCAAGGTCTCGGACCTTGTTATTTACTTTTTGGTTTAAAACACGCATTTGGGTCATTTATTCCTAAATCGTAGAGTCAAATTAATTAGTGTTCGGATAGTCTTTTGGGTCAATAAATTTTTCCGTAAGAATAATTTTAGTTGTGATTCGACTTTTGTTATTTAGAGATATTAGTATCAAAATCATTAGCAAAACGTGTACAAAATAAAATTCTATTTTTCGAGTTGTGTGCGTTTAAACTTATTTCATAATAGTTTTGAACATGATATGAGGTTTTGTTTTTTTTAAAGTGTCTTGCAAGTCAAAAACTTTGTA
Organism: Rehmannia glutinosa; assembly: GCA_016081115.2. Taxonomy (NCBI): domain Eukaryota; kingdom Viridiplantae; phylum Streptophyta; class Magnoliopsida; order Lamiales; family Orobanchaceae; genus Rehmannia; species Rehmannia glutinosa. The sequence continues at coordinate 27,046,774 of CM071927.1, read as the reverse complement.
CAAAATGGGATTCGAGTATCGAGACTTATTGAGACAATAATACTTTTAAGAAAAATGGTGATTTTTGGAGTAAACATGGCCCAAACGACATGTTATACTAAGCCCTGTAAGGCATGCATTGCATGACTATGATTTCATATGCATATTCACATATTCTACAATCTCAAGCCATGTTACATATACAACTTATGATGGAGACTACGTCTCCCATGTTATGCTATGATATGCAATATTTCACCATGAACATGTGATATGTAAAGCTATGTTTCAAATGAGGATTTTATCCTAAATTTTTACGATAACCTCAAAAGTGCTATGTACTTTACATATTCAAAATGTAATGAACGGACATGGTCGGGTCTTTGCAGACTCTCAGACTCTAATTCTGCTTGTTTGACATAATTTTGTCCGCGTCTGGCCAACGTGTGAGACATAATTTCGTCGGCAAGGAGCGTGTCTGCTCACACCATAATATATTCAAATATGCTCACGATTGTACAATTATTATTTCATGAAATATTTCGCACCTAGTACATGGTTTACCTTTCATAAAAAGGTTTTCATATGACATATGCATCACGATTTTACAAACTTCACTACACGTCATGCCATATTAGCTCTAGAGAACTAGTGCTCTAAGATGCGATCACGATGAACTTTAGTCTAGTCTTTGTACTTTGTTACTTTGAGGACGTTATTATGTATGTACTAGTTGAAGTGTGGATCTTTCCCCGCTAATGATGCCTTAGAAGAATTATCTTGATGATGTAACAATACTAGTTATCATATGTATATCATGTTATAAGGTACTATGATAAGATTTGATATCTTGATTTACGTACTCTTATACAACTTGACTTTGGAGATATTATAATTAAAGTTGATTTGTGTGTTGAATATGAATAATCTAGATGTTATTTTGAGATGTTGTTGGATCAGGAATTTGATTTATATATTATTGGTATTACTAACTATTATGTTAGTGACTTACCTGTCAAGTTATATGTATTTGAGATATACATGGGTTATTAGTTTAACATGATGATTGATGGATGTCCGTACTTTCGAGTAGAGTAATATTTGATGCTTGTAATTGCTTTTTGGGTATTGATCACGATATATGTGAGAGACGTGTTAACTTATATTAATGAGACTTACGAAAAATGTGCATTGGTTTTATTTGGATTATGCTCATTTTCTGACGTTACTTTGGGACTTGAGTAGTCTAAGATATCTGATCAATATATATATATATATATATATGCGGCATGCATAGGTTGATAAGCTTATAATTTGTGGATACTTGAGATAAACATTTGATATGTGATTATAATGATGGTGTAGATATCAAGATAGTGACTACGAATTACAGTTAGAAATATTTGGATGATATATTATTTGATGTTTGATCTTATTTGTGATTTGGATGTTGGATTGTCAACGGATTGTTTTGTGGATGTGTCTATAAAATTGGACATATACCATGAAAGTGAATGTACTATTTGAGGGGATTGTCAGGACTATTAAATGTGCCAAGTTATGGAGACAAAAATCGATGATAATTGCTTTGGTTGTTGGTTATATTTTAATGTAAGTCTTGATGAATTTTTGGTTTACCTTTACCTAAAGAGCAACGAACACTAATTAAATGTCACGAACTAGTAGTAGTGTTTCAAAAGTTTAATGGGAAAGAGTTTGTCTCCGCAGGCAAAATTTAGGCCACTATCACAAGAAGTATGGTGTTTACTGTGAAAGTTATGAGAATGATGAGCAATGAGGATTTCTGACTTATTTGAATAAGATGATGAACGCTAAGCCAATCGATATTACCATTGATGACGTATTTGTATTAGAAGATATAAGAATGTTTTACCCAGACGAAATGCCCAACAAACCACCAAATAGACAAGTTGAATTTATAATAGGTCTAATATTGGAAAAGAAGTTATTTAGACCAGTGCATCACCATGAACTACAAAGACTAGTTTGATTAGTGGAAAGACGCATGTGTACGTTTGAAGGTTGATCACATGGTGACGATTAAGGACATTGATCTATCAAAAACGAATTTATTAAGCTAGAATACGCATCATATGCTTGTCGTGATGCTATTTAATTTTTGAGCAAGCACCAACATTATCTATGGACCTGGTAAACGGAATGTGTCAGTTTTACTTGGGTAATTTTAATGGTATGTGCATGCGATGTTTTATTTTATTTAATGATTGGGTAATGACACGAGGAAATATCTGATGATTTTATTGGAAGCACTCGATGGAGAGAAGTTTTGGGGTAGATTTAAGAAGTTTAAATTTTGACTAGACAAGTGGCCTTTTGATATTTTGTTTCAACACGATGAATCGAAGTTGGTCATATTAAGAGCATAATCGTAAGTAAAACAAAAACCCAACCAATAAGTTTTAATTGATGCACAAGAGCATGAAGTTTTGTGGTCAAGTAAGTCACATAATAAGAATTATCTGACTCCTGACTTAGAAATAATAATGCCAGAACATGCCATAAAGTTTTAGTGACACTATTCGTATGGAGAAAAGTATGAGATATAAACTGATCATAAGGACTTGAAGTATGTCTTGGAGTTAGCGATGAATTATAATTGTTCAAATTATGTGTCACACAAGGAGAATGAATACTATAAGTGGTGTTTATACACAAACGGTTCGGAGAGCTAACTTGTATGATTTTGCTAAAGAGGAAAAACCATTCATGACCTTACTAAGTTAAGAACTAACGATAATAATGACAACGATAGCTGTGTAATTCACCCAACGAATCAGAATAGTTTAAGACTTAAGATAATGATACGATTTTGGTAAAATTGAATTGAGAAAGACAATATCAAGGAATTTGATATGATCAATGATGATGCACATAGATTTTAAACCATTTAAGTATTGAAATTTTGCGAAGATCATCATGTTTGAATTTCGAGGACGAAATTTTTCTCGGTGGGGAGAGTGTAATACACGACATTAAATTTGGAATCTCGGAATTTTAGAGTAAATTTTTCATAATTTTAAGGTATTAGATTAGTAATTTATTGGGATTTATAGCTAATTAAGTTTATTATTTAAATTATATAATTCGGGTAGAAAATAATAAATTTAATTACGGGGCTTCCTATTATATTATATTCAAAACCGAATTATTTCAAGTCCAATTACGATACGATTATGCCTTCTTTCGTTCATTTCTCGCCCAAACCACCAAACCCAATTTAAAAGCCCATTAAATATTTACTATATATAGTTGTTTCCACATTTGGTCATTTCCAAAATCGAAACTTTCCTTAAGAGGTAAGTAAACTCTTTCTCCTCACTCATCTTTCCAAAGAAGCTCCGATCGCTTGCCACCACCGCCATCGGCAAAGAAAAATTAACAACCCATACCTTATTTGAATCCATTCGTCGCCCTCGTTCGAAATCCGAAGTCGGAATTTCGATTTGAATTCCCGTTCGCCGGCAAATCGCCGGTAAAGTTAAAAATTCGAAATCTTTGACTCTAGATCTACGGAGACCGACCGTTGGATTTTCACAAACCTTATACCATTAGAAAGCCCATTCAATAAGGTTTCTAACGCCACCTCCCACGTCAAGATCGGAGATCTGGATCACTACAAGCGTGCCGACGAATGTTCTGCAAATTCCGTCGCGAACCCGCGCGACCCGCCAACTTTGACCGCCGATTCCCGGAGATCTACTGGTCAACAATTGATGGGAAATATACCGTTTTGTTCGTCTTTTCATGTACTTCAAAACCCCTCAGTCAATTTTATGATCGCAGTTATACTACTCTGTGAATTGAAGTCGAAAGTTTGACGAATTTTACCTATTTTTTTTTCATTTCCAACTAAAATTCCCTCTTATCTCCCTCTCTCCTTTTCTCTCTCCCTCTCCCTGCCTGTTGGGGTTTTGTGTGTCTGCGTGTAGGTGTATATATGTGTGCAAGTGTGCGTGTGTGTGTGTTCGTGTGCGTGGGTGCGTGTGTTCATGTGTGGTGTGTGTGTGTGTGTAGGTGTGTGTATGTGTGCAGGTGTGTGTATGTGGATGTGCAGGTTTGCGTGTGTGTGTGTGTGTGCGTGTGTGTGTGTGTTGGGGGTAAGGGTGAGGGATAATGGAGTTTGGGGAAGGCTAAATAGAATTTGAATAAGTTTTGGGCTCAGTTGCAATTTCTGAAAACTTCATATCAGCCCTCTATGGTTTCAGTTTAGTCCACCCAAATTAACTCTTAGGATATTACAAATTGACCCCAATCAGTTTATACAAAATTCCAGATCAGCCCCCAACATTTTTAAACTAATTTTTGAATATTACAAAAATGCCCCCAAGTTTTTAATTTAAAATTCCTCAAGTCCTAACTTTCTCGTTTTAAATCTGTAAGGGGCCAAACGAACTCCAACTGAGCCCAAATTCGAACCACAACCTCATCACACCCTCCTTATATGCAAGGCTATCTAAAATTTCAATATTATCCTTCCATCACCTAAATTCAATAAACGAGTTCCAAATGTCCTTAATAGCCTGTTTCGCTCATAACTTCTTTAATTCACATCCAAATTCCCCCAAATTTTAGGGATATCTTTCCCTAGTATATTTAAGTTATGATAAAATATTATATTTCTATTTTGGGCTTCTAAGATATATTATGCTATTTTTATATAGGAGTCGAGATCGAGCCTGACAATTAGGATCTGCATCATGCACTATCATTCTGCACGTCATTAAGGTGGGGTTACTTTTACACTTAACAGTGTACTATTGCTATTCAATGCAAGTTGACTGTTTAACTAATCATGATTAGTATGTTTTGCATGAATCCCATGTCCCGGTTGTACCGTACATGTTACATATTTATGTGTTGTGGTGACGATCACTTCACATTATGAGCTCGTACATATTACAAAGTTACGGCTTGTCCGTACAAATGCCACGTATGATGCATCTCTGCTATTTGTAATTAATTATGCAGTCGCTTAAGTGTGCCCCACTGAGTGTAGTGCAAAACACTCACCCCACTATTTAACATTTTCAGATACAGGGCAAAGTATATGTGACGACTTGGGCTCCACCATTTCTTAATAATTCCAAGATCCCCATTTTCTTTTATTTATGATGTAAGAGGTTAATTTTTTTGTTTAAATTAAATGTAGACTTATTTACATTTTGTAAAAGTAATGTGTCGAGTTGTGAGTCAAAACTTGTGTTGAAACTATTTTCGCTGCTTATTTATGATAAAGTTGCGTCTGTGAGCGCGGAGTTTATGTGAATTACTGGTTGTTGGTGTTAAGATGTTAAAGGAATATTAAATGTCAGTTTGAAAAACTTGATTCCTATTTTATTAATTTGGATTTCAACTCGTAAAATTTTCTAAAATAGTAACGCCTAAAAGAAAAATAACTTTCATATACATTTGCAAATCGGGGTGTTACATCAAAGCTCCAAATCAATATTAAAACTAAATTTTTAAATCTAGGCAAGTAATCATGTTGCTATTTCTACACCGTCTAGCAATTTACATCTACTAAGAAAAAAATATGAAACAAGATAGATGATTAGTAAACAAAAATGACAAGTTATAAATAGGGAATTAAAGAACAATTATCTCACTGGTGATTGAGCCATTGCGGTAAAAACGCGAATACGTAAATGTATAAGCTACTCTGATTTTCCATTATTTGAAGCTATTGATCACTTCAAAAAACAAATTTGAATATATGTTTAGCGATAACACTATACTATCTTGTATATTATATTGTTGGGACACAAGATAAACGAATATTTATAGAGGTCATGCTTCATTTGTTTTGGACTTGATTATACGTTTTTATTTCATATATGGATGATGCAATGATTGTAATCGTTAAATGACAGTATTTGTAATAAAATTTTATAAAAAACTATAGCGCGTTGACCATTATGTTTGGAAAGTAATACACATTTTTTATTTATTCACGGAAGGTATTATTGTTACAAAAAGATTATACTTTTATTATACAATTGTAACAATATGTCATTCGTAAAGATTATATTTTTATTATTAAAAAGCTATATTTTTTGGAATAGGATAATTTCACTTTTTATACCCAAACTTTACCTCCCTTTTGCTTTTGATACCCATTGTTCCAACTTAATCAATTTTGATACCTAACATTTTCTGTTTTCATCAATTCTACCACGCATCCGTTAGGGTAATTAAATTGTTGCGAACTAACGGTTTCTCGGCTAATTAGGGTTCCCAATCCCCCAAACCTTCAGAATAAAGTCACTTAACAACAAACTAACGGTTTGTGGTGGAATTGATGAAAACGGAAAACATTAGGTATCAAAATTGATTAAATTGGAACAATGGGTATCAAAAGCAAAAAGGAGGTAAAGTTTGGGTATAAAAAGGACAACAAGAACCCGAGTTTGGGAAAGGATTCCGACCCAAACCCGACCAACAAGACCATGCAGCTGGAAAGGACAAGGGCCCAACTCACAAAACGCATTATCCTTGGGGACCATGCAAACCAAATATTTAAAAGATTCCCCGACAAACAACACATGGGCTGAGTCACGCGGAAAGAAAAGAAAAATAGCTGGCGAGGCAATAATTCAGGAGTATGACGTAAGCAGTAACATCTTACCCATCAACAAGATTTGAAGTCCGCCTTGAGGTCTGGACTTATCTCTATAAGTAGCAAGAGTTGAAGGAAGTTGAGGACATCGAACATTTTCCTTAGTCTTCTTATAATAAATTCTGAGTGAAAATTTGTATTAGCTGAGTGTTTTAAGTTTTATGTTTTATGTATTTACGAGTGCAAGCCTCATCTGTGAGAGGCTAAACAAGTATTCTCCTCCCAAAAGGAGATTATTAATGTAATAAATATTTCTATAAGTTCTGAATAAAAAAGAGGCTTTCTGCTTCAACATGTGTTCATAATGTACTATTAATTCATCCCGTTTAAGAATTACTTATAAGCCTGGAGTAGGAAACGAACCAAGGTCATTTGTCTTTGAAACGATTCTTTGAAGGAGTTGGATAACTTGCAGATCATCTTCCTTGAGGGTTGAAGTTGAACAGTGAGTAGTTGTTTGCCAAAAGATCTTGGGGCAGTAATTTTCCGACTGGTGGTGTTGCGAACCATCTCACCCGGGGCTGTTTTGGTCAAAGAAGGTATGAATTTTAAGGGATTTATTAATTTTACGGAAGCATGTTGAGCCTGATATGGTCGTAATGGACTATGTTCATGCTCAGTCTATAGATCTAATTTGTATACGGATTTATACTTGAAATGAGAATTTTGATTGAAGTATGTCATGTTGACTTTATAGGCTGGAAACCTGACATGATCCATTTAAAACCTCTGAATAGAGACTGGATCTAAGTAGGTGTAACAATGCCACGAACAAAACATGGGATAGAAAAATAAGCGTTTTTATTTCTCGAAAAATCCGAAAAATAAAATTGATTATGGAGTAAAACTTTTATGTTTATTGATTAATGCAATAAATTTATTATTATGTAGTAGTTTGCTACAAATTGGGGTTTAAAGGGATAACTATAACTATTGTTTTGGAAAGGACAAAACATAGGGGCAAAATTGTCCATATAGGGTGAAGTGTAATGATTTTATAGTTCAGGGGGCAAAGAGTCACGAATTAAAGTTTGGAGGGTAAAGTGTAAAAATCAATATACTTGATATGGTGCATAAATAAGCATACAATGGTGCATGTTTAGCTTTTATTTTAGACAGATATGCCAATTAGTCAGCCATGAAATAAACATTGTACTTTGATGCTTATTTTGGTATATATATTTTCAATAAGATGGTGCAAAGATAAGCATACAATTGGTGCATGTTTTGCTGTTATTTGAGAGAGTATGCCTTGATGCTTATTTAGATATAATTATATTGACAATATGGTGCATATATAGTGGAACAATGGTGCATATTTAGGTTGTTGTTTGCCAAAAGTGTGCCAAATTAATAACCCATGAAATAAACATTGTGGTTTCATGCTTATTTGTACTTACACAGTGCATAATATTACAAAATTTGTGCAGCTTTTATTCATGAAAATATCCAACACGTTGAAGTACGAGAGCGCATTGTAATATCCCCCGGCTATACCAAATACTGGATACCTGAAATAGAACAAGATAAAATACAGCGAATAGGCATGCAATTTGTCACATTCGAGAAAGGTGTGGAATTTTATAGGGACTATGGCAAACGATGCGGCTTCGACATACGAATAAGCACCTCTAGAAAATTGAAAAACAAAGAGATCCGGTTGCATTACATTGTTTGTAACTAAGAGGGCTACAAACATACAACAACTGTTAGGGCTGGGGAGGGAAGCAGTACACATACAAAGCAACACAATAGAGTTTCAAACCGTTGTGGTTACAACGCGAACTGCGTACTAGAATATACGGTCAGTGGTGCACACACTATAAAGAATTTCGATGAGTGCCACGCACATTCTTTCAATTCCGAATCGTACTGGCATTTTCTTAAGGCAAATCCGAATTTAAATTTTGGACACAAACAATTTATAATAAATTGTTCAAAGGCCAACATAGGAAGTTCGAAGTCACACCACCTATTTAGGCAGATGGTTGGTGGATATTCACAAGCAGGTGCATTATCGATTGATTTCAACAATTTCAAAAGAGACCTGAAGGCATATATACGAGGTGCAGACGCATAATTAATAATTGACAGATTCTTTAAAAAAAGGAGATGTGTCCTGGAATGGCCTTCAGTCATGATGTGGACGAACACGACCAACTGACGAGACTGTTCAGGGCAGACCCTATTTCAGTGCGCAATTATGCAATGTTCGGGGATGTGATTTCATTTGATGCCACTTACAACATAAACAAGTTAGTTAGAAAAACTATGTAGCAGATATAGTTCACAATATGTGTACATATATTGACCATATGGTATACGTTTACTGAAGCAATGATGTAATTCAAATATACTTGTCCTCAGTAAGAAATTGCGGTGCATACATAGATCAAAACTTGTGTATAAATATATATATATATATATATAATATGTTGTACTTTTACTATGACAATGATGCATGCCAAATCGTGCGTGTTCTGAGGTGCAAAATGGTTTTTGCACCATTCACATGCATTGACAACCATCGTCGTTGTGTTACGTTTGCTTGTGGGTTGATATTGAAGGATGATGAGGAATCCTATGTTTGGTTATTCAGAAACCTTATGGAAACAATGTACATAGAGTTGTACTACATTGTAACCGATCAGGATCCAGCGATGAAATACATTCAAAATAGTTTTCAAGACCGCAAGACACCGCTTGTGCATGTGGCACATTATGGAAAACGTTAGCACCAAAGTCGGCCATAAATGAACAATTCTTACGTCGTCTTAACTCCGCAGTTTGGAATGACCAAAATGAACCAGCTGAATTTGAAAAATTATGGCCATCAGTAATGACATATTTCGATCTAGAAAACCATCCTTAGTTTACTAAATTGTTTGAAATCAGAAAGAGATGGATCTCTGCTTATTTTAGAGATGTTCCCATGGGGGGATTGATGCGAAATACGTCACGATCTGAAAGCACGGACAGTTGGTTCAGCGGGTCTACAAACCCACAAGTCAATTTGGTAGAGTTTTTCATGCACTTTGACAGTGTAGTGGATTTGCAAACGACAAGCAATACAAAAACTAAACAACGACAAAATGACACCCTTATTCTCAAGTGCAAGACACCATTGGACATTGAAAAACATGTAGCAACATTGTACACGCATGCTATTTTTAAAAAATAAGCCTAGAGATTGCAAAACGTGTTACAAATGCTTGGTGCATATGGTCACCAGATCGTGGAGTAGTTGTTCCTACACAATAAAAGACAACAATGATGATATTTTTAATGTACTGTACTGCAAAGAAGAAACAAGCACGATGTGTAGCTGCAGGATGTTCGAAATGCACGGAATTTTGTGTCAGCACATATTCGTTGTATTCAAGGACCTCAACAAAATTTCCAACAAAATTGTACCTACGAGATGGATGAAACTAGCATCTATACACCTATCGACAACAAGCGGTCAACTATACGAATTCTAAGGTGGGGAAGAAGCAACCATAATTCTAAGTGAATTGTGGTCAACCTTCCGCAACTGCATAAGACTTGCAAATGGTAGAGTGGAAAAATTGGTTGACTTAGCACACTTATTATCTGAACACAAAGACAAGTTAGCTCAAGAATAGGAAGAGCGACATGTCAGTGGCAATGATGCACTATTTGGGACTTACTGCGGCTCTAATTCTCAAATGGACATCTCGGTATTGCCACCACAACAAGCACGTAATAAGGACAGCAGGAGCCCAATCAGAAGTAAAAAGGCAATCCGTGCAAGCACCAAACGAAAAAAGAAAGTGTGGCACATGTGGCAAAATTGCATCACACAACAGCCGTACATGTCCTAATCAAGATAGAATGAGAAACCCCATTTTCAATAAGTTTCAGTATTATATTATGCAAAAACTCGATCAATACAATTTCAAAACTTTAATGGTAAAAACGTTGTGTACAATTACATTACTCAATTCACCACTATTTGTGTGCCAAGTTACTATTAATTGTTCACTACTTCATCATTAATTATGCACCAAAATAGTTTGACTTTAAAATTGTGTAGTTTTATACTAGAATACAAGGTCAACACAATGAGAACCCCCATTTTCAATAAGTTTCAGTAATATACTATGCAAAAACTCAGTAGATTACAATGTGCACATTTCAATGGTGAAAATATTGTGTACAATTACATTACTCAATTCACCACTATCTGTGTGTCAAATTACTATTAATTGTTCACTACTTCATCGTAAATTATGCACCAAAATAGTTGGTTTTTTAAATTTGTGTATTTTAATGAATCCACATTGTATTACAAAACATGCATGATAATAGTACTAATAGTGCACACAATACTTAAAAAGACATACACTAAAAAACTCATTAACTGTGCACTATTTCTTACTAATTATACACCAAAAATAATCATAGCTGAAAACAAAACAAACATATTTTGCATCAACGCACTGATAAAAATTCACCAAAATGTTATTAAATATGCATTAGTAGTAAACATGGAAATTTCATAATCTAAGCTATATACAAACATTGCAAAATGTAAAAATGGAAATTACGTCACCATTCAAAAACGAAACTACGCTAAAAAACGTACTTAGAACACTCCATCAAAAAAACCACACAATGTCCTTGTCATTGAATTTTCTTTAGCCAAATCTAGAACCATGCCCTTCTCTTGGTTCAAGTCATGCATTAAAATTGCATTGCAATATAATGTCATCAAACATGCAAATTCAGCGGCATCAGCCTTCTCGAATCCACATTCCCATTTCTTCAATGCTCTCCCCATGTAGGTCTCCATGTGCCGCATGGCATAGACCCCATAATCGACTTTGTTTTGTGCATCCCTCCACGACATAGCAAGTCTAGTCGGGGAACATTTTTCAACGATATGCCCTGCCTAGTATTACCCACGTGCTTACAAATATCGAGAGAAAACACCCAACTGAAATACATACAACAAAAGTGCCAAAAGAATATATGTTAACAGCAAAACAGTCAAAACAAAACAACTAACACATGCAACAAATGCATCTATGCATCATATAATAACTAATTTTATACCATTTAGTGTCTAATTGTATATCATTTCTTAGCTAATTGTGCATTATTGTTATGTCCAAAATAAAATCAACAATAACTAGGCAAAAAACCATAAATGCTAAAAATTACCAGTCTCTCCAGCATTTGTTTGTACTTGTCGCATTTGGTACCACCAACTGAAGAGTTGTCCAAAATGTGACAATACTTCTTATTTATGTAGATGCATATCACGAAAATATGCTCACTCTTGAGAATCGGGAATAAGAACTAAAAAAGAAGCAACATATAGCCAATCATACTAAAATAAAAAATAACATAATAAGCTTCTACGCAATCATACCATTTCAAATGCCTGCAAATTAGCCGCAGTTGAGTCCATAAATTCCCCATCAAAAGACTCCAAAAATAATGTCAAAACCCTTTCCTCGGTCAATCATCAGCATGGGACACAACAGAGTACAACTGCGACACAGAAAAATACGAATCATTATGTAATAACCATCACTTTATCCTTTACACCTGAATGTGCAAAAAAAAATACTTTGTAACAGATTATGCACCATAATATAAATAAATGTGCATCACATTATATATAATTGTGCACCATAATATAAGTAAATGTGCATCACATTATATAAAATTGTGAACCAAATTATGACTAATAGTATACCATTTTATAACTAACATTATACAATAATGTAAGTAAATTTGCATCATTGTATACATAACTGTGCACCTTATTAATAATTGTGCAACATTTATGCAACATATGAAACTAATTGTTAAAACATGATATCTATAAGAAGTATTAAAACACTAAATTAAAAAGATATATACCGTCACCATATTCGTCAGAAAAAACCTCGGAGGGGAGTTAGCATCCCCACTTCCTCCATCTCATTCAACAATTTGGCCCACATGTCAATAACATCAACACTTATGTATTCCCCAGGCCTCATTGTCTCCAAGTCTTATCTCATAAGTAACGTGTCTCCCATCCTAAAAAGAACCTCGGTGCTACACACATTTAATAGGATTTTACTAACAAACTAATAAAATCAAAACATATAAAAAGACAATATGAAAAACACATATAAAAACACGTAACCTGTTAGCCCCTATGTTATCAAAAACCCACTTGGCAATTGAGTTGTGAATATTGTTCATCTTTTGTGCAAAATCGGCCTGTCTAGCCTGGAAGGGCGACATCAACATCACAGTTTTATGTTGCTTCTCTTACTCTTTCGCGTAGACCACTTCAACCGGCTAATCGATTCCCACTGCAGCATTGCCAGACTCCACAACAATGCCAGCCTGCCCTTCTCTAGCAACCAAACCACCATCACTTTGACCTACATCCATACCATCATCGCCACCCCGAGTAATCCCAGTACCTTCATTATTATCTTTCTACAAATCCTCCTACACAACCTATAAATTAAAACATAATAAGAAAAAAGAAAATGATACATATCTGAAGGAAAAAAAAAAGAAAACTTATGCCCCTAGCTTGCGACTGTTCCTCAATTGGGTTCTCCTCGGCATACTTCCGCGATGTCTCCAAAATAGCATCCCAATTGGCAATGTTTGGTTCCTGCGTCAAACCAATACTGAAGCTGGGCATATCGTTAGAACTTTTCTTGAACTCCTCCCGCCGGCAAATTGCTTGTTCAATCTTCTCCAAAGCAGCGTTATTTTTCGGGTTACTACAGAATGCATCGCTCTGCTGAGTCTCACTACCAATAAGCGCTCCACCACCGGTTTCTTCTCTAGCTTTGTCCCCCGAAAAACATATCAACTTCCTCGCCATAGCCTCGATATTTCCAAAGTCAGCATTAGAAGCCAGCTCTCGAGGAGCATTATTCAACATGAGAATAATGTCCATTACATCGGTATCTACCAAGGCCAACTTAGACAAAACATTTCAAACATAGCCCTACACAAACATAAAATCAAAAGACAGTTATGCTCTGCCAACAAAGGTATTACACACCAACACAACTTTATCATGCTCATTTAGATGAATTTTGATGACAAATAATTGTCAGCTGGTGTATTAGAACAATAAAAAAATGGGCACCATATATACTTAATTTTGCACCATTCCATAACTAATATTGTACCAATTTTTAACTAACAGTACACCATTTTGTAACTAATGTTATGCCATTTTATAACTAACCGTATATCATGCACTATAACTAACATTAACCCATTTATGGCCAACAAATATATCATTTAATAACTAAAATTATGCCATCTTATAACTAACATTATACAATTAAATAACTAACGTTATACCATTTTATAACTAACAGTATATCATCCCTATAACTAATATTATACAATTTTTGACTAACAATATATCATTTTTAAACTAACATTGTACCATTTTATAATTAACCTTATACCATTTAATAACTAGAAGTATATGATCCTTATAACTAACATTATACCTTTTATGACTAACAATATATCATTTTTAAACTAACATTATACCGTTTTATAATTAACATTATACCATTTCATAACTAAAAGTATATCATCCCTGTCTCAATAACATAATGTTAAAAGGATAAAACCTCGAACACCACCACCATCAGTATGGAACCTAGGTGCCGCCACCGACACTACTACAAAAAGCCGATAGACACCGGTTTTAAACCGTGTCTATTAGTAAACCAACCGGTGTTAAAGCCACCGTGTTAAAAGTCCGAACTTTTAACACCGGTTTAAAACCGTGTCTTTTCTTTCAATAACACCGGTTTTAAACCGGTGTCTATTAGTAAAAACAACCTGTTAAAGCCACTGGTGTTAAAAGTCTAAACTTTTTGACACCGATTTAAAACCGGTGTCTTTTCTTCAACGACACCGGTTTAAAACCGAGTGTCTATTAGTAAAACAACCGATGTTAAAGCTACTAGTGTTAAAAACCGAACTTTTTTACACCGGTTTAAAACCGGTGTCTTTTGATGAATAGACACCGCATCAAAACCGGTGTCTTTTGATGTTTTTAGAAGCGGTTTTAAAAGGATTGCTTATTTACACAAAAACACCGGACCATTAATTCAAATAAATAAATAATTCATTATGAACTCCAATTCTAGCAACCATTATGAGTGCACTACCAATTAAACATGAAATCCATTAATACTAAAGTCACCAATAGCCAAAATCCAACAAAAAGTATTAGTAGCGACGTTTCCTTTCGATAAAACAACTATAAATTCATAATCTGATTAATTCCATCAACCAACAAAAAGACTATATAATTCAACTAAAGGTAACAAAATCCATATGATCCAACAACAAAATCCAATTAAACATGGAATGTTTGACTTGTTCAGTTCACCCACATAGTATTTCTCCAACATTGCCCAAGCATCGTGGTTGTGCCCGACATCATCAAACTCGTATGTTACGTCCTTTTTGAAGGAAGAATATCAAATCAAAACTATAAATGAAACGAAAAATCAACAATATGATAAAATCTTACTTAACTATAACATGTGCAAAGAATATTTATTATTCTTTGAAAGATAACTAATGCTTTTTTGTAATTAGATTAAATTTTAGGGGTAGTTTTGTGATTTACCCATATTAATCAATAGGAATTACTTGTTGCTAAAATCAGACATAACCAGGGTCTTAAAATACTAAAGATGGTCTATAAATTTGTAACAAAAAAGAACATCACATAAATGACGAGTGAACATGAATTCAGGATAAGTATGTATGACTCCAGGTTTGACCTTTAACTTGCAGTAATTCTCCTTTTCCCAGTGGAGAAGGAAGAATAATACAAGGTCTGGGAATATACAAGGTCCTCCTAACCCAAAAATTTAAAGGATAATTACAAAAACTACCCGTCAGGTTTGGGTTAATTACTAAAAGATCAGAGATGTTTGAAAATTACAAAAAAACAATAACGCTTGAGGTTTGATTTTGTATTAAATGTAAGGGGATTATTGCAATATTTTTACAAATATAGAGCGAATTTGAATTGTTTTTTCTTATGAAGTTGGTAAAGAATAGTACAAAATCAAACCTCATGGGTTCTTTTGTAATTTTAAAAAACCTGTGGTTTACTTTTTTTTTTTTTGTAATTAACTCAAGCCTCGAGTGGTTTTTGTGATAATCCCACTTTTTAAATAGCTATTATAACAAAACATTTATTGTGTTAGGAGTGTAAATGAGAAATTTATTACTGCGAGCGAGATCGATGGATTCTCTGTCTAAGCGACCGACTAGAGTTACAAAATGAAGCTAGAAAATTGAGCACTCACTTGACCCAGGTTTTTCAACTTCACGCACAATGTGTCATCCCAGCTTTGTATCCTAGAAAAGCAGTCAGTCAATCTGCAAGCTTTTGTGGGATCATCTTTAAGGAAAGGCCTTCACGAAAGAGATATACATCAAATAGAATGGTGACAATAAAATAATGATGCAAATAAGAAATGAAAACATGAAAGAGGATCAACAAACTACAGCAAAGACAAAACTTCATATAAGGCAATGAAAATCAACTTATATGTATAAAGTTCAGCAAAAAACCTAATTACTACTTGAGAAATGTGCCAGGTCATCCTCAAAAGTGATACCTTTCTTATTAGCAAAACTTAAATAAACCTCACGTAATCACTACTTGAAATTGCTGCATCTTTGGTTCTTATGTTACTCAAACACGGGGGAAAAAGATCAATGAACTTCAGCTGCAAAACATTTAGCAATTAAACGATCAAAATTAAAACTAACCAAAGATACTGAAGCCATATTCGCAAAAAAAATTATCAAATACCTTAAGATATCATACAAGTCTCAAATATTGTATAACAACTATATAAAATATAACAGATTAACCAAACTTGAAATCATGCCAGAGGACTGTTTGGTTTATTTGTTGTGGCAGGCTTTAAACACAACGAAGATTCAAAGAACGTGCATAGCAGCAGCAAATTCAAAGAAGTGCAATATCTCATCATCAATATATGTTTAGAGATTCAAAGAACGAGTCAGTAGGATGTTTCCTTAAACTAAAACAGACTAAGAACAGAATGTAGCAGCACTAAAGCTCTATAGCAATTTAATGTAAACTACAATTCGAGAATAAATTAAGATGAACTAATTGCAGATAAAGTGTTGAATAAACAAAGTTTTTGAACTATCCTACATGCATCAAACAAGTAAGCCGAAGCAGCTATTACACAAATGGCATACCCCTTATTTTAGAATTTTTGGAAATCATAGAAGAAACTTACCACGCAAAGTTACCTGCCAATAGATCAAAGCCCATGGCCCCGATTCTTGATAGAAGTTAAACAGATTTTTGTTTTTCTCGAAACGGTAAAAGATCTACTCTCTTTATGGGAATTACAAAAGCAACACTGCCTCAGAGACTGCATAAGATTCTTCATGTCCTTGAAGCCACTGCCAATATGAATCCCTCCATATATTTCACCTGAAAATCATCAAGAAGTATACAGTATCTTTTTACAAACTGCAACACTCTAAGGAAGCAAGAAGTATACAAGATCTTTCTATAAGCTGCAATGCATTAAGGAAGCCATACTTTTTCTTACAAAATAAGAAAAGTTTAGCTTTTTATCACTTTTCTACCAACACTTCATTTGTCACCTGTAGACTATTTCAACTCAAAGACTTTCCAAATAAAATAAAAACAAAAACAATAACAAAGAATCTTAATAACTGTACAATTAACTCTTTAAATAGAGGCAATGGTGATTGAACTTTCTTTGTTGGAATAAGAATTATATCACAAATCACAATATGCGAGGGCATTTTCATTTTGATTTTTGTTCGTTGCTCGATCCGATGTACAAAAAAATCATGCAAGACTATAAAGCATTCTCCTCAATTGATTATAACAAAATAATGCGAGCTAGATTCATACCCAAATAACACTGCAGCTTATAATCTTCATCCGAGACTTCATAAGTTTTAGAATTGGCTCCACCAATAAGAACAATTGTTCCATCATCGATTCTCTATACCAAATTGGACAAGCTTGCTCCTTCATATCCACCAAAATAATCTCCTTCTCCATAGTAGGTGCTTGACGACATCTTTGTCACCCGAACATTATGAACTATTGGAAGAGTCATCACATAAAATCATTTCCACAGTTAGGATGTATAAAGGAATTAAAAGTTATAAATATTGAACCAACATATCTGTGTGACTGGGAGAAGGAAAGGTTAAATGCTTATAATACCAGGAAAAAGAGATCAAGAGAGATAGTAATAAACTACTAATGCTATACACCATTATTAATCTCAAGTACAGTGGATACCAAGAAGACCCATAAAGCAAAACTCTTACAAGAGGCACATTCATTATATCTATCTTGTAGATCATATAACTTGAGAACAGGGAAATAAGCTTCTACCTGGAATAACTGGAGACTCGCAAATGGATACCAACGGCGTACCACATTTACCATCTGACCGTATTGGCAGCCAATACAATGCTAGATAAGATCCCACATCTTCTCGAGATGGAGTATATGTTCTGAGCAGAAGTAATTACTTCAATAAGATAGAAGTCACGACTTTTATAAGTTGGCATACCTAAATTCGGGAAATACTTACAATGACTGTCCACATATATCAACATTTTCATAATTATTCGACAGTTCCATCAGGGCAGATCCATGAAGCTTGTTCTTTGTTCAACCAAATATATTTCCCAACTCCTTCTCGTCTCCAAAATACCTTGTTTCGAGGACCACTTTCTCGCCCTCGCAACAATCGAGAATCAACAATTCAACACCTAGAGGCTCCCCGTATTTAAGCATTATGTTTTTAGACCGGGGATCATAGATTTCTAAATGTATTGCACTATGGAAAAACATTTATAGATCATAATAATAAGTAATATAAAAACGATAATAATATGGATAGGCATCCCCTATCCCACAAGTATGTCTTGGCAAACAAAAGACAGAGGGATGTAAACATCTTTTTGCCTCTCGAACCCTTCGATCGAGCAAAAAATCGATTAAATTATTTGAATATGACTATGAAATTCCATGAACAGGATGGGGAAAGGATAAAGACCAACTTCAAAAGTATAGTTGCCCAATTGAAAAA
This sequence comes from Rehmannia glutinosa, assembly GCA_016081115.2. Lineage (NCBI taxonomy): Eukaryota > Viridiplantae > Streptophyta > Magnoliopsida > Lamiales > Orobanchaceae > Rehmannia > Rehmannia glutinosa. The sequence continues at coordinate 27,027,970 of CM071927.1, read as the reverse complement.
AAAAAAAAGCAATGAAAGTGACAATGGAATATACAGGAACGAACAAAGTTCATGATTCTTCATGTTCATTAAACGTGATAATTTACGAATGTCGTGTCCAAATCCAAAATAAGAATCTAAACTTGGACAAGACAGATGAATGTATAGAAAACCGAAGCTCTCAAATGCCCCAAGAACAAATACAGAAATCTTCTCCCAGATAACCAAATTCATTTCAATCATTCTGATTTTCCACACGTAATAGAAATGCCAAAAACCGACAATGTCTAAAAACATAATTCAAATCAACCATTGATACAGAAATAAAGTAAAAAAAAAACCTAACAAATAGAACTTAGGGCTTACCATATAGGGGTATGAAGCAAGAGATAGATGGCTCGTACGAGATTGCTGGTTCCAGTGGTTTGAGAGGCGTGATAGAGCAGTGGTTCGAGTGAGATTAGTGGAGGTTGTAGTTCAAAAAGACGTGAGAGAGCAAGCGTGAAAGGGTCTTCCAAGCGTGATTGTTGATGCGAACCGACCGACTCGATGAAAAATTGGGGAAATCGAGAGTAATGGGGGCTAGGGTTTGACATACCAGGTCGGGAGTTTCAAAGTGGAGGCGATGCGGTGGTGGTGGAAGAACCCTTTGCAGCTTTGCAGCGAACATCAATCGTCGATCGAGAATGGCGGGAAGAATAAGCGGAGAGATGAGAACGAGAAGCAGCGATATTTTTGTTTGGTTAATTAATTGGAAAAAGTTGGGTTTTAATTTGATGGAGAAAAACGTGTAAAATATAAATTGGGAAAAAATAAGTAAAAAACGTGTGTTAGCAATTTTAATTAAAGAGAATAAGAATAAGGCTGTAGGATTAATATTTTTGTTTTTAAGAATTAAAATTAAAATATTTATAATTAAAGACACCGGTTTTAGAACCAGTGTCTAAAGATCCGGTGTTAAAAAAAATAAAGACACCGGTTCTATAACCGGTGTCAAAAAATATGGTGTCTAATCTAAAATAATTTATATAAATAGACACCGGTTTTGAAATCCGATGCCAAAACCGGTGTCTATTTGGGAAATTATTTTACAATAGACACCGGTTCTAGGAAACCGGTGTTGTTTTTCAAACGACAACACTAATTAGACACCGGTTTCCTACAAAACCGTGTTAAAAAGGAAAAGACACCAGTAAAGTCATAAAACCTATGTGTCTTTTTGGTGTCAGTTTCTATTAGCGCTTTTCTTGTAGTGTGATCGCTCTGCGATCCGGATGGTCCGACCGCATCAATTGCGCAATCAATAAAACCTTCTCCAAAACCTCCAAGTTTCACCTCAGCATTACACCTATCCCTGGATGTTTTCGGTTGTCAACGAGAGAACACACGACACAACCCTTGGGATCTCTCGAATGGACATTACATTTCTGTCCATCTATAATCCCTTTAATACATAACATAAATAAATTGAAACATACTTACAATTAAAAAAAAGCAACGGGCCATTGAAATGCTTCTTATTCGTTGTCGCCCATTTCTCTCGGCTATGTATCAATGTCTTCAAAGTGTGCTCGCACCAGTTCATGTTCCAGATATCGTCAACATTATCCAAACACTTCATAACAAGTGCCTTAATATAACCACTTTGCACATTCCCGATAATCTGACCATCTACAAGAGCAATGAAATTCCTCTTAAACCATGCACCCCCTCAACATCCTCCAGCATCTTCGCACAAACATCGAAGCCTTAATAGTGTATGTGAAGCCCGATTTTTCCGAGCTATTAATTGATCCTTATTGTCGTTTATACTTTACATCGACTATTTTACCGCGTCATTTTGACGAAATTTTTAATAGTACATATATTTTGTACTTTATTTCATTTTACTTAATTACTTGTGATCATGATCATCATTAATTCTATTTTGCATTTATGATCACTTGATTGATCATTATTACTATTTTTGTAATTATTAGTCACCTTAGAATTTTAAGAGACTATTTATTTTAGAGACTTTTACCTTATAGAATTAAGATTTTGATTTAGATTAAGTGATCATGAGACTTATAAGTGATCAAGGAAATCACTAATTATTTTGGAGATTGATATATTTCATCTATTATCATCAAATTTGGGACAAAAAAAAATATATGGAATTACCATAATGCCATTAATTCAAATATTATACACATCATCTCTCACATTACTTCTTTAATATTATTTTTGCCAACATGTTGGAAGTCTTCCAACATTCCATTCAAACCAAGTCTTGCCCATACCTTTGACCCTCAAATTGTCTCCCATGCATGAGGCAAAATGCAAGACACAATTTGAAAAATTCCTCTCCCCCCCCCACTAGGTGGGACGGCCAAATGGCCTTATTCCATAAAAAATTCATCTCATTTTTTTCATCTAACACATTTATTGTCAAGCAAAAATCTTCCTCCTTCTCTCTAAAAACTCCCAACTTCTCACTATTCTTCCTCTCACTTTCTTCTTCTATACTTAGAAAATTTTTCAATATTTTCCTCATTATACTCCATAAAAATCGAACCATCACTATACCAAGGTAAGAAATTTTATCTTCAATCCATTTTTGATATCACATTGTTCATCTCTTCCACCTTCTTTACTTAAGTTTGAATTTGGTTTGGAGGTACATTTAGAAGATTTTGAAGATTAGAGCTTGACAACATTTTTGAAGAAGGACCTCAAGCTTGAAGAACAAATAGTAGAGGAATTTAGACTACAAGGTAAGAATTGAGTACTAGACCCCTTCTTCCCTATTCTTTCTATTGTTTCCAAATTTTAACACCCCTTTTTCATTTTTGAGAAATAGGGGCTGACCTTAGGTGATTTTGGAATTGAACCAAAATTTCCAACTTTAAGCTTCAACTAGTCTCCAAACACCTACTACACAAGGTAAAGTGTAGTCCTTCTTATTTCCTTATTTCCTTCTTTTACTCCTTAATTTTTCTCCCTTTTTTCTAACTTCGAATTTTGATATTTTTTTGAATTAGGGGCTGGCCTAAGAAGCCTCCTCCAAAAAATTGTGAAATTATCCTTTTATTTCACAATTTCCAATTTTAAGTTGGGTGGAAAAATATTTTCCAACTTTTAGGTGTTTTGATAAAATGCATGTAGAAAATTTGATCATGAGCCTTGAGATATATAATCTATGTATTGCATGTAAATTTTATGTATCAAATCATGAAAATTCTCAAGAGTTGCTCAAATTTGCTATTTATTGAATTTTAGGTGCATGCATGTGAAATTTAATGTTTTAATTGATGAATTCTTGTATGTATTGGACATGCATGTGTATGATCTTTAAAATCTATGTTTTGGATGCCTTATAACCTGGAAAAGTCGATCATAATTGATTAAATTTCAATTTTGGACTTAAAAATATAAAAATGGAAAGTTGGTGGACTAAATTGCAAGAAAATAAAAGTTAAAGGACCCCTCTGCAAATTTCGAAATTTGGGACTGTACTCATGTTCAAAAATGTCTTTTGTACATTTTAATAAAGTTTTAAGAGTTTTAAGATAAATAAAATCAACCTTTAAAAGCCCAAGGACTAGATTGTAAAATTTTGAAAGTTTAAGGGCTACTTTGCAATTTTTAAAACTGTACCAGACCTTAAATTTAAAATTTGAAATTTTACTCTTAAGGTTACATATTTTAAAAGTATTCCAAAAATCCAAGTGTTTAGGGCTTGGAAAGTAATTCTACAAAAATTGAGGGACTAATGTGTAAAATACTAAACTTGAGGACCCAAATGAAATTTCTAGGACTTATGCAGTCCATGCACCTAGAAATACTAACTTAACTATAACTTAATTATATTTTGGACCCAAGATTCAAATTTCATGACAATTGGACCCCTAAAAGTCTTAAAGGCAATTATTTCAAAATGGGACAAAAATGATATTTTCAAAAGTTAAAGGACCTATACATATTTATTTTAAAAACTGCTTTTGTCCCATTATACCACTAACCTTAATGACATTTTCCAACTGGAAGCACATTAGAAGCCCTTCCGGTTTGTGAGTTCCGATTATTTTAAACTTAAGGTCCGAATTGGCAATTTTTACAAATTTGGGGCCAATGTGAGAATTTTACAAACTCTCGACCTCAAAATTTTAAAAACCTGAATCTCTGGACAATTTGGAGAATTTAGGAACTGACCTCTTAATTATTCAAGGTCAGGATATTTATTTATTCAATTTTTAACCACAAAAGTGTTGGTTTTTACAAAACGGGGCTAAATTACAATTTTTCTTTTATAAAGGACCTAACTCAAATTATTTTATCTTTACTAAAATAGCCCTGGACCCTCTGACTTGGAGATTTAATTAAAGTATTTTACTTTCCCAAAAACCCTTGACTTATCGATCAATTTGACCGATTAATACGATCGCGGGCGACCTCGCCTGCGATTTTGAATCTATAACGGGACTTATGTTCCACGCAATCTTTCAAGATATCGAAGGTTGTTTATCCTTCGATAATCATCTTCATCCAAAAACTCCACCAACGCCAAAATTGTTACTCGCGAATTTTCAAAAAAATTTCCTAAACTGCTTCCCTGAATCAATAATACTCTCTTGCCTGGTTGACTGTCTGTACTTGTAATTACCTTTTGATAGGCTTGAGTTTTGCATGTATTTTGAGGTGTATTTCGAGCTATAATGATGAGTAAACATGCATATACTCGCGTTAAATGTTACATATTCACTTCTTGTGGAAAAGATATTACACTTTGCTTATTTTGTAGGAATTTCATGATATTTGAAGCTAATTGAATACAAATACGAGGAAAGCAAAGTGGAAACACGGAGAATTGAGTGGATATACGAAAAGTGAAGCCTAAAAGAGCGAAAGTTGAGCGTTTACGGAAAAGACAGGGGGCACACGGGTTGGGCGTGCCTCAAGACACCACCCGTGCACCCCGTATAAGATGACGCCATAAAAGATCGCGCCTATTCCCATTCTCTTTAAGGGATAAGGCGAGAAATTGGTTAGATACTTTGACGCAAGGTAGTGTAAGAACATGGGACGAATCGAGCCAAAAGTTCTTGTTTAAATTCTTTCCACCGAGCAAAACTTTGCAGGCTCAAAAGCGAGATTACCTCAATTCGACAGTTCGACTGAGCCTTTGTATGAGGCTTGGGAAAGGTTTCGGGATTTGTTACGTAGATGTCCACAACATGGGTTTCCGGAGGATCAATAGTGATGCTTCTTCTGATGGTTTGATGGGACAAACGAGGGCCTTTGTAGATGCCGCACGGAGGAGCATTGTTGGCAAGGTTTCCCAAGATGCCTTAAATCTTCTTGAGGAAATGGCCATGAACAAGCGATTCTGGGGCCATCCGAAAGATCCAATGTACAACGAGTAGCGAAATCTGGATTGGACTCAATTAAAACATTGACGGCACAAGTAGCGGCTTTGACAACTCAATTGAGTGTATTTACGAAGGGGCCGTAGAGGCGCGAGCACGGTAGTGAAGCTCTTCTATATCCGATGGAAGAGGTAAATTATGTGAATAACCGAAATTTCAACAATTTAGGAATAATTCAAACCCAACGCACTACCATCCAAAGTGTTGAGAAATCATGAAAATTTTTCCTATGCAAATACAAAGAATGTGTTACAACCTCCGCCAGATTTAATGCTTCAAGTGGAGGCGGTAATGGGGAAGGCAAATCTTCGTTGGAAGATACACTCACATCCTTCATAAATCAATCTAATGCATTCATGAATGAAATGAGGAGCCGCATCGCTAAGCAAGACCTTAGGATGGATAAGTTAGAACAACAAGTGACAAGCTCAATAAAGAATCGAAACTCAAATGGGTCAATTGGCCGCAATTGTGGGGAGTCAACATCAAAAGGGTCAATTTCCAAGCAACATGGAGGTCAACCCGGGGAACATTGCAATGTTATCCATGTGTGGGGTGGAAAAGAGAATGAAGAGTCTCGAAAATGCTGATATTGGTGTGACGTCGAGAATCACGCACGACTCATGTATCAATGCACGACACTGTGTGTGTGTTCCGAACCTACCATTCAAATTCAGGAAATGACGAAAACGACGCTCAAGGCAATATGAAAGTTAAAGGAGGAACCGAAAGCAACAAATAGATAAACAAAAAAAGAGCCAAGAAACGTGAATCATATCCTAACTCTAATTTGTTGAAATATAATATTCCTCTTCCTTTCCCGGTTGTTTCACAAGACTAATCTCGAACAATCAATTTGCTAAATTTGTGGGCATGTTTAAAAAATTGCACATTAACTTTCCTTTTGCGAAGCAATGAAACATATGCCAAATTATGCGAAGTTTTTAGGGGAAGCGATGTCCAACAAGAACAAATGGGCGGAGAATGGGATGGTCAACTTGACAAGAATATAGCGCACTCATACAAA
>CM071927.1:26767546-27021456 GCA_016081115.2 Rehmannia glutinosa | reverse complement strand
TTGCTGGAGAGGAGGGCCTCGAGGAAGTCACCGAAGAAGTCAGACCCTTATGGCTAAAACCTCTCGAGATGGGAGAACTCATCTGATGAGGTCTAGTAAAAATCTTTTTCTTAAAATTTAAGACTGACGGATGGAGGGCTTCACAAGAGTCCCCCTAATTCTTCTCCACGATGAAAATATGCAAGGAAAAAAGGTGAAAAATGCTAACATGTAGGGAGAAAGATGTAAAGAATAAAGCGAGGACTTGGGAATAATATGACGTGGGAGCCCCTCCTTCGAGTTCCTCGCAAGTTCCGGATGGGCGCCTGATGTTAAATGAAATGTAAAATCTAATCTTCCATAAGAAGTCATACGCAGATATCATAAGTAATGCATGACAAAGGGAAGAGATAGGCATAAGAAAGGCATCTATACAACGTGAGTGCAAGGGAATACCATCCAACCTCATGTGGCGAAGAAACACCTCAAGAAAAAAAAGAAGCAAGAAATATCCAAGTGCATGAAGTAAATGGCTTTAAACACATGAACGGTCAAGGAGTCAAGGGCCATGAGAGTGAAAAATAACTTTCATCGCTTCCGGAAAGTCTTTCTTCAAGCTCGAAGGGTGCTTCCTCCAAGCTCCGTAAGATGATCCATCCAGCTTCGAGACGAGTGTTCCTAGAGCTCGAAAGAGATAAAGCAACATAAGTATACCCTTCCACTCCGAAAGAAAGGTGCAGCTTCCAAAAAGAAGGGTGCATCACTATAAAGAGAACAAGCGAGAATATCGGGAAAAAGGAAAAATCGGCGAGATAAATGGGTCGGGGGTTTGCACGCCCTGGGGACGCCCATGTGGCCACCCGGAGGCGTCATGCCATGGGCACCCTGACCACTCCGGGAGAGGCGCCGGGTGCCCTCTACGGTCCATTGTCTTCTCATCAATCTTCTCGCTGCACTCCAACTATCCATGAAGTCTCATCTCAAGTCTCATCTCAAGTGTCATCCTAAGTCTTACCTCAAGTTTCATCTCAAGTCTCACCTCACCTCAACTTTCAAGAAATTTTCTAAGTCTTCTACAAAACCAAAAATTTCAAAGTTGAGAGGTGGGAGGAAAAATTCACTTTCGAAGGACATGGTCATAGGCTCTTCTCTCAAGCGCCCTTATGCAAAAACATCAAAGACCTTCTCACAGCGACTTTGACAAAGGCGCAGCAGACAAACCCGATACAACACCCCAGATAGCTCTACATCGCTCCATCCCCTACAAAGACCGAAGCCGAGGGGCTTATGTTTAAGGATGGTAACGAGGCAGGTTTAGCCAAACCCTAACCCACCCCACCTCAAGACCCACCCCGCCCCCGCTTTGGAACCAGTATGGTGCAGACCCGCCAACTTTTTTCTAATTGCAATAATATATTTTTTTGTATTTGTGGCCAAATTTTCAAAAGCAATAAAATGCCAATAGGTCAAAAAAATTGTACTTATGAAATTTATTATAACTATATTTCACAACTATTTAATTACTATTATGATATTCAAAGTACAAAATTACAAGATTTGTTTTAAAAAATAAATTATAATATTACAAGATGTTACAAAGAGTCAATTAAAAACAATATAACACTCAAATCTAAAAGTAAATAATGGAAAATATCTAAATATATATTAAAAAAATATAATAAATATTAATATGGTGGCACGGCGGACCCGAGCAATTTTGTATTTTTAGACCCGGACCCGGGTTTTAACCCGCCCATTGCCATCCCTACTTATGTTATGGACAAAAACAATATTTCATAATTTAATTAAATACAATTTATTTTACATTTGTTTATTTAATATTTATCGTCAATCGGCTCTAACAATTAAACCGCCCAAAGGAGTTTGGGCCCAAGCTGTCGTTTCTCCTACGTGACCAGCCCATAGGCTAAATTCTCCTACGGCCCTCGGCCCATGTCCCACGTATAAAAAGTCGCTTCTATTATGTGTAAGTAATTAACTCATAATTAATTATTCTCCTATGCATTCCCTATTCGACATCGTCATTTTCTCTCGTTCACCTGTCCGACTGAGGCGTGATGGGCCTCCCCGGAGCAATCCCGGGTCCTCTAACGTCATGTGTGGCGTGTGCGAGCGAGTTCCAAATTAAAGGCGTTAGCATTTCAAGGAAAAGCGAAGAGCGATTTGAAGACTTTCCCACAGGAAGAGGATAGCGTGAAGACATCCCTTTGGGGAAGAGAATTTTGGTCAACTTTGTTGAATTGTCGATCCTGCATTAAAAAAGCAACATCAATACCCAAATATGAATGTAGTTTTATCCGCTTGCTCATGTTTTAATCACATTATAAGAATATTTTGTGACAATTTATTTTCGGTATCTCAATTTAGAGATTTAAAATTATTTCCCTATATATTCACGGTCTGGTGAATGGACCACTCAATATTATTTACTTGTAGTGTAAAACATGATCCGGATTTTTTTCTTTTTGAAAATAAAAGTGATCGAGGATTTGGTGTTAGTCGATCTACCCAATTGGGTAGCTACCTAATCGGGTTCTATACCATTGGATTAACACACACTCATGTAGATGTGTGTGTGTATGCATCTACTTACCATTGGGTGTTGATAACGGACTGTTTGGATCATAAGTTGGTCGATAAAGTTTTCAATTGACCGGCATTTAGCTCTTTGGTTAGAAATTAAAATAGTAAAAAATTTAAAAAATATTACTAAAATTTTCTTTAATTTTTTTCATAAATATGATATCATGTAAAAATTATATAAGTTTTTTAAAACAACTAATAAAAGAATTGAATTGAATTTAAGAAGTCGATTTGATAATGAAAAATCCGAAAAATTTCACTAAATATAAGTATCATGTAATATTATATAAATTTTTTAAAAGAACAAATAAAAGAATTGAATTGAATTTAAACGGTAAGTCGATTTGATAATGAAAAATCTGTTGATTAAAAAGTGATTACAAAGGAGCTTTCAAAGAATGGCTTTACAAACAAAAATGAAAATTATAAGAAATGGAAATCACTATTACAACTTGAAACAACAAAATCAGTCGAGTAGAACTCTATCCGCAAGACAAATACATCCCGACTAGTGCTCACGGTTTGATGTAATGTCCCCAAAGATAAAACGGCTTAACCTCCTCATACGATGAGCACCATCGACACAAAGGCACCTTTTCGAACTCGAAGGAGCGAGAATCGTCTTCTTCGGACTCGAATCTGCAGTGAAATGTTGTTGAAAATGTGCTCGAAATGTTACGACACTTTCGACAACACCTTTGAAATATCACGAGAATATATGCAATTTTTTTTTGTGTAAGAAAAGCTGCAATGGAGCCACTATATATAGCAACTGACAAAATCCACCGTTGCCAGAATTAAACATGGTAAGTTAATGGGCATTAACCTTCCTTGTAACACCCAAGTGTTACAAACACACTGATGACCACAATCTGGGGTTACAACCCCATTATCCGAGGAGTTACAACTCCATCGGTCAACCGTGAATCACGGGACACCCTAATGTCCAGGTTCATCCGGCCCAACACCCAACAATCACTTGAATTTGGGCCAAGCCCATTTTTGAGTGACAAAAGTGTTGTGGACTCGGACTCGAGCCCAATAGGCCGGGCCGCCGGCCCAATCCCGTGCCCAGCCGAGCCGGGAGGATCGGGCGCGGCGCGCGCGCATGTGGCCCACTTGTGATCATCCACTTATGTTATAGTATATCCAACTAATAGCATCTTCTAGTTTATAAACTTAGCTTTCTAAGCTATGTGGGATGAAGAAAATCCTTTCAACTCCCTTTACATAATACCCATTTATGTGGCCAACTTCATGCATTAATTTCTCACTCACCGAAATTTGGTTTTGAGAAATAAAAACACTACGAACATTTACTCGGAAAAGTAGATCAATAATATAGAATTTAATTCCTCCAAAATTAAATTCTTAGCCATCGAAAATTTGGTCAAGGTGACGGACGACGCCCACTTTCAAACCCAAATTTCCAACAATCCCCCCACATGAGTGGAAATTAAAGCATGCATGAATGCGGAACACGCAACCATTCCTCAAGAGACAATACTTGCATCATGATAGGTAGCTTGTGGCTTTGAACCTTCCATAAATCAATACTATCGAATACACTTTGGTGGCCTAATGGGCGTAATGCCTTGAACTATTCCTCCACGGTGTATCCGAGACAACATTAACACCGTAAAAGGTCTCAACAACTGATGTTCTTACGTTTTGTGTCCGTTTCGCCATAGACACCACTTTGGATTCATAAGTGTTACTTTGAAGCGGCCTCACTTCTCACTTATATAGGTGATCTCCTATCAGAGTATCCCGCCATACTCAACCTCAACGAGGTGTAGGAATCATTAAAAGTCAAATGACTTAGCCTCACCACAACTTGCAGGTGTTCAACACTTGCATTGCTCTCACAGGGATGGGTTGAAACATTGTTTCCAAATGTTACAACATAACCTTCATAGCTTAGTTTTCCCATTGAACCAAGTTCTTGGATCTCCAAATCATCGTTGGTGGGTCACCACTATGATGGTTATTTTTTACTTTGTGGACTTTAAGCCCATTCCTCTAGCAATTTACTCAATTGATCTAGATTGATCCTTTCGTCAAAGGATCTGCCAAATTGTCTTTTGACTTTACGTAGTCAATTGACATCACACCATTTGAGATCAACTGTCTAACGGTATTATGTCTCCGACGAATATGTCTGACTTACCGTTATACATATTGCTCTATGCCCTTCTTATAGCCGCTTGGCTATCACAAATGAATCGTCACGAAGGCGGCGCTTCCTCCAACATGGAATATCTTCCAAAACGTTTGAAGCGACTGCTTCTTCACCAGAACTTTATTCAAAGCTATAAACTACGATTCCATGGTGGATCGAGCTATACATGTTTGCTTCATGGAGTTCCATGATACCGCACCACCTCCAATGGTGAATATGTATCCACTAGTGGAATAAAAATCTTTCGAATCCGAAATCCAACTAGCATCACTATAACGTTCAAGTACAAATGGATATCTTGAGTAGTATAGTCCATACTCCAAGTTATACTTCAAGTATTTTAACACCTTGGTTAATGCTTTCCAATGCTCGTGGCTTGGATTGCTCGTGAACCTACTCAACATCTTTTACAAGGTAAGCCAGTCACGGAAGTGTACAATTGGTAATGTACATCGACCGCTATAATACGTTAGTATTCCATCGAGCCACTAGTTACGCTTTATTAGCAACCAGATTTACACTTAAATCAATGGGCGTCTTTGACGGTGAACTGTCAAAAGCATTGAATTTCTTAAGCACTTTCTCCACATAGTGGGATTGTGACAAGATAATTCCATCATGAGTTCTGCTGATAAAAACCTAGGATCACATCAGCAGTTCCCATATCCTTCATGTCAAAGTTTCTCTTTAACATTCTTTTTGTGTCCATGATAGTATCATGACTCCTGCCCATGATTAACAAATCATCTACGTATAGACAAACTATTACAAATGCTTTCGATGTCCCTTTGACATATACGCATTTATCACACTCGTTGATTTTAAACCCATTTGACAACATTGTATTGTCAAACTTAAGATGCCATTATTTTGGAGCTTGTTTCATCCATACAAGGATCTTATCAACTTGCACACCTTCTTTTCTTGATCGGTGCAACAAACCCTTCGATTGTTCCATATAGATTTCAAAGATCTCTCTCCATTCGAAACGCCGTCTTGACATCCATATGATGAATCTCTAGATTATGCAAAGCGTGAAGAATCGTGAGAAGCACCCTAATAGACACAATCCTCATTCTTGGAGAATAAAGTGTCAAAGAAGTCATAGCCTTCTTTTTGTTTAAAGCCTTTGGCTACAAGTCGTGCTTTATACTTATCAATAGTTCCATCTGCTTATACTTCTTCTTTAGGATCCACTTACATCCTAAAGGTTTATGACTAGCGGGTAGATCAACCAACTCCCACGTATGGTTTTGCATAATAGACTCGATTTCACTATTGATTGCTTCTTGCCGGAGCGAACATCTAGACTACTTAGAGCCTCTTTAATCGAGTTCGGCTCACCATATAACATCAATGTTAGAAAGTCGGGACCAAAGGACTTAACCACCTTAGGCCTCTTACTTTGTCTCGATTCTTCACCACTCGATGTTGAACTAAGCTGTTCTATCAAATGTGGCAAGAAAGATGTCGTACGGATGTCGCGTTCATGTTATAACATCCGGTAGCACCTTCAACATCATCAACGTAGTAACATCTCGATTATTCTAGATGTGATAACGCCGTAAGTCACATCTCGGCAACATCTGAATACGGTTGTTGGGAAATTTATTGTTTAGATTTTGATGAATGCCATGTAAAACTTAGAATAGGAAGTTGGCACCCATTTTTGTTGTAAATCGCATTGTAACAAATAGGGTTGGTCAAGTGAGTTAAGTCGACTATGCCTAAACATGCAAGAAGACAACCGGAGACTAGAAAGAAGACTCATTGCGGGACAACCGAGTATGGCAAAGAAGAGAAGACGCGAAACTCGATTGAAAGAACAACTAAGATGCGGTTGTGTAGAGTATCGATCAAGTCGACTAAATATAACCAAGTCTCAAGTCGAAAGTGACGGGAGAGTCATCCAATGATTGGAAGTCGACTCTAAGTCATCACGGGAAAGCAAGGAAATGCGTCAAGTCGAGATAATCGAAAGAGATCCGTTGCCGCAAATCAAGAGAATTACTTAAACAAGTAATATCTCCATGCTACCTTTCTCGGAGTGCTCGGTCATAGAAGCGTGCAAGGGAATAAACCAATGGGAAGCACTACACCGTGTCGATTGCTCGAAAAGTCAAGAACAATTCATACGAGGAAGTGGCAATTCCAAGGCGCAACAAGACAAGCCAACGACCACAAGTGACTTTCAAAAATAAGCCTATCTCTTCAACGGGCGATTTTTGAAAGATCACTATAAAAGGCCGAGGAATAACTCTAAAAAAAAAAAAGGAGCAAGGTTACCTTGACCATCCAAGAATTGAAACAAGCAAGAAAGAAACATTTTGTAACCTTTGAAATATTGTAAAGTTATTAAACGCTCAATCCTCAAGCCTACATTACGAAGAACATCAATCCAACACTCACTGTGAAGGAAAGATAACTTCAATCGAGTTGAAGAGGAAATGCTATCGAAGAATCAAGGGGTCTACATTCCACGAAGGATTGTAGGAAGGTTCAAGGTCGAACTAGTCTTGAGCTTTTGGAGGGCTTCATGATCAAATCCAAAGAGCTTGAGCAAGTGAGTCAGAGTAGTAAGCAAAGCGGTATCCTGTGAAGAAGCCGAGTCGTCGAGAAGCCAGTCGAGTGACCAAGGCATCTCGACCGTCGAGTCCCGAAGGATCAAGTCACTGTGTGATCAAGACTTGTATCCGGTCCGGTTACCACTTTGTATAATCGATCAATACCTAGTGGATTCCTCCAGGAGTTGGAGAAGAGAGGAGTAGAAGAATTACCCCATCTTCGAACCTCTATAAAACTTATCGTGTCATTTGCATTTCAAAGACTTTAATTCCCGCATCCTATTTGTTTAATTATCGCGACATATTTGCTATCCAACCGATAATCTCTAAGTACTAAAACCAAGCATTAAATCATTACTAAACCAAACTTAAGGGTGTTAAGTCTTCCGCTAAAAACAAATCACGCTTGAGCTAATTCGGTCTTAACACCGAAGTTATTCTATCAACAAATTTCGATGAGTCGTTGAGTGACTAACTCTCTGATTAACTAAATTGGTCAGTCACCAAGGACACACTGTGTAGATCAACTCGAACTTTTAAAAGGACCAAAAGTGAAAATTTGGTAAGGTTTATTCAACCCCCTTCTAAACCTTACACTCACACCCCCTTGGGACCTACAAGTGGTATCGGAGCGGTTGGTTCATTGAGCCTTCCGTCTTGGTTCTTGAACTAGATCTCCAAACTTTTCAAAGTCTGTTTTAGTACTTAAGCTTTCAAAACTCCTTTTATCATTAAAAATTATTATCATGGAAGCAAATTTGACACGCATCCCTATGTTCACTATTGAAGAATTTGATGATTGGAAAATTCGTATGCGAGCTCATCTATCGGCATTATATGATGAGATGTGGATAGTGATAGAGGATGGGCCACTGCAAATCTTAAAAGTGAACACATCTCGTAAGAAGAGCTACGGTGAAGGTGAGGAGGATGTTACCCTTAGACCAGGTATGGTTGAAAAACCAAGAAGCGAATGGACAAATGATGACAAGAAAAAGATACAACCTGGACAATGTAGCCAAGTACATCCTTTACAAAACCTTGACAAAGCCATGTTCAATAAAGTCAAGTCATGCAAAACGGCTAAAGAAATGCGGGACAAGCTAACATTGATTTGTGAAGGCTCGTGAGCAAATCAAGGAAAATAAATTATCGATGTCAGTATCAAACAAAGATTTGAGAATTTCAAAATGATCGCAGAGAAAACCTGGATCAACTGGATGCTCGGTTCACCAATGAGCTATCTGCACTTGGAAAGGAATATACATGTGAAGGAAATGTGTATGAAGATCCTAAAAAGTCTCCCACCGAATGGGAAATGAAGGTCATGGCACCGAGACATTCCATGGACCTATCGAAGACCTCCAACCATGAACTATTCTCCGATCTCAAAACCTACGAATTTGAGCTAAGAAGAAAAGATCGGGAAGAGACAACAGTACCCAAAACAATTTGCTCTAATTGTTAAGGATGGAAAGAGAGCCGAGGTCAAAGAAGTCATTGATCCGAGAAGAAATAGCCCTGATGGTTAAAAGGTTCAACAAGTTCTTCAATAAGAACTACAAGAGAGGCAAGGGCGAATCTTCCGAAGACACTCGGCTCCCTCCAAGTGAAGGAAGATAGGCCACCAAGAGGACGAGATCATCAAAAAGTTGAATATCTAAGGGTGACAATCCAAGAATGGAAGGAGCTGATCAAAAGGTTGAATATCTATGCGGAACTATAGGCAACCAGGTCACTATGCCATTGATTGCCCATATCCTCGTAGTCAACAAATACGGGAATGAAGAAAGAAAGAAAAATCTTGAGAGAAAGAAGACAAGAAAAGAAAAAGGCAATGTTGGTGCAGAGACTGGCCGAGACAACCAAGTCAAGAGAGACAATCGATTGAAGCGAGAGCGAAGCCGACTACTCAAGTGACTCGAAGAAGAAGCCCGATCCTTTTGATGGCCAAGGAACAAGATCAACGACCCGAAGATGAGGTACACTCTAACTCATCAAACTCGATTCGATGATAGTGATATGATACACACACTTCATCACCCACTCGATCTTTATGATTCATTAGGCAAAATGATGAAAGATTTTGAACACATTAAATCCTCACACACACTACTAAATGAAGAAAACAACTACTCAAGAGCCAAAACTCACAAATGACTAAGGAGTTGAGTACACTAAGTCAAATAGCCGATGAGAATAAAAGTTTAAAAATTTGAAAATGCCAAGCTAATAAGCGTAAATAGCTGCCATAGAAAAGAGGAGAATGACCTCAAAAATGTGATTGCCTCATTCACTAAGGCATCTAAATCATTGGATGATCTTATTATGAGTCAAAGAGAATGTGGAGACAAGACAAAGCTTAGGATTTAATTCCTCCGTGCTATGTCAAACTCCAAAAGTAATTTTGGAAAAAGGATCTTCAAGCAATGAAGTATCTCAAAAATCCAAAACTCAAATGGTGCACACACATTCACTCAAAGCACAATTACAAACAAACTGGCCTTGGTTATAAAGGAAAATGAAAACAACCGGTTGGGTGCGTTGAGAGGACAAGCGAGAAGAAATTCGGCCAAGTTCCTCAAGAAACTCCAAATAGGAAATACTCGTAAAGAAGAAACAGAGCTACCAAAAAACCTTAAAATCTATAAAAGAAGCACATATGATGGGAATGGTAGAAAATATCCAAGCGAAGTTGATTGGAACAATGTGAACTATCAACATGACTTATGGAATATAAGCCCAAATGGCAAAGGCCTAGAACTCAAAGAAAGGCCGTTCCAAAAGTATAAGAGCTTTCATCAAAGACACATATGCACCTAGGCAATACACTCGAGACACCACAATTACCCAAAGAAGGCAATTGCTAAAACACATATACAGCATACTGACAAAAGAGACAAACGAGTTGTATGAACCTAGAATCCCCAAGCAATTTGCCAAAATTAATTATGATTATGGCATCGATAGATGGCAACCCCTTAGAGCCAGATCATTTGGCTATAGGCTGGTTGGATCATCTTACAATACTAACCCCTCAGGACCTTGACAAGTATGGGTACCTAAAACTTAATTTCCTTGATTGCGGGTTCAAGCAGTGAGTGCCAAGGAACCTGGTACATGGATAGTGGTCATTCCGGACATATGACAGAAACAAGAAAAATTTGTCAAAATTCAAGGAAGTTAAAGGAGCAAAAGTCATATTTGGAGGAAATGAAGCTCCAGGAGAAATAAGAGGCACCGGATCCATCAAGAAGAAGCGGATTAGAAATCACGATGTTGCATATGTTGAAGGACTCAACTTCAACTTGCTAAGCATCGACCAACTCGTGATAAGGGCCATAATGTTGGATTTAACATGGGTATATGCCAAATCAAGGATATTGAATCAAATGAAGTTGTGTTGCAAGGATGCGGACAAAAGAACATGTATGTAGTAGATTGGTCAACCGCTACACCCAAAGACTGTCTATTAGCAAAAGCACAAATTGAATCAAATTGGCCGTGGCATAAAAAGCTGAGTCACCCGAATTTGAAACGATTAACAAGTTTGCCGAAGTAATCTTGTGATAGGTCTTCCGCATTCGATACAAGAAGAAGGAGAGTATATGTGACGCGCATGCGAGGAAGGGAAAACAGATCAAATCATCATTCAAAGAAAAGACATGCCCATCTTCAACAAGGATATTGAACTGCTACATATGGATCTATTTGGTCGATTGAACTGCTAGCATAAGTGGGAAGAAATATACCTTGGTGGTAGTAGATGACTACTCAAGATATACATGGACAATATTCATGTGTAAGAAGAAAAAACTCTCTACAAAACTACCACAATGATGAAGAGGATTCAAAATGAGAAGAGCCAAACCATTATCAAAATAAGATCGAGACAGAATCGGAACCGAGTTTGTCAATGGTATAATAACATAATATTGTATTGAAAATGGCATTGGTCATGAATTATCTGCAGCAAGGACTCCACAATGAGAATGGAGTTGCATAAAGAAGAATGGAACTCTCAAAAAGCAAGCGGCAAGGACCATGTTAGTCAAGCAGGTTACCAAAAATAGATGTATAATAAAACAGACAAATGACAAAGACTCCCCGTGAGATTTGGACATGGAGAAAACCAAATGTTGCATATTTTAGAATATTTGGATGTAAATGCTTCATCCATAACAATGGCAAAGACAATCTAAAGGCTTTCGATGCTAAAGGCGATGAAGGTATCTTCTTGGGATACCCAAACAAAGCAAAGCTTCTGAGTACTCAACAAAAGGACTATGGTTGCGGAGGAATCCATTCATGTGGTATTCGATGAGCCAAATGTAAATGGAGAAGACATTGAAGAGTCACCGATAAGCGAATCATCCAACCATACGAAAGAGTCCTTATCTTTGAAGTTTAAAAGGCCGAATTATAAACTCGAGATGAAGATGAGATAGCCGAGTCTCATAAAATCTTTGGAAAAGTTGCGGTAAGTGATTGCGAGAGAGGCGATCAAAGCAACACATCTGCTAGACGATCAATCCAGCTAACTTACTTCAACCTTGATGTAAGATGGCCGAAAGACCATCCACGAACTTGTCATTGGAGATATAAGAGAAGGTGTCAAAACAAGATCGAACTCAACAAGAAGCTATGTTCACATGCTTTATCTCACAAATAGAGCCTAAAGATGTGTTACAAGCATTGGATGACACACATTGGATTCAAGCTATGCAAGAAGAGTTTGAATCGGTTTGAAAGAAATAAAGTATGGGAATTAGTTCAAAGACCCACTCATCAAAATGTTATCGGTACTAAATGGGTATTCAAACAAGATGAACGAGGAGGGTTACGTGGTAAGAAACAAAGCAAGACTAGTAGCTAAAGGATATTGCCAAGAAGAAGGAATAGATTTTGATGAAACATTTGCTCTGTAGCAAGATTGGAAGCTATAAGGATGTTTCTTGCTTATGCAGACTCACAAGAATTTTATTGTATATCGAGATGGATGTAAAAAGTGCATTCCTAAATGGTTTATTGGAAGAAGAAGTGTATGTTGAACAACCTCCCGGAGGATTTGAGCGAAGACTCTTGGAGATAAGGTATACAAACTCAAGAAAGCTCGTATGGATTGAAACAGGCACCCCTGCGTGGTATGATACTTTGTCACAATTCCTAACGAGAATGGATTCACAAAAGGAAAAGTAGATAGAACACTTTTCGAATTCAAGACAAGAAGAGTATCTTGCTTGTTCAAATATATGTGGATGACATCATCTTTGGATCCACAAATAAAGAGCTATGTGAAAAATTTTCAAACCTCATGCAAAGCAAATTTGAAATGAGCATGATGGGAGAGGCGACATTCTTCCTGGACTCCAAGTAAAAGTGAAGGATGGAACCTTCATAAGTAAAACAAAATACACAAGAGATTTAATGAAGAAATTTGGTATGGAGGAGAAGTCTTCTCGTGAAAATACCGGTGAATACATCGATCAAAATGGACATGGATGCAGATGGCAAGCCCGATCAAACAAGATATAGAGCACTTATTGGATCATTGCTTTATCTCACAAAAGAAGGCCGACATCACCTTTCTTTGTAAATGTATGTGCGAGATTTCAATCTGCTCCAAAAGAGAGCCATATGACAAAGAAGCTAAGAGGATATTGAGATATTTGAAAGGAAGCCAAGAAGTTGGCTTATGGTATCCAAAGGAAGGTGGATTCAAGCTAATTGGCTATTCGAGACTGGACTATGTTGGATCTTGAGTTGACAGGAAAAGCACCTCGAGCACATGTCAAATGCTTGGAAACAGACTAATTTCCTGGTTTAGCAAAAAGCAAAATTCAATTGCCACCTCTACAAACAGCGAGAATACATATATGCTGGGCACAGCTTTGCCCAAATCCTATAGATGAGGCAAAGAATGAGAGACTATGAAGTTGAAGAAAAGGAAATTCCAATCATGTGTGATAACACGAGTGCAATTGCGATCACTCAGAATCATGTGTTGCACTCAAGAACAAAGCATATCGATGTCAGATATCACTTCATAAGAGATCATGTTGAAAAGAAGGACATCATATTGGAATATATCTCGACTGATAAACAGTTGGCTGACATATTCACAAAACCATTATGTGAGTCAAGATTTGAAGAACTCAAGCATGAGTTAGGGTTAATTGAGTTGAGCTGACACTCAGAAGACTCAAAGAAAAGAAATGAAACACAAAGAGAGAAAAATGACTGAATTCTCAAAATCACTAAATGAATCACCATGCGGAAAGACACTATACCAAATTAGTCGACAAAATGAGTCACCGAGAGAACGTGACGGAAGAGTTAAATCGGCTAAGGGATAAGTTGAGTCATTTATGAGCAAAGTGACAAAAACGCTGTCGTTTTTACTAAGCAGGAATGTTTTTAAGGATGACGTCAGCATAATGATGATGTGTACAGACAAAAAGTTGCATACCAAGCTTATGATTGGATATAAATGATGCCGCATTAAATTCGAGACATTAAATGCTAATCGGCGTGCAAAATCTAAGCCGTTGATTTCGATCACATTTCAAAAATCACCCGCACGTCCTTTCGTAAAACCATACTTAACCCATTTTCGTCTTTTTCTCTCACATATTACCAAAACGGTTCATTTCTATCTCAGAAGCAAAGGCAAAACTCTCTCAAAACCCTATCAGTATTCAAATCAATTTCTAAGTTTCTTTTCGGTGAAATCCTGCAAAAATGGCATCAACCTATGATTTTGTCAAGCTAGGAAAGCAAATCCACACAGTCGGCCGTGGATTTCGAGGGCATGGTCAAACAGGGGTCCGATGACGCCCTCATAAAGAAAATCGTTGAAAAGCTCGAAAAGTCCTTTAAAACCATTTTTGACGATGGAGTTCTCGATGACCTATGTGGAAGAGGTCGCACGCGATTCTACGTGAACGCCGAGATTCACGATGAAGGGATAAAATCATCTTCACGGAAAAAAGTTCACCATCTCTACCAAGGATTTGGTGAACACTTTGCTCACTACCGGGCGAAGGAAGGAGCATCGAAATCAACGAAGTGATGTAGACTGGCCGCTTTGCTGGAGGCGAGCTAAATCGACTATCTTTGATAAAATAGTCTACACAAAGAACAAGAGGTCAGCGGACTACCACAAGTTGTTGGACATAGTTGCCAAATGCATAGACATCAAATTTGGCGGCTTTGACCAACTATCAAAAGCAAAGTTGATCGTAATGGCATTTGCGCGATCATTGAAGAAAGGAAAATAAACCTGGGAGTTTGTCTACAAGACTCGCGAGAATGTAGGGAACAAATCCTTCAAGGATGATGGTGCATTTGGAGGATCCCTGGGATATGGCCTGGTAATTGGCGGTGATGGAGGTGAAAGGAGTTCTCTTCGACATGGAAAGATGTTCCATGTAAACAAGAGGATGTTGAGATCAAACCTCTCGGCGCACTGAAGAGAGCCCACGCCAAGAGAGCTGATACAAGTGAGGGGAATCACCGACCACAAGATACAGATTGTTTCTCTCCACCAAAGAAGAAAAGTCCCCTCGCACCGCTAAGAAGACTGTTGCTCCCGCAGCCTAAGAAAAATAAACTCGCTCCCGCCCATGCAGCCAAGTTGCTCGCTCCCGTAGCCGTGTCTCCCCGCCCCAAAGAAGGCGAGAAGGAACCTCAAATACCTTCTTCTTGGTCGTCAAAAAGAGGGAGAACTGCGATAAGCCAAGACGGCTGCTCGCTTCCTTAGAAAAAAACACCAAGACCGCCGCCCGCCAGACTCGGAAGACACTCTCTCCGAACTGCAAATCCCTCCGGTGCGAACCAAGAGACGAAGAAGAATCATCAAGCAATCAAACTTGAAAAACAGCCGAGCCAGCCACTCACTGCAATGAATACTGAGACTATTGGAGAAGTAGAGTTTCGGATATTATTGATGAAACAGCCTAAGTCTGCAAGGCGATCAAAGAGGCAAATCAAGACCAGTAGTTCGAACAACCGAGACATAAGAAGAAGCCGAAAGAGATGATGATGTGATGATCCTATCCCCACCTTATCCGGACATCCAAAATTGTCTCAGAGTGGAGAAAGTTGAAATTGAGTCGATCTAGGGAAACAGTTCCAACGGCTGAGTTTATCGAAGAAGAAAAAGGAACCTGTTGAACTTTCTTGGGTGACCACCGTGTGATCCAAGCACGGATGAAGAAAAATCGCATGATATCTTGCGGATCTTCAAGGACAATGATAAGGAGAGACTCGGCGGTTGTTAGGAATTTTATTGTTTAGATTTTGATGAATGCCATGTAAAACTTAGAATAGAAAGTTGGCACCCCAATTCTTGTTGTAAAATGCATTGTAACAATTAGAGTGCCAAGGCGAGTTAAGTCGCCCACGCCCAACATGCAAGAAGACAACTAAAGACTGGAAGGAAGACTCTGTGTGAGGCAGTGAGTATGGCAAAGAAGAGTAAGACGGGAACTCTATCAAGAAGCGGTGAGATGCAAAGTGAGTGAAGTATCGGTCAACTCAAGAAAAGCCACGTCTCAAGTTGAAGTGACGAAGAGTCATCCAATGATTGGAAGTCGACTCTAAGTCACCTGGGAAAGCAAAGAAATGCGATCAAGTCGAGATAATCAGTAAAAGATCCGTTGCCGAAATCAAGAGATTTACTTAAACAAGTAATATCTCCATACCACCTTTCTCGGAGTGCTCGGTCGAAGCGTGCAAAAGGAATGAACCAATGGGAAGCACTACACCGTGTCGAACTTTGAAAATGTGAAAGAACAATTCATACGAGGAAATGGCAATTCCAAGGATCGCAACAAGACAAGCCAACGATCAAGTGACTTTCAAAAATAAGCTATCTCTTCAATGGGCAAATCTTTGAAAGATCACTATAAAAGGCCGAGGAATGACTCTAAGAGAAGGTTAACTGAACCACGAACATTCAAGAAATCAATTAAATTGTAACTTAAATACTCTCAAAATCATTCAAGATTAATCCTCAAGCCTACATTACGAAGTACATCAATCCAACACTACTTTGTGAAGGAAAGAGAACTTCAATCGTTGAAGAGGAAACTTTTGAAGAAAAGGGGTCTACATTCCACGAAGGATTGTAGGAAGGTTCAAGGTCGAACCAAGTCTTAAGCTTTTGGAGGGCTTCGTGATCAAATCCAAAAAGCTTGAGCAAGTGAGTCAGTAGTAAAGCAAGTGCAATGCCTGAAGAAGCCGAGTCGTAAGAGAGGCCGAGTGATCAAGCGTCTCGGAGGCCCGAGTCCCAAAGGATCAAGTCACCAGTGTGATCAAGACTTGTATCCGGGACTGCTACCACTTTGTAAACCGATCATTACCTAGTGGATTCCTCCGGGAGTTGGAGAAGAGAGGAGTAGAAGAATTACCCCATCTTCGAACCTCTATAAAAATTTCACGTGTCATTTACATTTCAAAGATTTTAATTCCTGCATTTTTAACTCGCTTATATCTCACGATAAATTTGCTATCCACTTGATAACTTATTAGTACTAAACCAAGCACTAAATTTTTGCTTAATCAAACTTAAGGGTGTTAAGTCTTCCGCTGAAAACAAAACCACGGTCGAGTTAATTTAGAGCCAACAATGAGTTATTCCATCAACAGCTCGATTAAGTCTTGAGAGATTAACTCTACTTGAGTGACTAAATTGATCCCATCAAGGACACAACCGTAGTATCAACTCGAATATTTAAAAGGACTAAATCGAAAATTTGGTAAGGTTTATTCAACACCCCTCCCCTTCTAAACCTTACACTTACACCCCTTGGGACCTACAAGTGGTATCGGAGCGGTTGGTTCATTGAACCCTCCACACCGGTTCTTGAACTAGATCTCCAAACTTTTCAAAGTCTACTTTAGTACTTAAACATGTAAAACTCTTTTATCATTAAAAATTATTATCATGGAAGCAAATTTGACACGCATCCCTATGTTCACTATTGAAGAATTTGATGATTGGAAAATTCGTATGCGAGCTCATCTATCAAAGATTACATGATGAGATGTGGATAGTGATAGAAGATGGGCCTCTGCAAATCTTAAAGGTGAACACAATTATGCGAAGAGTTGCAAAAGGAAGAGAAGAAGATGTTGCTCCCAGCACGATCGTGGTTGAAAACCAAGAACTCGGTGGACAAATGATGACATAAAAAGATACAACCTGGACAATGTAGCCAAGGACATCCTTTACAAAACCTTGACAAAGCCATGTTCAATAAAGTCAAATCATGCAAAACGGCTAAAGAAATGGGACAAGTGACATTGATTTGTGAAGGCTCGAAGCAAATCAAAGAAAACAAATTATCGATGGTCAGTACAGAAATTTGAGAACTTCAAAATGATCTCGGGAGAAAACCCGGATCAATTGGGCCTTCGGTTCACGTAAATCACAAATGAGCCGTATCGCACTTGGAAAGGAATATACACGAGAAGAAATGTATGAAGATCCTAAAAAGTCTTCCAAATGAATGGGAAATGAAGGTCATGGCACTCGAGACATTCCATGGACCTATCAAAGACATCCAACCATGAGTTATTCTCGGACCTCAAAGCCTATGAGTTTGAGCCGAGAAGAAAAGACCAGAAAGAGACAAATTGTACCCAAAACAAATGCTCTAATTGTTAAAGATGGGAAGAGAGCCGAGGTCAAAGTCATTGACCCGAAGAAATAGCCCGATGGTTAAAAGATTCAACAAGTTCTTTAATAAGAACTACAAGAGAGGAAAGGGTGAATCTTCCGAAGACACTCAACTCCCTCCAAATCAAGGGAAGATAGGCCAACCAAGAGAACATCATCGAAAGTTGAGTATCAAAGGGACGAAATCCAAGAATGGAAAGAGTTGATCAAAAGGTTGAATATCTATCTTTGAACTGTAGACAACCAGGTCATTATGCCATTGATTGTCCATATCCTGTAGTCAACAAATACAGGATGAAGAAGAAAGGAAGGTCTTCAGAGAAAGAAGACAAGAAAGGAAAAAGGCAATGATGGTCAGAGATCGCTGGAAAGCCAAGTCAAGAGAGACAAATGATTCAGAGTAGTAGTGAAGTGAATACTCAAGTGACTCAAGAAGAAGCCCGATCCGCTTGATGGCCAAAGAACAAGATCAACTCCGACCAAGAAGATGAGGTACAATCTAACTCATCAAACTCGACACTAGTGATAGTGACTGCGACACCCACACTTCATCACCCACTCGATCTTTATGATTCATTAGGCAAAATGATGAAAGATTTTGAACACATTAAATCCTCACACACACTATTGAATGAGGAAAAAACAGCCTACTCAAAAGTCAAAACTCAAAGCCGACTAAGGAGCCGAGTACTCTAAGTCAAATAGCCGATGAGAATGAAAGTTTAAAAGGAAAATGCTAAATTAATAAGCGAAAATTGCTGCTATAGAAAAGAGGAGAATGACCTCAAGAATGTTATTGCCTCATTCACTAAGGCATCTAAATCATTGGATGATCTTATTATGAGTCAAAGAGAATGTGGAGACAAGACAGCTTAGGATTTAATTCCTCTGCTATGTCAAACCTCAAAAGTAATTTTGGAAAAAGGATCTTCAAGCCATGAAGAGTCCGAAAAATCCAAAACTATAAATGTTGCACACACATTCACTCCAAAGCACAATAACAAGCAAACTCGGCCTTGGTTATAAAGGAAAAGGAAAACACCCGATTGAGTGCGGCTGAAAGGACAACAGAAGAGATTCAACAGAGTTCCTCAAAGAAACTCCAAACAAAATACTACTGCAAAAAGGAAGCGAGCTACCAAAAACCCTTAAAAAAACCCATAAAAGAAATACATATGATGGGAATGGTAGAAAATATCCAAGCCAAGCCGATTGGAATAATGGGAACTATCAAAGATGACTTATGGAATATAAGCCCAAATGGCAAAGGCCTAGAACTCAAGAAAGGCCATTCCAAAAGCATAAGAGCTTTCATCAAAGACACATATGCACCTAGGCACTACACTCAAAGACACCACAATTACCCAAGGAAGGCAATTGCTAAAACACATATGCAGCATACTGAGACAAAAGAGACAGGTTGTATGAACCTAGAAACCCCAAGCAATTTGCCAGGATTAATTATGATTATGGCACTCGATAGATGGCAACCCCTTAGAGTCAAATCATTTGGCTATAGGTTGGTTGGATCATCTTACAATTCTAACCCCTCAGGACCCGCACAAGTATGGGTACCTAAAACTTAATTTCCTTGATTGCGAGTTCAAGGAACAGTGAGTGCCAAGGAACCTGGTACATGGACGGGCTGTTCCCGGACATATGACAGAAATAAGAAAAATCTGCCAAAATTCAAGGAAGTTAAAGGAGCAAAAGTCATATTTGGAGGAAATGAAGCTCCTGGTGAAATAAGAGGCATTGGATCCATCAAGAGGAATGGATTAGAAATCACAGATGTTGCATATGTTGAAGGACTCAACTTCAACTTATCGAGCATCGATCAACTCGACAAGGGCTACAATTTTGGATTCAACATGGGCGTATGCCAAATCAAAGATATTGAATCAAATGAAGTTGTCTTTGCAAGGATGTAAACAAAAAATATGTATGTCGTGGATTGGTCAACCGCAACACCCAAGACTCTACTAGCAAAGAGCACAAATGAATCAAGTTGGTCAGGCACAAAAAGCCGAGTCACCCGAATTTCAAAACAATTAACAAGTCAAGAAGTCATCTTGTGGAAGGACTACCGACTCGGATACAAAAGGAGAGAGTATATGTGACGCATGTCGAAGGAAAACAAATCAAGTCGTCATTGAAAGAAAAGACATGCCCATCCTCAACAAGAATATTGCATCTGCTTCATATGGATCTATTTGGCCCATGGAACCGGCCAAAGATAAGTGGAAAGAAATACACCTTGGTGGTAGTAGATGACTACTCAAGATATCGTGGACAATATTCATGTGTAAGAAGAAAAGAAACTCTACAAAAACTACCACAAATGATGAAGAGGATTCAAAACGAGAAGAGTCAAACCATTATCAAAATAAGAACAGGATAGAGGAACTCGAGTTTGTCAATGGAATAATAACTTCGATTGTATTGAAAATGGTATTGGTCATGAACTATCGGCAGCAAGAACTCCACAAAACGAATGGAGTTGCGAGAAAGAAGAAACAAGAACCCTCAAAGAAGCAAGCGTGGACCATGTTAGGCAGGGTTACTAAAGATTTTGAAAAAAGCAATCAACATAGCTTGCTACACCCAAAACAGATGTATGATAAATAGACAAATGACAAAGACTCCCTATGAGATCCGGATCGGAAGAAAACCAAATGTTGCATATTTCGAGAATATTTGGATGTAAATGCTTCATCCACAACAATGGCAAAGACAACCTAAAGCTTTTGATGCTAAAGGCGATGAAGGTATCTTCTTAGGATACTCACCGAAAAAGCCTACAGGATACTCAACAAAAGAACTATGGTTATAGAAGAATCCATTCATGTGGTATTTGATGAGCCAAATGTAAATGGAGAAGACATTGAAGAGTCACCGATAAGTTTGAATCATCCAACCATACTGAGAAGAGTCCCTATCTTTGAAGTCAAGCCGGGAATTATCAATTCGAGAAGAAGATGAGATAGTGAATCTCAAAAACAAGCGGAAAATTTGCGGCTAAGTGATTACGAGAGAGCGACCCACAAAGAACACAAAACCAAGTCGATCAATCCGACTAACTTACTCCAACTTTGATGTAAGATGGCCGAGAGATCATCCACGAGAACTTGTCATTGGAGATATAAGAGAAGGTGTCAAAACAAGATCGAACTCAACAAGAAGCAATGTTCACATGCTTCATCTCGCAATAGAGCCCAAAGACGTGTCACAAGCATTGGGCGACATACATTGATTCAAGTTATGCAAGAAGAGTCAATCGGTTTGAAAGAAATAAAGTATGGGAATTAGTGCAAAGACCTATACATCAAAATGTTATTGGCACCAAATGGGTGTTCGAAATAAGATGAACGAGGAAGGCTCTGTGGTAAGAAACAGAGCAAGATTAGTAGCCAAAGGATATTGCCAAGAAGAAGGGATAGATTTTGATGAAACATTTGCCCCTAGCAAGATTGGAAGCTATAAGGATGTTTCTTGCCTATGCACTCACAAGAATTTCATTGTATATCGATGGATGTAAAAAGTGCATTCCTAAATGGTTTATTGGAAGAAGAAGTGTATGTTGAACAACCTCCAGGATTTGAGCGAGACTCTTGGAGATAAGGTATAGAAACTCAAGAAAGCTCTATATGGATTGAAACAGGCACCCGTGAGCATGGTATGATACTTTGTCACAATTCCTAACCGAAAATGGATTCACAAAAGGAAAAGTAGATGCAACACTTTTCTAATTCAAGACAAAAAGAGTATCTTTGCTTGTTCAAATATATGTGGATGACATCATTTTTGGATCCACAAACAAAGAGTCATGTGAAAAGTTTTCAAACCTCATGCAAAGTAAATTTGAAATGAGCATGATGGGAGAGCCGACATTCTTCCTTGGACTTCAAGTGAAACAAATGAAGGATGGAACCTTCATAAGTCAAACAAAATACACCAGAGATTTAATGAAGAAGTTTGGTATGGAGGAGAAGTCTTCGAAAGATACCAATGAATACATCACCAAAATGGACATGGATGCAGATGGCAAGCAAGCTAGATCAAACAAGATACGAGCACTCGATTGGATCATTGCTCTATCTCACAGCAAGCAGGCCGGACATCACCTTTGTCAGGTGTATGTGCAAGATTTCAATCTGCTCCAAAAAGAGAGCCATATGACAACAAATGGTAAGAGAATATTGAGATACTTGAAAGGAAGTCAAGAAGTTGGCCTATGGTATCCAAAGGAAGGAGGATTCAAGCTAATTGGCTATTCGATTCGACTATCTTGGATGCGAGTGGACAAAGAGCACTTCAGGCACATGTCAAATACTAGGAAATATGCTTGATTTCCTGGTTTAGCAAAGCAAAACTCAATAGCCACCTCTACAAAATTGAGGGTAGAATACATAGGCTGCACGGGCAAAATTGTGCCCAAGTCCTATGGATGAGACAAAGAACAGAGAGACTATGAAGTTGAAGAAAAAGAAATTCCAATCATGTGTGATAACACAAGTGCAATTGCAATCACTCAAAATCCTGTGTTGCATTCAAGAACAAAGCATATTAATGTCAGATATCACTTCATAAGAGATCATGTTGAAAAGAAGGACATCATACTTGAATATATCTCAACCGATAAACAACTAGCTGACATCTTCACAAAACCATTATGTGAGTCAAGATTTGAAGAACTCAAGCATGAGTTGGGGTTAATTGAACTGAGTTAACATACTGAAAACTCAAAGAAAAGAAATGGAACACAAAAAGTGAAAAAGAGCTGAACACACAAATCACCAAGAATCACCAGATGTCGGAAAGACAATTTACACCGAGTCGGTGATAGAATGAGTCACTAAGAGAACTGTGAGAAGTAGAGTTAAATCGGCTAAGGGATAAGCTGAATAGCTTATGAGCAAAGTGACAAAAATGCAATCGTTTGACTAAGCGGGAATGTTTTAAGGAATACGTCGCATAATGATGATGTGTACAGACATAAAGTCGCACACCAAGCTTATGATTGGATATAAATCTTTGCCGCATTAAATACGAGACATTAAATGCTAAATAGGCGTGCAAAATCCAAGCCGTTGATTTCAATCACATTTCAAAATCACCCGCACGCCCTTTCATAAACCATATTTAAATGATTTTCGTCAGTTTCTCTCTCACACTTCCAAAACTGTTCATTTCTTTCTCAAAAGCAAAGGCAAAAACTTCTCTCGAAACCCTATCAATCTTCAAATCAATCTCTCGAGTTTTTCCTTGATAAAATCCTGAAAAATGGCACCAACTTATGACTTTACCAAGTTAGGAAAGCAAATCCACACCGGCTCTACGGTGGATTTTGACGGAATGGTGAAACAGGTCCGACGACACCCTAGTGAAGAAAATCGCCGAGAAGTTGGAAACGTCCAGGCTAAAACCATTTCTAATGTTAGAATATCCGATGACCTATGTGGAGGAGGTCGCATACCCTACGTGAATGCCGAGATTCACGATGAAGGAATAAAGTCATCTGCTCACGGAAAGCGGTGACTATCTCTCGCGAGATTTGGCCGAACATTGCTCACTACCGGCGGAGAGGAGCATCGAGAGATTAACGGCGATGTAAACCTGGGCGATGCTTGGAAAGAAATAGCCAAGCCCGATGTCTTTGATAAAATAGTGTATACAAAAAACAAGAGATCAGCTGAAGGAGGATTATCACAAGTCGTTGGACATAGTTGCCAAATGTATCGACATCAAATTTGGCGGCTTTGACCAACCTCAAAAGGCAAAGCGATTGTAATGGCCGCAATCATGGCGAAAAAGAAGAAGATAAATCGGGCGAGTTTGTCTACAAAGCAGACTCTGCGAACGTGGGGAACAAATCCTTCAAGGAAGATGGCACATTTGGAGGATCCTGTGGATATGGCCTAGTGATTGGCCGACTAATGGAGGTGAAAGGAGTCCCTCTTAGACATGGGAAGGCATTCCATGTTAACAAGAGTATGTTTAGAGCAAACCTCTGCAGCGCGCACAAGAGAGCCTACGCCAAGAGAGCGACACCAATGGTGAGGGGAATCACCGACCACTCAAGATACTGATTGTTTCCTCTCCACCCAAAGAAAAGTCCCAAAGAGCCTTCTAAGAAGAAAGCTGCCCCGCAACAAAGAAAACCAAACATGCTCCTACCCCTGCAGCAGTCACCGCCTTTGAGGCCGTGTCTCCGCCCCCTGCAGCTAGCCGGTCAAGAAGGACTCACAAATACCTTCTCCGATCGTCAAAAAGAGGAGAACCGAGAAGCCACGATGGCCCGCTCCTCGAAAAAGACACCAAGCCACGCCCCGCCGCCAAGACTCGAGGACACCGTCTCTAAACCGTAAATCCCTCCGTACAAACTAGGAGACGAAGAAGAATCATCAAGCGATCCGAGCTTGAGAAACCGGGAGTCGACCACTCAACCGGAGCAAATACGGGAGATGGCCGGAGAAGTAGAGTCTCCAAATGTAGTTGATGAAACAGCCAAGTCTCGTCAAGGCGTCAGAGGCAACTCAAGAAGACACGGCTATAGTTGAGGCGATAAAAAACACAAGAAAAACGATAAAGCGGATAGTGATGTAATGATCATATCTCCACCTTACCCGACATCCAAAATTGTCTGCGTGAGTGGAGGAAATGGAAGTTGAGTAAATCAAGGAACAGTTCCAATGGCCTCGAGTTTATAGAAGAAGAAGAGGAACTGCTAAACTTCCTTGGACTATCCACTCGCTGTGCTCAAAGACTTGATGAAGACAATCGCACAGACATCCTGCAGATCTTCAAGGAAAATGAGAGAGAAAAGCAAGGCGAGGAAGCCGAGGCACGTGAGAAGGCCAACATCCGCCTCTACCTCCCACCACGTAACACACACATCCTCTCCTTGATGTCTTCTCCGACGGTGGTGAGGATCTGGAGAATCTTTGCTTCTCTGAAAGAGTTGCAAATGCAGCAAAGCATTGCATGAATCGAGAATCATTCACGAGCAAAGAGACGATGGAGGGACCAGGAGAGTCCTCGAACACGGTGAAATCGATCCAATGGGAGTGGTTCAAAGAAATCGCCACTGTTGTTGCTGCCACCACTTCCCCACTCACTCGGAGGAAGGCAATAAGGGATTTTGGCGATGAAATCGGGATAATGGGGACCCCAATCGAGCCAACCCCTATTGAAGGTGTGTTACCACCGCCCCAACTACGAACATTCAATCGAAACAGCCGGGAGTTTGGAGACGAGTGACCCCATTCCAAGTCACTCACCTGGTGCGCCACCAGGGGAAAACTCCCTCCACCGCAGGCAAGGTCGGAGGATGCTTTGCAGATGACTCCACAACGAATCAAGGAGGCGAAGGAGAGAAATTACAAACACAAGAAGAACAGACAAGTTGCCATCAACGAAGCTCGAGGCGATTGAGACTATCTCACCGAGGTGCCAACCTCTCGAAGGCTAATGACGACGCCGATGCGATCGAGGCACGGAAGGAATGTACCGGGAGTTAACACTGGGCGATGAAAGTGCAATCCATGGGGTTGAGACTCCAATGGATGCCACCACGAAAGACCCTAAGACATACCGACACTCGTCGAAAGGGAGGACCAAGGCTCGGCTGCAAGAGAGACTGCTGGAGGTATCGAAGGCCCACGGGAGGTTGAGACTTCCGGGGTAAAGAGGTTGAAGTAGAGAACATCCCTCCTGCTATCATCGACCCATCCGAGAAGGAGATAAGCGCACTTCATGATTCCCGGATAATCTGATGTAACCTTTCTAGGATCGGAAAGCGATGAAGAAGTTCGAGTCATCCCCGTGCAAATCCAAAAGACTCACGGATGTTCCAAGCACGAGCAAGTCGATCCCAAGACTACTCGTCAAACCTTTAACTTTGATGTTGAGCCACCGATGATGGAAATCTCATCATCGTCCGATGACGCTCGATAAGGCCGAGGACCTACTCAAATGGAAAAATCACCGAGACCAACGAAGATGTTGAGACAAATGAGGCTCAGCAAGCGGGTCCACTTCACAACAAGACCCAGTGAACAAGAGACCACACAAGCAGCTCCTCAAGTCGCAGGTCAGGTCGATTCCTAAAAGAACTTCACGCGCACCGCTCATCATCGAACAAATCCCGGTGGCGGTGATGAATCTGTTATAGAATCTTTTCCTTTTTCCCTGGAGGTACCCGACCTCCATGAAGAGTCGAGAGAATGAACGCACGCTATCACGCATCACTCCCTCCGTTTTCTCGTACCATTGTTCCACCGCTTATGACTTTGATGTTTGTATGGCCATCACCGCAACGGAAGAATCAGTGAAGTTCGAGAGGTGTTCAAGGCACTATTTGCCGAGATTGAACGGATGGAGAGGCATCGAGCCTCTTTGGACATCGACAACAGAGATGCCAACCTTACCGTGATTTAAGAGGCATAACAAATGGATCGAGGAATGGTGGCAACAAAGAAAAACAATGCGTGTGGAACAAGTCGATTCTTCAGACATTGTTCAACAAGTCGCTTGGTATGGAGAGAAAAATGCTTGATGCAAAAACAAAGCCGAGAGAACATATTGAGCACATGCATGAAGCTCATCTTTGCCGAGATAAAGTCGCTTGCGTGAGCAAAATACGAATGATCTCTGGCGTTTGGAAGAACACATGACTAGAAAATTCAGCCTTCTCATGGCCGAGATGAAGCCGATTTCAAAGCAGAGTCCAACGCTACTCGATCCGAATTCCGTCTTTGCTTACAACGCAGCAGACTTGAAGTAGAACTTCGACTATCGCCAGGCTCGACTTCCGCTTGCCAAAGATGTTCCCTGGGGTTCTTCTATCCTTTGATGATGCCAAAAAGGGGAAGAGGAATACCTTAAAGCGCTAAAATCTGAAGCGAATAGAAAGGAGCAGTGAGAAGGAAAATCAGCTGAGGAAGTTTTGAAACAAAAGAAAGGAAAGCTTGTTGAGGGGAAGGGTCGACAAATGTGACCTTGATGATTGCACAAACCCCCAACAAGGTCCTCACAGCTGACATTATAATAAGCAACAAACTCCCAGTGACTCTGCCACTCCAACACTCTGCTATATCCATGGCCGATAAGAGAAAAACAATTGAAGCGAGGGATGAAGGAAGTGGAAGGAAGAATGGATGCCTGAATTATGAACATCTTGAAAGAACACGGAGGCATTCCAAGAGACGGAGACACTTATGCCATCTCGGATGTCGGGGACAGAGCCACGATCGCCTTGATGAATTTAAAACGCTCGAATCGAGGATACTTTGCAAATATGTCTATGGCTCAAGCTTGGGACTTGTCTTGGGAAAAGGGTCTCACGTTATGTGAAGAAGGCCGACAGCAGAGACTACCTAAGCAGTCACTCTGCTTTGGTCACTCCGCTGGTCACTCACCGGAAAGAAGAAGACCCCAAGACAAAGATATCGCCCCGAGGTAGAGGAAGAAGCGATGAGTGGAGGAAGAAGCTTCAGACTGGCCTGCGCCAAAACATTGAATATGTGGATCCAGGAAAGAAAGGAGGGATCTACTGGGCTGGGCTTGACCAAGTAGCAAATTTGCAAGTGGCTAAAACTAACGCTGAGTATGTAAAAAGACTAGAAGAAGAAAACAAGAGACAAACTCAGCTATGGGAGGAGAGACAGGAAAGAATAAGAAGAGATGAAGCTGTCGGGAAGGCATATGAAAAGAAAAAGAAGGCGGTGACGACGAGAAAAAGAGAAGAAGAAGAAGAAGATCTTGAACAAGATGAGAGAAGGAGACAAATAAGGAGATGAAGTGTTCTTTTCAACCCTTCGTGTATTTTATTATGTAAATACATACAATGTAAGTCTTCCGTAATAAAGCTATAAATTCTTTATTTTCCGAGTAGACAAATATGTGCTCGATACACCTTGTAAACATTGTGTAAAAGAACAAGAATGATATGATCAATAAAAGAATTGATTCTCAAGATACATTCTATGTCAATACACTATTTGTATGTATCTTTGCTTCTTGCATTTTTGAATGGTTTAAGTTTTGGCATCATCAAAAAGGGGGAAATTGTTAGGAATTTTATTGTTTAGATTTTGATGAATGCCATGTAAAACTTAGAATAGAAAGTTGGCACCCCAATTCTTGTTGTAAAATGCATTGTAACAATTAGAGTGGCCAAGCCGAGTTAAGTCGGCCTACGCCCTAACATGCAAGAAGACAACTAAAGATCGAAGGAAGACTCTGGCTGTGAGACAATTTGAGTATGGCAAAAGAAGAGTAGACGGAACTCTAAGAAGCATGTGAGATGCAATGAGTGAAGTATCGATCAAGTCAACTCAAGAAAAGCAAAGTCTCAAGTTGAAGTGAAAAGAGTCATCCAATGATTGGAAGGCGACTCTAAGTCACTTGGGAAAGCAAGGAAATGCGGTCAAGTCGAGATAATCGTAAAAGATTCGTTGCCGCGAGAAATCAAGAGATTTACTTAAACAAGTAATATCTCCATACCACCTTTCTCGAGTGCTCGGTCCCGAAGCGTTCAAAAGGAATGAACCAATGGGAAGCACTACACCGTGTCGAACTCAAAAGGTGAAAGAACAATTCATACGAGGAAATGGCAATTCCAAGGATCGCAACAAGACAAGCCAACGATCGCAAGTGACTTTCAAAAATAAGCCTATCTCTTCAATGGGCAAATTTTTGAAAGATCACTATAAAAGGCTGAGGAATGACTCACGAGAGAAGGTTAACTGAACCACGAACATTCAAGAAATCAATTAAATTGTAACCGAAATACTCTCAAATCATTCAAGATTAATCCTCAAGCCTACATTACGAAGTACATCAATCCAACACTCACCTGTGAAGGAAAAAGAACTTCAATCAGTTGAAGAGGAAACTTTTGAAGAAAAGGGGTCTACATTCCACGAAGGATTGTAGGAAGGTTCAAGGTCGAACCAAGTCTTAAGCTTTTGGAGGGCTTCGTGATCAAATCCAAAGAGCTTGACCAAGTGAGTCAGTAGTAGCAAGGCACCGCCTGAAGAAGCCGAGTCGTAAGAGAAGCCACCGAGTGATCAAGGCGTCTCCAGATCGAGTCCCAAAGGATCAAGTCACCGTGTGATCAAGACTTGTATCCTGGACTGTTACCACTTTGTAAACTGATCATTACCTAGTGGAGTCCTCCAGGAGTTGGAGAAGAGAGGAGTAGAAGAATTACCCCATCTTCGAACCTCTATAAAAATTTCACTTTGTGTCATTTACATTTCAAAGATTTTAATTCCCGCATTTTTAACTCGCTTATATCTCGATAAATTTGCTATCCACTTGATAACTTATTAGTACTAAACCAAGCACTAAATTTTTGCTTAATTAAACTTAAGGGTGTTAAGTCTTCCTGAAAAACAAAACCACAATCGAGTTAATTTAGAGCCAACAAATTGAGTTATTCCATCAACAAATTCGATTGAGTCTCATGAGAGATTAACTCTACTTGAGTGACTAAATTGACTGTCCATCAAGGACACAACTTTGTAGTATCAACTCGAATATTTAAAAGGACTAAATCGAAAATTTGGTAAGGTTTATTCAACCCCCTTCTAAACCTTACACTTACACCCCTTGGGACCTACACAGATGAAGGCGAGGCACGAGAGAAGGCCAAAGATATGCCCTCTCACCGGCACCATAGAACATACACATCCTCACCTCGACATTCTATCGTAAAGTGATGAGGATCTGGACCCTATCGCCACGTAAGAGTTGCAAATGCAGCAAGCAATGCACGAATCCGAGAATTCTTCATGAGAAAAGAATGATAGAGGGACCAGAGAGTCCTCCAAAGCACAAATGAATTGACCCAATGGGAGTGGTGCAAAGATATTGCCCGCTTGTTCTTGCCACCACTTCCCACTCACTCGGAAGAAGAATTAAAGGAATCGGCGATGAAACCAAGTTAGTGGGGACCCCATCGAGCCAACCCCTAATGAAGGTGTCTTACCACCGCCCCAACAACAACAACAATCGGTAGAAACCGCCGGTGTTTGGAGACGAGTGACCCCATTCAAGTCACTCACCGATGCGCCACCGAGGAAAAAACTCCTCCTTCCACCGCGGCAAGGTCGGAGGATCTTTGCGGATGACTCCACAACGAATCTAGGAGGCGAAGTGGAGAAAGTACAAACACAACATACACAAAGAAGTTGCCATCAACGAAGCTCGAGGCTTGAGATTGTCTCACCGAGGTGCCAACTCGCTCTCGAAGGCTAATGATATCTGATTGCGATGCGATCGAGGCACGAGAAGAATGTACCACAGGAGTTAACACTGGGCGATGAAAGTGCAATCCATGGGGTTGAGACTCCAATGGATGCCACCATAGAAGACCCTAAGACAGTGACACACGCGTCGAAAGGGAGGTCCAAGCCTCGCATTGCGATTGAGACTGTAGGAGGTAATGAAGGCCAACGGGAGGTTGAGACTTCCCGGGGTAAAGAAGTTTGAGAGAGAACATCCCTCCCGCTATCATTGATCCATCTGAAAAAGAGATTAGCGCACTTCACGATTCCCAAGATAATCCCGATGTAACTTTCCGGGATCGGAAGAAGA
Organism: Rehmannia glutinosa; assembly: GCA_016081115.2. Classification (NCBI taxonomy): domain Eukaryota; kingdom Viridiplantae; phylum Streptophyta; class Magnoliopsida; order Lamiales; family Orobanchaceae; genus Rehmannia; species Rehmannia glutinosa. Next base: position 26,990,840 of record CM071927.1, on the reverse strand, counting down.
CGATGAAGCCGAGTCATCCCCTGACTAATCCAAAAGACTCGGCTAAGGATGTTCCAACCACGAGCAAGTCGACCTCAAGACTACTCGTCAAACTTTCAATTTTGATGATGAGCCACCCATGGAAATATCATCATCGTCCGATGACGCTTCTAATAAGGCCGAGGACCGCCAACTCAATTGGAAAAACCAAATGAGACCGAGCGAAGCCGTTGAGACAAACGAGGTTGACAAAAAGTGGGTCCACTTCACAAAAGACCCCAGCTGCAACAGAGTCCACTGCGCAGGCTCCCCAAGCTGCAGCAGGTTCGACTCCACAAGGAACTTCACGCGCCCCTCTCATCATTGAACAAATCCCAGTTGGCCGTGATGATTCCTTTGTAGAATCATTTCCTTTCTCTCTGGAGGTACCCGACCTCCCTGACGAGTCAGAAAACGATCTTGCGCGCTTCCACAGACCAGATCCTGTCATTCCATCAGATACCATCATTCCAGCTGCTTATGATTTTGACGCTGCTTGGCCATCACCGAAAGAGGAAACAAATTGAAGTTCGGGAGGTGTTCAAAGCATTATTTGCGAGAAATTGAACGGATGGAAAGGCACCAGGCCTCGATGGACATGAGACCGACAACAGATGCCAACCTGATCGCCGACTTGACTTGAGGCATAATAGTCGAATCGAGGGAATGGTGCCAACAAAGCAGAAACAATGCGTGTGGAACAAGCTAGATACTTCAGACATTGTTCAACAAGTCGTTGGTATGGAGAGCCGAGAATGCTTGATGCAAAGACGAAATTGAGAGAACACATTGAGCACATGCATGAAGCTCACACTTTGAGATAAAGTGTTGCGTGAGCAAAATAAGAGTGATCTCCGGCGTATGGAAGAAAACATGGATAGAAAATTCAGCCTTCTCATGGCTGAGATGAAGCTAATTTCAAAGCAGAGTCCAACGCTACACGCTCAATTTCGCGCCGCATACTCCGCAAAGACTCGAGGTAGAACTCGGCTATCGCCAGGACTCGACTTCCGCTTGCAAGATATTTTTCGGGGTTCCTCTCTCCTTTGATGATGCCAAAAAGGGGAAAGAGGAATACCTAAAAGCGGCGAAGAGTTCGATGTTGAAAAGGAAGGAAAGAACATTGCAAAGGAAAGACAAATGGTGGAAGTGTCAAAACAAAAGAAAGGAAAGTCAGTTGAGGGGGAAGGATCGAAAGATATGGCATTGATGATTGCACAAACCCCCAACAAGGTCTTGTCAAATCCGGTGATATTATCAAAGAACAAACTCCGTGACTCTGCCACTCCAACACTCTGCATCTATCTATGGATGAGAAGAGAAAACATTGAAGCGAGGGATGGAGGAAGTGGAAGGAAGGTTGAATGCCCGAGTTATGGACATCTTGAAACAACATGGAGGCATTCCGGTGAAGCGAGAGACACTTATGCCATCTCGCATTTTGGGACCGAGCCACGATCGCTTGATGAATTTAAAACACTCGCATCCGAAGGATACTTCGCAAACATGTCTATGGCTCAAGCACAGGACTTGTATCTTGGAAAAAGGGTCTCACGTTATGTGAAGAAGGCGACAGAGCGGACTACTACCGGCGATCACTCTGTGACCACTCACCGGGGAAAGAAGAAGACCCCAAGACAATACACGCCCGAGAAAGAGGAAGAAGCGATGTGGTGGAGGAAGAGGTTTTGAGACCTAGGCCTCCGCCCAAAAAACATTGAGTACATAGATCCGAGGCAAGAAAGGAGAGATCTCTTGGGCTGTCTTGACCAAGTAGCCAATCTGCAAGTGGCTAAAAGCAATCTTGAGTATGCGAAAAGAATAGAAGAAGAAAATAAGAGACAAACTCAGCTATTGGAGGAAAGACAAGAAAGATTAAGAAGAGATTAAGCGCCTTGGAAAGCATATGAAAAGAAGAAGAAGGCGGTGAAGATGAGAAAAAGAGAAAAAGACCGAAGATGACAGAATCAAGAAGATGAAAGAAGGAGGCGTGAAGGAGATGAAGTGTTGATGTCCACCCCTTCATGTATTTTACTATGTAAATACATACTATGTAAGTCTTCCGCAATAAATCAGAAATTCTGTATTTTTTGTGTAGACAAATATTTGCTCTCGATACACCTTGTAAACATTGTGTAAAAGAACAAGAATGTTATGATCAATAAAAGGATTAATTCTACGCATACATTCTATGTGAATGCACTATCTGTATGTATCTTTGCTATTTACATTTTAAATGTTTTAAGTTTTGGCATCATCAAAAAGGGGAAATTGTTGGGAAATTTATTATTTAGATTTTGATGAATGCCATGTAAAACTTAGAATTGGAAGTTGGCACCCCATTTTGTTGTAAATCGCATTGTAACAAATAAATATTTGGTCAAGCCGAGTTAAGTCGGCTATGCCTAAACATGCAAGAAGACAACCGGAGACTAGAAGGAAGACTCCGTTGTAGGGACATTGAGTATGGCAAAGAAGAGAAGATGGGAACTCGATCAAGGAACAACTAAGATGTAGCCGTGTGTAGAGTATCGACCAAGTCGCCTAAATATAGCCAAGTCTCAAGTCGAAAGTGACAGAGAGAGTCATCCAATGATTGGAAGTCGACTCTAAGTCATCCGGGAAAGCAAGGAAATGCGGTCAAGTCAAGATAATCGAAAGAGATCCGTTGCAGAAATCAAGAGAATTACTTAAACAAGTAATATCTCCATGCTACCTTTCTCGAGTGCTCGATCCGCGAGAAGCGTGCAAGGGGAATAAACCAATGGGAAGCACTACACCGTGTCGATTATTTCGAAAAGTCAAGAACAATTCATACGAGGAAGTGGCAATTCCAAAGACCGCAACAAGACAAGCCAACGACCACAAGTGACTTTCAAAAATAAGCCTATCTCTTCAACGGGCGATTTTTGAAAGATCACTATAAAAGGCCGAGGAATAACTCTAAAAACAAAAAGGAGCAAGGTTACCTTGACCATCTAAGAATTGAAACAAGCAAGAAAGAAACATTTTGTAACCTCAAATATTCTCAAGTTATTAAACGCTCAATCCTCAAGCCTACATTACGAAGAACATCAATCCAACACTCACCTGTGAAGGAAAGATAACTTCAATCGCTTGAAGAGGAAATTATCAAGAATCAAGGGGTCTACAATCCACGAAGGATTGTATGAAGGTTCAAGGTCGAACCGCTTGAGCTTTTGGAGGCCTTCGTGATCAAATCCAAAGAGCTTGAGCAAGTGAGTCAGTAGTAGCAAGGCGCAAATGCCCTATGAAGAAGTCGACGAGAAGCCACCGAGTGACCAAGGCATCTCCGTGATCGAGTCCCGAAGGATCAAGTCACCGTGTGATCAAGACTTGTATCTGGACTATTACCACTTTGTATATCGATCAATACCTAGTGGATTCCTCCGGGAGTTGGAGAAGAGAGGAGTAGAAGAATTACCCCATCTTCGAACCTCTATAAAAACTTATCGTGTCATTTACATTTCAAAGACTTTAATTCCCGCATCCTATTTGTTTAATTCTCACGACATATTTGCTATCCAACCGATAATCTCTAAGTACTAAAACCAAGCATTAAATCATTACTAAACCAAACTTAAGGGTGTTAAGTCTTCCGCTAAAAACAAATCACAAATGAGCTAATTCAGTCTTAACAAATGAGTTATTCTATCAACAAATTTCACTCGAGTCAGTGAGTGACTAACTCTCTTGATTAACTAAATTGGTTGTCCACCAAGGACACAAATTTGTGTAGATCAACTCGAACTTTTAAAAGGACCAAAAGTGAAAATTTGGTAACGTTTATTCAACCCCCTTCTAAACCTTACACTCACACCCCTTGGGACCTACAACGGTCTTTTCTTTAGACTTCCATCTATCCTTTCTTTACAAGGATAAATATTTTCAAAGAATATAGCATTCCTTGACTCAATTATGGTACCAATTGTCATTTCTGGATTTTCTGACTTATGTACCATAAATCGATATGTACTACTGTTAAGAGCATAACCAATAAGAACACAATCGACCATTTTAGGACCGATTTTCACTTGCTTTGGTTCAGGTATTGCAATCTTAGACAAACACCCCCACACTTTAAGGTATTTATAAGAAGGCTTACGATTTTTCCAGAATTCGTAAGGAGTCTTATCTTTCCCTTTAAGTGGGATTTTGTTCAATATGTGGTTCGCCGTTAACACAGCCTCCCCCCACATATTCTGTGGTAATCTAGAACTAATCAACATGGCATTCATCATCTCTTTAAGAGTCCGGTTTTTGCGTTCAGCAACACCAATAGACTGTGGTGAATATGGAGCCGTTGTTTGATGAATTATTCCCGACTGGGTACATAACTCTTCAAACGGTGCAACAGATTCGCCACCTCTATCACTCCGAATTATCTTAATCCGACTGTCAAGTTGATTCTCAACTTCATTTTTTATAATTTTTGAACGCCTCCAAGGCTTCATCTTTGCTTCTTAACAAATATAAGTAGCAAAATCTTGTGCAATCATCAATAAACATGACGAAATACTTTTTACCACCTTTAGTTTGCACAAACTTCAGATCACACACATCAGTGTGTATCAATTCTAAAGGTGAAGTGCTCCTTTCTACCGAATGAAACGGTAACTTAGCCATTTTAGCTTCAACACAAACTTCACATTTTCTTTGTGAGTTTAATTCTGGCAAATTTATTAATTCTAAATTTACCAATCTTTTTATAGCATTAAGATTTACATGTCCTAATCTAACATGCCATAAATCAGAGCACTCAAGAAAGTAAATAGAAGAAGATTCATTCTAATTCATTTCAACATCGCCTAAACGACGTACAGTCATTACATTCATTTTTGAACAATCCTTTGTCTAGATAACCCCTACCAGGGAACTGTCCAAACTTGCTCAATACAAACTTTTCAGATTCAAAAACTAGTCTAAACCCATGTTTAACCAGCAATGAACCCGAAACCAGATTTTTGCGGATGTCTGGGACATGCAAAGACATCCTTCACTTTAACTCCTTTCCGAAGTAAGCTTTAGCACCACCGTTCCAACGCCAAAGAACATCGAAGAGGCATGATTCCCCATGTGGAGCTTCCTTCTGGTCGACAAGACGATAGTAAGAAAAATGCATCCCTTTCGAGCGGACATGGCAAGTGGCACGTATCCACAAACCATTCTTTCGGGTTATCCACCATATTGGCTTCAAACACCACTGCCTACATATCAACGTCGGTTAGTTCCCTTTGCTCAGCCACATTGACATTGGACTGTCGTTTTGTTTTTCTTTTCTTCGGCTGACGACAGTCCTTTGTCATATGGCCCGGTTTGCCACAATTGAAGAAACCCCATGTAACTTTCCACTTGCTGGTTTCTTGCCTTTATTATTAGGTCTTTTCTTCGAATTGCTTGACGAGCCATGCTCCAACAAATTCGCTTTCGACTCCATTGGCTGAAGCCTGGACTTAGAGTCAATCCTCCTATTGTCATCCTCAATCCTAAGTTTGACAATAAAATCCTCTAGTCCCATCTCCTTTCGCTTATGCTTGAGATAATTTTTAAAGTCTCTCCAACTTGGAGGCAATTTCTCAATCAAAGTGGCCACATGGAATGCCTCCGGCAAGGCCATTCCCTCGGCACAGATTTCATGTAGGATCAACTGGAACATTTGCACTTGTTCCATCACGGTTTTAGAATCAACCATCACAAAATCCAAGAACTTACCGACAACAAATTTCTTTGTGCCGGCATCCTCGGTTTTGTACTTCTTCTCCAAAGATTCCCACAACTCTTTGGAGGATTTCACCGCACAATACATAATGTAAAGTGCATCACTAAGCCCGTTAAGGACACAGTTCCGGCACAGGAAATCACCCTGGCCCCATGCATCAAAAGCAGAGTGTTTTTTAGCATTAGTTTCGTTTTCAGCCACTACTGGAGCGTCGTCAGTCAGATATTTCGCCAAGCTCAAAGTGGTGAGGTAAAATAACATTTTTTGCTGCCACCTCTTGAAGTCAAAACCCATGAACTTCTCGGGCTTTTCAGCCTGAGCGGGAGGGATGATCGGTGCCCTGCTTGTGCTCGCCATCATGAAGATCAGATATTTGTCTTGCGAATGTGGATTAAAAAGTTATTACAATGGGAGCCTTCAACAATGGCTTTTCAAACAGAAAATGAAAATTACAAGGAAATGGAAAGCTGACTATTACAACTTGAAACAACAGAAAGCCGAGTCGAGTATAACTCTATCCGCAAGACAAATACGTCCCGGCTAGTGCTCACAGTTTGACGTAAAGTCCCCAAAGATAAAACAGCTTAACCTCCTTTGTGTACAGTAGCACCACTGACACAAAGGCACCTTTCGAACTCGAAGGTGCGAGAACTGGCTGATGGACTTGAATGCAGAGTGAAATGTTATGGAAATTGTGCTACAAAATGTTACGACACTTTCGACGACACCTTTGAAATATGTTGAATGTATGCGAGTTTTCTGTGTATGAAAACTGCAATGGAGCCAGCTATATATAGGCAACCAAAATCCACCTGCAGGGAATTAAACATGGTAAGTTAATGGGCATTAACCTTCCTTGTAACACCCAGGTGTTATAAACACATTGATGACCACAAGATGGGGGTTACAACCCCACTATCCGAGGAGTTACAAACTCCATCTGTCAACTATGAATCGGACACCGCAATGTCCAGTTCATCCTAAGAACCCAACACCCAACAAATACTTGAATTTGGGCCAAACCCATTTTCGAGTGACAAAAGTGTTGTGGACCTGACCCCGAGCCACCCCGGCTAAGCCTAAGCCGGGCCGGGAGAGGAGGGCGCGCGTGTGTGGCCCACTTGTGATCTCCACTTATTTTATAGTATATCCAACTAATAACATCTTCTAGTTTATAAACTAAGATAAACTTAGCTTTCCAAGCTATGTGGGATGAAGAAAATCCTTTCAACTCCCTTTACATAATACCCATTTATGTGGCCAACTTCGTGTATTAATTTCTCACTCACCGAAATTCGGTTTTGAGAAATAAAAAATACTACGAACATCTACTCAGAAAGTAGATCAGTAATATACAATTTAATTCTCCAAAATTAAATTTTTAACCACCGAAAATTTGGTCAATGTCGGGACGACGCCCACTTTCTCAAACCCGAATTTCCAACAAAATCCAGAATTGACTTAAGTTAATTTCCACTATTAAAATCTGATGGGTCTAGGTTTGACCATATTCTATTGTCATTACCAAGCAAGCAACCCCTTAAGGGTTAAAGAGTTTCATTTGAATCCAATTTTAAATATGAATTAAATTTTTTTAATAGTTTATTCGAGTGTGACCGAAATATGTCTTGTTCTACAAAGTACCTTTACTATATTTTTAATGTCCTCATAGGCTTGAGTCTTTGTAGCTCTCATCAATATCTTTGTCCAAGCTGTAGTATGATCGTGATCTCTTTCTCCATGTTTTGAATAGAAAAGTAATTTGAAATTAGAAAGTCTATGATATAATTGGGGCAGACCTAAAAAACAATTATGGTCATTATCAATTAAGTTGTTATCAACTGAAAACATAGCATGAGAGATCAGCCTTGTATTTCAGTGGTAGAAACTTGTGATGTCGGAATGATTAACTCGGGTTCGGCCCCATGTCAGTGTATGTATGTGTTTCTTCCTCGATCCCTTATAATCTCCCATTATACTAAAAAAACATATCATAAATTAGCGTAATTTTCAATGTCTTTTATAGAGGTGTTACAGTACTAATGCGTTTAGGCCAGAGTGACAATTCGGGTCATCGAATCGTGTTTTGTCAATTTCGGTTATGTTCAAAATATATAAAAAAAATCAAATTGAATTCAAGATATTATGTTTTTAGACAATTTGGTAACTTTGAGTCATATTTATGCTAGTCATGTTTGGGTTCAGGTTTCTTGTGTTCGTGTCCATTTCTCTCTTAATAACTTGGAGTCGGGTTCGTTTCGTGTTATCATGATGTGTCAAGGTTTGTTACCCCTAAATTGTCGTTGCATGCCGTTAAATACATTCAGGTGTATGTATGCTAATATACATGTGATCTATACATTTTTGTCATTTTCGGGAAGCACATAAATTACAATCCATGTGAATGTACGCATATTATGAGTATTAAATGATGAAAAAAATTATCTACTTTGAGTCCACATAAATTGCCCATCTTCTCAAAGAGTGGAAATTGTTACTTTAATTCAAACTTTAAATAAATTGCAATTAAAAATTATATTTCTATTTCTTTAAATTTTCGTTGTTTTTAATTCAAATTAAAATTTGCATATATCTATATTTATTGAGAGAGAATATATGAGATCATGACATAGGGTGAGTCCATGGGGATCAATCCAATTCATAGATCTAATTTTTTCAAGGCCCAAGATTTGACAAGCTAAAATTACAATTTATTCATTAGTTAACTTGACATAAGGGTAAATTAGTCAACACAAACTTTCCCCAGCAATAAAATAGGAAACAGTTACCAAAATCATACACGAGAATCACTCCAAGATCTAATACCAAAATCATCCACGACAGCAGCTTCTGTTTAATATGCATGAATGTAATATTATGTAAGCACTATTTAGTACATTCATAAGCAAGATTAACAATGTAAACAAGCATAACAAATGTCATTCACAACTAATTAATTTAACAAATGTATGAGATGAAGTTTGTTAATTGAGAACCTTATTGTATTTGTGTTGGATAAATTAGGCGGTGTAAGAAACTGACATAATTTTGACTGCTCGAGTCATGGCTCCAGTTTTTAGGGCGTGACAACGCCAGGGAAGAAGTCTATCCAAGCAATAGAATCATCCTTGAGAAGAGTTTGAGAAGAACCTGTGCTTGTACGTTATTGAGCAACAAAAAAATGTGCATCTGCTAGTAAGATTGATCCAGAGATTTGTGACCTGGGAACGTAGTGGATTTTACCCCGTGGTGATAAGGGAATAGAAGATGCTAAACTATACAAAACACATATAAAAAAATAGAGAAGAGAATATTATTATGAACTTGAGAATGATACATCTTGAGGCTGAAGTATATATAGGAAGAGAAAATGTATCGGAGGGAATGTAACAAAAACAGTTGTAACTAACTAATATTCTTTGTAACTAACTAACAGTAACAGAAGCTAACTAACTAATGAGTGTTCAACATGCTCCCATGCAAAGTGGACCGTGTGAGAGAAGCTAAACAAAGTTTGGAACATAAGAACTGGAAACAAGAGGCAGACAACGGTTTAGTCAGGATATCAGCAAGTTGCTCCTCCAATGGAACATGACGCACACCAATTTCTTTGTTGCGAACCCAATCCTGAATAAAGTGCACATCAATTTATATATGTTTAGTCCGAGCATGATAGACTGGGTTAGAAGCCAGAGCAAGTGCCCCAATATTGTCAGTCCATACAATCGAAGGTTGAGAAAGAGCAATGCCAAGCTCAGCAAACAGTGCAGTAATCCAAACAATTTTAGTGGTGGCTAAGGCCAGAGCTCGATATTCACTCTCTATGCTACTACGAGCAACAACATGTTGTTTCTTAGAACTCCACTAAATGATATTCGGACGGAGAAAAACATAATAGCCACTGGTGGGACGACAATCATTCACACAACTTGCCCAATCGGCATCCGCATAACATTCAAGGGACACTCGAGCTATTGGTTGAAAAAGATTTCCAGTGGTAATCGTACCATGAAGATACATGAGTACAAATTTTCCAATGCTTAATAGTCAAGGCATATAAGAATTGGCTGAGTTTATTCACCACAAAGGAAATGTTGGGACGAGTCATAGTGAGATATTGTAGGGCATCACTGTACTTCGAAAAAGTGTTATATCTTCAAGAGGAGCACTGCCATGGAGAGAAAGCTTAGTAGAGCTTCAAGTTGGAGTAGGAACATGCTTGCTTTGAGATAATCCAACCTTCTGTAACAAATCTTTAATGTACTTGGACTGAGTTAACTGAATACCAGCAGGGATGCAGTGTGTCTCCAAACCAAGAAAATATTTCACAACACACAAATCTTTGAGAGAAAACTTTTGATTTAACTTGACAATAAGATCAGATATAAAAGTATTGCAATCCCCCATAATTAATATCACTACAAGAAAAATGCTCAACAACAACACCCCAAAGACAACGGATTTTAGCTAAATTGTTGTCCTTACAAGCATTCACAACGGATTTTTGCTAAACCGTTGCGGATGAGCGGATTCTGTTTCAACGACAATAGTTCACTCGAGCCTAAGACAATACTTTCTTGAAGCATTGTCGATTAGCGGTTTTTTTATTTTTTGACAACACGTTTTTCGGGTCTTCGACAATGTTTTTGTAATCCGTTGTCGATTAGTGCCTAATCTTTTTCAAAGACAATATTTATTCATCTTTTTTGTCAACAGTTGGTTACACCGTTGTAATTAGCGTCATTTGTTTTTCTTAAAGACAATAATTTAATTTTAACAAAAATTATAAACCGGAGTCGATAGGTATTTTTCATGTCCTTATTTATTAATTATATTAATGGTATAACTAGCACTTTTAGTTAGTTTATCAATTTTATTTTAGCAACTTTAGCATAATTCTAAAAGTGCTAAGAGTTAATTTTAATTTTGTTATCAATTTTTTATCTCATGGTATAAGTATCACTTTAAGTTAACTTATCAATTTTATTTTAGCAACTTTAGTATATAATTATAAAAGTGTTGGGAGTTGTAAATGTTTTTTTTATTAAATTTTTATTTTATTTTAGCAACTTTAGCAACTTAAATATAAGTCTAAAAATACAACTAGTAATTTTAAAGTTAGACTATTTACTTTAGCAACTTAAACATAAATATCAATAAATAAAACTAGCAACTTTAAGTTGAGTATTAGCAATTTACCCAATGCTAAACATAAATATCAATAAATAAAACTAGCAACTTTAAGTTGAGTATTAGCAACTTACCCAAATAGCACACAATCTAAGTTCTCTGTTAGCCACTTAAACAAATCAAACAACTTAATCAAAAAAAATAAAAACGAGAAGGATGAAAGAATAGAGAACGGCGCAAGCTGAGAAGGAGAAGAGAAGACCACCGTGAGGATTGGGAGCAAGCACATCGTTATGTATTAGCAAACGAGCCAGAGATTGATCCTTATGTCAAGTAATTTCTTCAAGTTGTAAATCTTTAATATATCGTTTAATTTAAATCCATAATTTTTACCTAATAATTAAATTATTCAGTGAATACATGTCATATTTGAAGGCAAAATATGGACGGAAAACCAAGTCAGATAAACATCTACAAGATGAGCATAACAAATCGTTTATAACTTGGTTGCGTGATCGAGTAAGTAACATTACTATCATGTAGTATCGCGTAGAAGGAAGTCTTGATATTTTAAATCCATAAAATTGTAACATTCAACATACTTATTGTTATAGGTTGCACATGAGGGTAATCTTTCCAATATGCAAATATCCGAAGAGTTGAAGTGGCTTGCACATGGACCTAGCAATCAAGTATTGAAGTATTCTAGTTACTTGATTAATGGGGTTGCTTATCACACAAAGGAGTGTGATAACGTACGAGTTGTTCAAAACTCGGGATTAAGCATAGTTGCAAACATCATGCAAGTATCTAGTGCAAAGGATAAAAATCCAATTGTGTCACACATGATGTTTTATGGAGTTATTGATGAAATATGGGAACTCGATTACCGCAACTTTCAGATCCAACATTCAAATGCAATTGGGTAGAGAACAATAGTGGAATTAAAGTAGACGATCTTGGATTTACATTGGTAAACCTCAAAAGGATTGGATTTAAATCTGACCAATTTATATTGGGTAATCAAGCAAAGCAGATTTTCTATATTGAAGACCCTCAAGACCCTGCATGGTCTGTTGTCCTTTCTACTCCAATCAGATAAGAATACTTTGACTACATCAATGGTGATGATTCGGATGATGTAATTCACCATCAATATTTTACCGATGCATTGCGCTCAATGGATATTGATGGAACAGATGAAAATGAACCACCGTGCATACGTGAAGATTGTGATGGGATTTGGGTTGACAATTTCATCATTTAGTGTGGTACACCTTCATTTTTGTATTTAGATAATTGAATACATCTTTTAGAATGCAACTGTTAGTTTATGTTATTTTGCAACTAAAAACATTTTTTAGAATATAACTGAAGAACATACTTGTTAGAATAGCATTTCACTGAAAAAGTACTGATCAACTCTTAATTTTAAATTGATAACTCCGTTAGAATATTGTAACTGATTGAGGATCAATTGTCTGAACTTTGTTAGATTTATACATATGCTATTGCATGTGATTACATATGTTAGAATATAATCTTTTGTCTCAAAATAATTTAGTTTATTCTTATTTGTGCTTAACAGGTGAATAATCTACATGGCGCCTAGGAAAAAGCATAAGGCAAAGAAGGATGAGGAGGAGATATTTGATCATATTAAGAAATTGCGTCGTAAAGAAAAGGAAACGTGTGATATTGACTATGAGATTGAGAATGAGTCATCGAAGTTGAATTCCAAGAGTACACAAACAACAAGAACACCCAGAGGTGATACAACCATACATTATCTTGCTATGCAAAGAGCGCAAGGCATTAAGAAAGTTGTGCAGTTCAATACACTTGGTCAGCCTATTGGAAAAACTGCAACTGAAATGCAAAGCTATATTGGGTATGTAGCTCGGGAAAAGGTGAGGATAACCTACAAAAGTTGGAAGCATGTGCCACAAGAAGTCAAAGATAAGATATGGGAATATGTGAATGTATGTATTTAATGGTTCAATCATTTTAGTTGCATTCCTCCACCACTCAATACACTGCCTGCACAAAATTTGCAAATTTCAGACGAAAAAATTTACTACAAAAATTCTAATATCAGGACCAAAAACGGAGTTGTCTTGATGTTTTACCTATGTTATACTTGTTCAAAACATCAGATGATGCCACGAGTCGATCGATTTGTGTCATTTGGCCTATTTTTTCCTCCAATGTCATCCTGCTTAATAAGTCCTCAACTCTTTTAGATGTTGGTTGTAATTTTCAAAAATCTTTAAATGAAAAAGTCTTACAGTGATCAGTTACTGTAATTAACTTTATATTATTAAATGGAGAAATTGTAATTAAATTGTAAGAAAAATCAGTTACTCCATTTGCACAACTCAGAACTAGATGCACGTATCAAGATACTAGAAGAAGCAGTTTACAAGAATGCGGGTGGCATTGAAATCGACGATAAGGGAAGTTGTTCAGTGAAATATGACCATCGTACTGAGAGTCTCTCACATGATGAAAAAGAGAGTTCCCGTGATGAAAAGGAGAATCCCTCACATGATAAAAAAGAGAGTCCTCGTGATGAAAAGGAGAGTCCCTCATGTGATGAAGAAATAGATGGTGATAATGACATAATGTTTCTCGACCAATTTGATGCTTTCCAGGGTAAATTGGTAGCATTGACATTAGAATCGAGCACCGGCGTAGTTGCATTTGGTACTATTATAAAGGTTGATGGACCCAATCAAATTCTCCATGGAAATCAATTGACCAATAACGCATGTGTCTCTATTGATGAAGCAAAGGATGAAAATTTTGTTTTGCCAATCCCGGAGAATGTCAAAGCATTGGAGAGGCAAAGGATCTCATGTTGCTTGGCCTAAGCACTTAATAAAGTTGAAAGATCAGGTAATGAATATAATTATTGTATTTTTCAATTTAAATAATGAACTTCCCCACATTTTGGTATAAAGAATCTTACATATGTCATAATGCAATTTTTAGAAGTCGACAATGAAGAAATGTATGGATAAAGCAACAAATCCTACATTGGATTCATCGAGTATGCCAAAAACATTATATATGTTGTATTGCTATGTTAAGCTTGCTCTTCAGCATAGGGAAAATGTAGTGTTAAGCTTAGATTATGATGTCTTTGGCAATGATCGTACACTTTATGTCAACTTGGAAGACATCATTCCCTTCTGTCAGTTAAAGCCAATTTCCTACACGTGTATCTCTGTCTACATATGGTAAGAATTGTATGGTTTTAAAATTTATATATTATGCATTTAGTGTTGTACTAATCAATATTATTTTTGAAATGATTGGTAGGCACTTATATAAGAAAATATTGCGAGAAAACAAGCTTGATAAGTATAGATTCGTGCATCCATTGAATATAAGGCATGTACCATCAACAAGAGACGATAAAGATTTTCTTGACAAAGAGATGGAACGGAGGGCACGTGCTTTAGCAAATAGGTTGAATGGTACTCGGCCTAACCAACTTGTGTTAGCAGCATGTAATGTAGGGTAAGTATTTATTTTGGTATCACCTTCGAGTTGCATACTTTAATAACTTGATTATTTCTCTTCACTAACTCTGTGTATATTATGTAGTGAACATTGGATTTTGATGGTTATGAACCCTTACAAGGGGGTTATTTATTTGTTGGATCCTTTTTTTCATCGGATGCACAACCCACTTTGGAAACAAATTGTGGATTTGTATGATTTTGTTTTACTTCTCTTTGATTTAGTTTTATGTCTTAATTCATGCCTATTGCGATAATAATGAATGAACTTGTGAATAGGGCCATACGAATGTTCAATACGTAAATCCACAAGATTGTCAAGAAGCTACCTATTTGGGACATACTTAAAGAGGTATTTTGAACCGTCCAATTTTACATGTTTCTTAGTATTGAATTTTTAAGGCTTTATCATTCCGTTTTTACTGAGACAAATCAGAATGTATAAATTGGATTAAAATATTACCTTCTTGTTGACTATGTTGAACATATGCCTGATCAGAATGTTAAATTGGTCTAAATTTTTAAGGTTGGTGTGGCGAACTAAATGATTGAATTTTTGGCCGAACCTTTTGAAGTTGCTCTGCTTGCCTTTGAATAATTTACTAGTGTAGTGTTTGCTGCTAAGTAGAGTATATAATAAAGGTAGAAAATTGATGGATGTGTTTCAGTTCTGAGATCTTTAAGGATTAAATGCTGCTTTTCTGATTTTTAGCTAAAATGGGTGGGCTGTGGATCTTCCACGCTTTTACATGTACTCTGTTTTAACTCTGCCGAGATGTTGAAAATTAAGCTTTTATGGATAATTAATATGTGAGTTGCTTATGGAATATGTCCTTTTAGTCTTGCCTTTGAGTTTCAGTGGAATAATCAAAGGAAAGATTGCATCTTTCATTTCTTTCCTCTTTTTTTTTTTTTGTTTGATGGCCTTAATGGGAAGTTTGTACATTACTTGCTAGTGTTATTTATTTGGTTGGTTTTAGTTTTAGGCTACATTGGATGGTTTATTTTTTTGTTTCTTGGTTTAGTTATAATGTCAGAGGTGAATGAATTAATAATTCGTGTTATCTGCATTAGTTGTGTTCAGTTGTTATTATTTGTGATACCATAGAGTACTCATGTCATTTAGAATTGTTTCAAACATAGGCTCCTATTCAACCTGATGCATTCCAATGCGGCTATTTTGTGATGAGATACATGAGGCAAATTATAGAAGATTCAACTACAGATATGACTTCATTGCGATCAATGGTAAATTATACTAAAATTTGGCGTTTATGTTTTTTGCAAATGTTTAATAATTGGAGCCAATTATAACACCTATGTTTTTTTCTCAAAGTTCTCAAATGTGGAGTATTCTCGAGTTCAAATTGATAAAGTGTGATCGGAGTGGGCAGAATGCGTCCAAGACCATATACATGAGTGAATAGGTATTTCGTTCATAGTTATATGCAAATTTTCAGAGTTATAAAGAATGCACATTCTGTAATTGAGTGAATCTGATTTTAATGTAAATTGATGTATATACTTCTCATTTGGAGGCATGAACTTAAATTATGTAAATTGATGTATATACTTATTATTTGCAGGCATGATATTGGAGTGCTTTGCAACTGCCCTCAATGAAAGAATTAGTGTAACTATGAGAACACTTGTTAGACGTTTTGTTAAACACTTGTTAGACGTTTTGCTAAACACTTGTTAGATATATTTCTGATATATTTGTTTTGTTAAACTTTTGCAAATATGTACTAGATACAATCACTTGAATGTCATGTTTTGTTTTAGTTAGTTATATGTTGTTTTCTTGTATTGTGTTTGTTTTTGCATATATGAAATCAAAATTTATATTACCACAGTGAAAAAATAATAGGCACCAAATATAAAATACATTAGCCATGGTGTAAAATTACAATGGTTTTTATGTCTTGTTAAATCTTATAATACTTCAAAACCACAACGGATTTGATCTGTTGTTGAAATAGTTACAAAGTACAACGGTTTTAAAGCCTTGTAGAATCTGTTGATAATTCAACACCACAACGGATATTAACCGTTGTCAAATACATTGTTGTATCTCATAATTCAAAAAAATGATACCCAAGTTATCCCAATTGTTGTCTTTCAAAGATTAAAAGACAATGGACTATAACCGTTGTCTTCTTATTAACGACGCGGATTGTTGTAAATCGTTGTCGTTGAGCGGATTTTTTTACAACACCATCTACTACAACGACTGATTATTGTAATACACAACAGATTATATATGTTGTTGTTGATAGGGCTTTAAACGATCCGAGCCAAGCCGAACCAAGCGTTGTTTGCCAAATGTTTGTTTATTTTTGGTCGTGTTCAAGCTCGGTTTGGATTATTAAATTTGTGTCCGTGTTCATTCATTTAATTTTTGTAATGTTCGAATTTGTTCATGAACATGTTCGTGAACATGTTCATATTCGAGTTCGTGTTCGTTACGCGTTCGTGAACAGGTTCATATTCAAAATTGTGTTCATAAACTGTTCGTGAACAATCAATAATTTTGTTCACGAACGAACAAACAAACAAATATCAATATTTAAATTAAATATTATTAAATTTAAAAACATTATTTATTATTAATTGAATAATAATCGAGCTAATAGTCGAGCTCTTAACGAGCTTGTTCACGAACAATTCTAAACAAACACTATGCGAGCTTGTTCATGAATATTTATAAACAAACACTAGACGAGCTTGTTCACGAGCTATTAATGAACAAGTATAGGATTGTTCATGTTCTGTTGGTTTATTTAACGAGCCCTAAAATTTGTTTATTTATGTTCGTTGAACTAAATAAATGAACATGAACGAACAATATCCGAGCTTGTTCACGAGTAGTTTGCCGAACGCTCTGTTCGTTTACAGCCCTAGTCGTTGAGCATTTTTCTTATAGTGTATGTCATCAATGTACACCAAAACCTAGATCTGTTTGCCTTGAGTTCTAAGAAAGAAAAGAGATGAATCTGAAATAGAGTTCTGAAATCCAAGAGACACCAAAAAGGCTTTAAGTTTGTCATACCATGCCTTGGGGGCCTATTTAAGGCCATAAAGTGCCTTCACCAACTGCCACACATGAGTAGGTTTGTGTGGATCCACATAGCCATGAGGTTGAACCATATACACAGGTTCTTTAAGAACACCATTGAGAAACACGTTATTAACATCAAATTGATGTACATGCCACCCCCTTGTGACTGCCAAACTGAACATAATCTGAATTGTAAGTGGATTTACCACTAGACTGAAGGTATCAAAATAGTCCACACCTGCATGTTGTTCAAAACCCCTAGCAACAAACGAGCCTTAAACATTTCCACTATTTCATCAGTCTTGTGTTTTATTTTGAATATCCATTTCTTGCTAATAGGGTGTATATGATCAGTAAGTGGTACAAAATTCCAAGTGTGATTTCTAACAAGAGCATTGTACTCATCATACATAGCAATTTTCCAATGAGGTGAGGATAGTGCTTCAGTGACATTGGTTGGTTCAGTGATAAGAGAGGAAGAAATGGCAGAGTAAAGTTTAGGTTTAACAATACAATTTTTGGATTGAGTGATCATATGGTGATTGTTATGAGGACCTAGGGACTGAATGGAAGAAGCAGGAGAAGAATTATGAGGAGAAGATGGTAAGGCATGAGGACTAGAGTAGGGAAAGATGTTGAGGGTCACAGTAGGAAGCACACATGTTGAAGAATGAGGGGAAGTATGAGGAAGTGAGTGATTTGTAGGGGGAAGGAATGGCAAAGGAACAACTGACTGAGGAATTATGAGAACATGAAGAGTAGAAGTGATTAGAAAGGAAGGTGTGGTAGAAGGGGTGGGAAATAATTTATTGTAAGGAAATTCAAACTCATTGAATGCAACAGTAATAGCAATGAACACCCCCACTGTAGGAAAAAGTCATTTATATCCTTTGTAAGCTGGATTATATCCCAGAAAAATGCACTTTTGAGATTGAAATTGCATTTTAGAAGAACCATATGGTTTGGTGAACGGAAAGCAAGCAAAACCATATGTGCATAGGAAATGATATGGTGGGGATCTTCATAGGAGCGTATGATATGGAGAAATGGATTGAAGAGTGGCAAGAGAAAGAGTATTGATGACGTGCAAAACAAGTGAAAAGGCATCCCACTAAAATTTGACAGAAGATGAGCTTGGGCTAGAAGAGTAAGGTCTGTTTCTAATATATGTTGGTGTTTTCTTTCAAATGAGGGCATTTTGTGGATGAGTATGTGGGCAAGAGGGGGTCCAAATGGATGCCAAGATGTTGTAGAACATGAGTTAGACTCCTAAACTCCCCACCCCAATCGACCGAAAGGTTTTTATCTTGGTTTGAAAGTGTCTTTCAATCATGGCATTGAAATGGAGAAAAATGCAATGAACTTCAGACTTTTTGTGCATGGGATATATCCAGGTAAAAAGAGTAAAATCATCCACAAAATGAACATAGTATCTATAGCCATCCACATAGGGAAAATAAGCAGGGCCTCATACATCCGTGTGAATTATTTAAAAGGAGTCGTGGTAGTGTGAATGACAGAACTAAAATGTTTTCGGTGCATTTTGCCCTATTTACATGATTCACAGAAGTGATTTATTTGAGTACATGGAATTTATAAAGTCTTGATAACATGAGAATGAGTGTTATTACAAGTATGGCCCATCCTATTATGCTAAAGAGTAACATTGTTACATTTAGAATTAGAACAGGAAGCAGAGGAACTAGTTGAAGTGTAAAGCTAAGGAGTGGAATGGCTGCCAGCTTTGGAGGGCTGATTGACTTTGTTTTGAAGGTGTGAGAGATCAAGTTGATTTAATCCATCTTTAAGGACACCTCTCAGCAAGATTTGATGAGTGGTCTGATCCTTCACAAGATATTGAAAAGCATGGAATTCAATATACACGTGATTATCTTGAATGAATTTAGAGATGTTGAGCAGAATTTTTCTAACATCAGGTACATGTAGTACTTGTTTTAAGGCTAGAGAATGTGAGAAATGAATAGAATGAAAAGATGTAGATCCAATATGAATGATAGGAAGAGGAGAACTATTGCCAACTAGAAGAGAATCCTTACCTCCATAAGGAGCTTGCAATGTCAAATTGTTCAAGTTAGTAGTCACATGATGTGTAGCACCACTGCCCATATACCAATCTAGTCATGTTAGGCTGCTGTGACATAGTTCCAGGAGCCACATTACAAACCTAAACTGAGAAGGAGACATATGCTCAGAAACAGAGGAAATGAATCCAGACTTCACAGAAGGAGAAGAATGGTGATAAGAGGTGTCATGTGACAAGTCATGATCGGATTGCTGCATGGAAGTATAATTCACTTGTGGTGTAGGAGGATGATTGGAAGATTAAAAAGAAGATCCATTCCAAAAAAGTTAACATCAAATCTTTTAAAGCATTTAGCAGCAATGTGATTGTTCTTTCCACATATTTGACAAACTGAAAGAATTGAAGGGTCCAATTCTAATGAATATGCAGTGTGCAGTCAAAAGTGATGCCAACACTTTGCAAAACACAGCGAAAGACTTTTAATAAAAAACACAATTTCACAATGTATGAAATAAAAACATATTTAAAGACAAGACACAAGAGATTAAAACTTTTGTACAAGTATAAAATACTTGTACGGTGTTCATAAGAACAAAAATATTCAAAGGATGATGTTGTTTATAATATATAAAAATACAAAGTAAACAAGGAAACTAGAAGAACAACTCCCCTTGTGTCTCCAAAAGCAACAACACTCCTTCACAAAGCGTGAGAAAACATTTAGTGCACTCCAAACACTCAAACTACACTGAATCTATCTCACATAAACACTCAAAAATCGAGTTCTAAAAATGATGCCAATAATGTTGCCAACATTCCTGGTATCATCGAGCTTCCGCACTTTTACTGTGTGAAAAAGTCGGAAGATGAACTCTCAAATCTCCTAAAATCAGAATCGAAATGTGCTGATTTTTTATCCTTAAATAGTTATCTCTTGAATAACTTCCTGCAAGAAAATAGAAGAAAAACTTCCTGCAAGTTTTAAGGAGAAAACCACTTACTAAAATAAACTTCCAAGGAGTTAGTAGTGTTAGAAAACTGAATTTAAACTTCTAACTTAACTACCGGAAAAAATCAAATATTAACTGCAAAAAAAAACTGAAATATGAAAGAACAATTCGAAAGAAAGAAAAGATAATGTTTGAGTAAATTCAAACATTAACACAAACAACTCTTGAACATCTAGAAAATTGACCACGTCCCCGAATCTATTGGAAAATTCACCTCTAGAAGACTTTAAGTCGAGAAATGTTTCTTTGGGACATATTAACATTAGAATTCATAATATTATCACATAAAGGGTAGAAATAGTGGAATTCAACTCATATATCCCAACATGTTTTCGAAAATTGAATTCGGATCTAGCTATATAGAAACTTATTTTTGTGTAGCCAAGTAGTGTACTCCAAATTCTATGTGCGATCTCGGAATCGTCATCAATAATCCACTGTGCATGAATTTCCACTGCATTTAAAGAAGAAACGGATCAAAACAATGAGCTATTATCGTAGCTAAAATATGAGCTCTTCAAAAGTTGTAATTTGATCTATCTAATCTAATATTTAATGTTTTAAGAGTTGGTAGATCGAACGTTGCCATAGCCGATGGAGCTTGATGGCTCATGATACCATGCTAAAACTATACAAAACACAAGGGAGAAAAATAGAGAAGAGAATTTTATTATGAACTTGAGAATGATACATCTTGAGGTCAGCAGATATATAGGAAGAGAAAATGTATCGTAGCGAATGTAATGAAAGAATGATTGTAACTAACTAATATTCTTTGTAACTAACTAATAGTATTAGAAGCTAACTAACAGAC
The DNA here is from genome assembly GCA_016081115.2 of Rehmannia glutinosa. Taxonomy (NCBI): domain Eukaryota; kingdom Viridiplantae; phylum Streptophyta; class Magnoliopsida; order Lamiales; family Orobanchaceae; genus Rehmannia; species Rehmannia glutinosa. The sequence goes on along the minus strand of CM071927.1, from coordinate 26,969,496 downwards.
TTGTTCAACAAAGGATTAGTGGGAATCACGCCACTCTCGATACCACTATAGTTTGTTGTCTTATTTACAACAATAAATACTTGTACACATCACAACAATCTTCTATTCATTGTTATAGTAATATTAAGTTCAGAAAACTAAACTTTCGCAAAGTATAGAGTTGCAAAGTGTTTATCACTCAGATGTATAACTATGATAACTGAACTTAACTTCTTATCAAAAAAAGAAAACTAAGGGCGCGTTTGGGGTTTGTGAAAAGGCTTGATAATATCCTTATCACCTCTTTTTACTGTGTTTGGGTTTTATGATGTCGGCCCGCATGATAGGGATGGGCCCATGAAATTATCATCTTTTCAATTGATACTACATCACACCTATGAGGTGGTATTAAATAGTACCAACTTATCCTTACCTCTGCAATTACCTTTTTGTCCTCAAATTTTGGAAGAGTTTTTTTTGGGTTCTTTAAACTGAGGGCAAAATGGTATTTTTCCATTGTTATCACTTATTATCAATGTTGTCAAACACCAATATTGACCAAATATAAATGATCCAATAAAAAATAATCCAACACCCCAAACAAACGACGTCGAGAAAAGGATAGTAATAAATTATCAAATCATCACATATCCAAAGATCACTTATATAATCCCACCAATTTTGCCAAACGAGCCCTAAAAGTATATTCACCTCCCTCTAGACTTTTATTGTTATTTTTGGGACCACCATTAAATGACAATTTTATACGGATAAAAGAACAAAAATAGACATATTATATCAAAATGGTTATCATGTCAATAATTACATCATTCACAAAATGTGGGGTCTCACAAGATGTTCTTAAGTATTCGGATTAAAAGGGTTTATTCGAATAGGTGTATATCTTCATTTGAACCCAATGAATGTGTCCTGCTTCAAAATCATTCGATTTGAAAGAGTTTGTTCGAACAATTATGTTATTTCACTTTAAACCTTTGATAATTTATAAATATCCACAAAATCTTCAAATTTTTATCCAATATTTGTATACATACATAAACATATTTAATTTATCGAAGTTTTTCGGCAAAACAAAAAGAGCACAAAACATTCAAGGTTTTTCGTCTCTTGTTGATTGGAGTATTGCTACTACAAAGCAAGAAGATTGTTGTATCTTGGGAGACATTCGTTATTCAACCGGAGGACCGTAGCGAGACAATTTATCTTAAAGACATAGAGTTGAACTCTAGCCTCGATCTATTTCTCGCATTTTATTTCAATTTTGCACTACAAATTAAAGTAAGTTTTCTATTTAAAATGCCAAATATAATATCACACGCAATATATCCCCACATAAAGTATAGGTAAAATCGTTGTAAGTAAAATCATTGTAGGTCAATATTACCAACAAAATCTAAAACTGTTGGTAAATAATTATAGTATTTATGTCGGTAAAAAATTATAGTGATTTGGTGGTATAGTCCGAGGAAAAATAATATTTTTTTATTTTGTAGGTATGTTGTAGGTAAATGTAAAATTTAATAACAAAATTAATTGAGTAAATTTTGTTGATAAATGAAATTTCTTCCAAAGTGTATATCTACATATTTTAAATACTATCTTCCATGAGTGATCCGGACCTTCAAAATTAAGTTGATAAATATTTCTTATATAAGAATTTTGATATCTTGTGCGTGATTATACAAAGTATTTAGTAGTTATAGATAAACACGTAAGCAAAATATAAATAGCCAACACAAGTGGATATGAATTTTTTTGTTGTTGTTGTTGATTGATTGATCATAATATTGAGTACATAGCAGTGATGAAATGGACAAGTCCATACAAGAAAGATCAAAAATACAAATTATTGATCTTTTGGTGGTAAATCCATTTTAACTAATAGGTAGGTTTAAGACATTGCGCATTATATTTCTTCAAGCTTAGGGTAGTGCTACAATTCCGCGGCACGTCATTCTTAGTATCTATCACTTGGAAAGAACTTCGATCAAAATACCAGTCTCCAATAGCCTCTCCAATTGTCTGCAAAATGCAAAATTACACTATTACATAGGTAGGTCATGACATTAAATATGATTTAAACATAGCTTTAGACAATGTATCACATTATTAAAAATCTCAATATGATAGAAACTAATATAGCATAATGAGTCAAAATATAAATTTTAATGTGGCATACTTAATTATTCCACGTAGTAAAATCGAAGTTATTGTGTATGCAAAAAGAGACCAGACACAAACTGATTAGAACTGACAATTTTCAGTCTCACCCGCGGGCTGGCCCGACCAGCCAAGGATAGGGCCAGATTGGGCAACATTTATGTAGGCTTCAAATGAATCAGACCTACTATGATGGTCTTAAGAGGCTCGAAGTCCGATTGGCCCGACACAATTTAAGCATAAAAATGGGATTTAGGATTGTTGGAGGAGGGTTATCTCAATTTAGGTAAGAAGGGGTTATTTAGAAATTGGAAGTTGGAAGAGGAATTATTTTTTCTTTGTAGTAGGAGGAGGTTATTTAGGCTAAGAAATATAAGAGAGTTTTTGGTGGAGAAATATTTGCTTGTATTGATTCTTCTCAAATTTTGGCTTGTTACAAAATGATCAAGACACCCCTATTTATACTAGTACAACTTCCTAACCAATGGCTAGGATTTATTTGATCTAATGGCTATAATTCATCCACTAGAATCATCCTCCAAAATATCTACTTTACTAGAATATTCTACAAGATTTCCTACATATAATATCTAAGATATTTTCATAAGACTTTTCTAGATATATTCTAGAACTTGGGCCATTTGGGCTTGGGCTCTCATTCTTTTCTTTTATCTCAAAATTAATCTTCCAAGCCCAATATTACTTGGGCTAAATCAAGTTTAATTTCCAACACCCCCTTAAACTTGATTTGTCATTCCGTGAAACTTCTAAGTCGTATGAAGTCTTCATGCTTGAGTGGTTTGGTGAAGATATCCGCAATTTGATCTTGAGACTTCACATACTCCACTTGCACGTCATTTCTCGATATGCATTCTCGTATGTAGTGGTAGCGAGTGTCAATGTGCTTGCTTCGATCATGAAACACCGGATTCTTTGCCAATGCCATAGCTGACTTGTTGTCGACACAAATCTTAGTTGGATCTTCTTGTGTCATTCCCACCTTCAGCAAATTTCTCAGCCAAACTGCATGGCAAACACAAGCTGTCGCAGCTACGTACTCAGCTTCACAGGTTGAGAGAGTGACTATCGGCTGCTTCTTTGACATCCAAGTGAATGCGGTATCTCCCATGAAGAACACAAAGCCAATAGTACTTTTTCGATCATCCACATCTCCAGACCAATCGCTATCACTATAGCCAACAAGTTTATAATCATTAGTTGTTGAATAAAATAAGCCGTAATTGATCGTACCTTTGAGATAGCGAAGAATCCTTTTAGCAGCCTTCATGTGAGTAGTGGTTGGATTTTCCATGTATCGACTTATTAGACCGGTGGCATAGAGAATGTCGGGTCTTGTGCACGTCAAATACCGCAAACTTCCAACCAAACTTTTGTACAATGTCGGGTCCACTTTTTCTTCTCCATCATACTTTGATAGCTTGATCCCGCACTCCACCGGTGTGTTAATAGGCTTGCGATTATCCATCTTGAATCTCTTGAGAATCTCCTTTGCGTAGCCTTCTTGCGAGATGAAAATCCCATCTTCTTGTTGTTTAACTTCAACGCCGAGGTAATATGCCATAAGCCCGATATCAGTCATCTCAAATTCTCTGGTCATTGCTTTCTTGAACTCTTCAAACATGTCTGGATTATTTCCTGTGAAGATCAAGTCATCCACATATAAACACACGATCAAAACATCATTTTTCCGACCTTAACAAAAAGTGCATGTTCGTGCGGGCACTTAGTGAACCCATTCTCTTCCAAGTATTTATCGATCCCGCCATTCCATGCCCTTGGTGCTTGCTTTAATTCGTATAGAGCCTTCTTCAGCTTCAAGACTTTATCTTCTTCATTCTTCACCACATAGCCCTTTGGCTGCTCAATGTAGACTTTTTCCTCGAGAACTCCATTTAAGAAAGTCGACTTTACGTCCATCCGGTGAATCTTCCACCTGTTTTGAGCTGCTAAAGAAATGATAAGCCTTATTGTTTCCAAGCGAGCGACTGGAGCAAATACCTCGTCATAGTCGATTCCAGCTCTTTGACTATAGCCTTTTGCGACTAGCCTTGCTTTATATCTTTCAATTTCTCCTTTAGCATTCTTCTTTGCTTTGTACACCCACTTGACGCCGATAGCCTTATGTCCTTTTGGAAGTGAGGTCAGCTCCCACGTGTCGTTCTTCATGATTGCTTGTATCTCCTCATCCATAGCATCTCTCCATCTTTTATTTTGGACTGCTTTTTCAAAAGTCACAGGTTCACAATCTGCAAGTAGACAGAAAAGTGTTATATCATCTATTCTCTCGGTGTTCTCATAAAGATCTTCTAGACTCCTTGCACGTGTTATGCCTCTTTCATTTAGAAATGATGGTGGCGAGTCTCCTTCAAATTGTTGATTGTGAAGTGGATGGAGTAGTTGGCTCTGGTGAACTTCTATGTTGGCTCGATCGGTCTCGGCTCCTTTTCTTCAAAATCGGAAAGAAATTGAAGTTGTTTTGGGAGCCAAAATCCCAATCGATTCTTCATCAAACTCTACATCACGACTTATCACAAGCTTCTTAGTATTTGGATTATATAACTTATAACCTTTAGAATTTGAGTCATACCCGATGAAGATGAATGTCTCGCTTTTGTCATCAAGCTTACTTCTTCTCTCGTCAGGTACATGTGCATATGCTTTGCTTCCAAATACTTTTAGATGAGAGATACCTGGTATTCTTCCACTCCAAGCTTCTTGTGGTGTTTTTCCCCACACACTTCCTGGTTGGTGAACGATTTGATGAGATACACCGCACACGCCACTGCTTCAGCCTAGAACTCCTTTGGCAGCCTTTTGCTTTTGAGCATGCACCTTGCCATTTCAAGAATTGTTCTATTCTTTCTCTCAGCTACGCCATTTTGCTGGGGGGATCTTGGGACTGTCAAGGGACGCCGGATTCCATTTGCTTCGCAAAATTCTTGGAACTCCTTAGATGTGAATTCTCCTCCACGATCTGATCGCATTGCCTTGATTTTGCATCCACTTTCATTTTCCACCATAGCTTTGAACTTCTTGAATGCTTCGAACACTTCAGACTTCTGTTTCAAAAAGTATACCCAGGTCTTTCTAGAGAAATCATCAATAAAGAGGAGGAAATAATTATTTTTACCGAGAGAGCTTGGCTTGATTGGTCCACAAACATCAGTGTGTATGAGCTCCAGGGCTTCGTGTGATCTCGAGCTTGACTCCTTTGGAAAACTCTTTCGAATTGTTTTCCCAATAGACATCCTTCGCATAGTTGATCGGGATGATTGATGGAAGGTAATCCTCTTACCATCTCTTTCTTTGATAGTAATTTAATCCGCCAAAATTTAAGTGCCCAAATCGTAGATGCCAAAGCCAAGATATATCTTTGTAGCAAGCTTTGAGACATTTTGCTACATCATTCTGGATATTTAATAAGAACATTCTATTTCTAGACATTGGCACTTTAGTGATTAAATTATTTCTATCATCTCTTATAGAAAGACTACGATCTTTCATGTGAATGTCATAGCCTTTCTCTAAGAGTTGTCCCAAACTCAAGATATTACTTTTCATATTTGGAACGTAATAGACATTAGAAATAAATTGATGACTTCCATTCTTCAAGTGGATTAGAATTTTACCTTTTCCTTTGACCGGGACTTTAGACTCATCTCCAAAAGAAACATTGCCACTCACCGATTCATCAAGCTCCACAAACATGCTTCTTCTTCCACACATATGGTTGCTTGCACCAAAAGATGTCGATACCAAGTGTCGTCTTGTCTTCCATCACCACCTTTGTATGCTAGTAACAAATTGACATCTTCTTCGTTTTTATTTTCCACATAGTGGGCCTTTTCTTCAACCTTGTTTTTGGGGGCTCTACACTCGGAAGCATAGTGTCCAAATTTTTGACAATTATAACACTTAGTTTGTGATTTTTCGTACCTTGTTCTTGGATTGCTCCTCCCACGTCCACCGGTTGGGTATTCTCTTCTATCTTCATTATTATTGAAACCTCCTCGTGCATGTCCACGACCACGGCCTCGTCCGTCTCGTCCCTTGAAACGACCTCTTCCATGTTGACCACGTTCATTGCTCATGCTTTCTTCTTTATCCTTCACTTGCATTTTAAAAAGTTGTTCTACAATATCTTGCTTCTTTTTATGTTTTTCTTCATATGCTTGTAATGACCCCAATAATTGATCAATAGTCATCTCCTCCAAATTTTTGTTTCCTCAATTATTACGACAATATGCTCAAATTTAGGACTTAAAGAACTTAGTATCTTTTCCATAATTCTCACATCACTTAATTTTTCACCATTTCTTTTCATTTGATTAGAAACCGCCAAAACTCTTGAAAAATAGTCGGAAATAGATTCGGACTCTTTCATATGTAAAGCTTCAAATTCACCTCTTAATGTTTGGAGACGTGCCTTCTTTACTTGCTCGGCTCCTTTATGAGATGTTTGAAGCTTCTCCCATGCATCCTCAAGCGGTAGTTGCACTTGAGATCTTTTCAAACCATCATCATCCAAAGCTTGGTAGATGAGATAGAGAGCTTTCTTGTCTCTCTTTCTTGAATCTTTTAAATTATCTTTTTGAGTTTGGGATAGTGTAGCCTCGTCTTGTGGCTCGACATAACCTTTTTCTACAATATCCCAAACTTCATGTGCACCCAAAAGGGCCTTCATCTTGATACTCCAATTATCATAGTTGCTTGTGTTGAGCATAGGGACTTGAAAGGAAGCCACACCATTTGCCATATTTTTATGTAAACCACAAGTGATCTTGTGGCTCGATACCACTTTGTTGGAGGAGGGTTATCTCAATTTAGGTAAGAAGGGATTATTTAGAAATTGGAAGTTGGAAGAGGAATTATTTTTCTTTGTAGTAGAGCAAGTTATTTAGGCTAAGAAATATAAGAGAGTTTTTGGTGGAGAAATATTTGCTTGTATTGATTCTTCTCAAATTTTGGCTTGTTACAAAATGATCAAGACACCTCTATTTATACTAGTACAACTTCCTAACCAATGGCTAGGATTTATTTGATCTAATGGCTATAATTCATCCACTAATCATCCTCCAAAATATCTACTTTAGTAGAATATTCTACAAGATTTCCTACATATAATATCTAAGATATTTTCATAAGACTCTTCTAGATATATTCTAGAACTTGGGCCATTTGGGCTTGGGCTCTCATTCTTTTCTTTTATCTCAAAATTAATCTTCCAAACCCAATATTACTTGGGCTAAATCAAGTTTAATTTCCAACAAGGATGACCAGGCAAAAAAAAATAAAAATTGGAGTAATTGATTTGTGGGAATCAACCCAATTTTCTCCTTGGCCCGATCATTCGCCGCTTCTAAAACAGATATGCCGATGCGCGGTAGCATTTTATTTTTCTAATGTGATGCAAAAAGTATTTATTTTTCAAACTAAATTCACAGAAAAATAAAAATTAAAAGGGCAAGTTACCTTATTTGCCAGCACGTTGTTTCCCCCTACAGAAGAGCATCTCCATTCTTCTTTTGAGCCTATGTGGCCATGCAAATAGCAAGAGTGGACAAACATTCCTCTACTTGAACAATTAGTAAGGTTTTGCAATGTTTCTATGAGCGCATTCCGAAAATCTGAATTAAACATGTCAATTGAAATAATAAGTCTCAGATATTTTTATTTTTTCCAGTTTGGATAAATACTTGTAATCAATTAATCAATCAATAATATGAGTACCTTTCATGAGTTGTAATTCAGTTGATGTGCAAAGCGTTAAATTAGAAATGCAATTACTCCATTTTTGCGTACCACCAACTGAACGTATGTAGTTTTCTTCAATCTGAAACAAATTAAATTCAATTGAGCCCAAAAATTAAAATAAAAAATAGTAAATATATAAAAATTATGAAAGAGCATTAGCATAAACATTATAATTATTACTTGATATTCCCTTGCCTATTACTCCTTGATCAATCAATTTGTTTCAAGATAAACAAATTAATTATTTGACATATTTTTTGCAAAATTTAATTCAAAACAGTATAAGCCAAGAAGTAAATTTATCTGCCGCGGTAATTTTTTTTCCTGTGTTTTTTTTTTTTTTTGAATTTATATTTTTCCATGAAAGAATGACATACCTGGAATTTATCGAAAGCTGATTCAAGTAGAAAGAGTGGCGTCTGAACATCTTCAACCAAGTTTTCAGGGAATAAACACTGTAATTTTTTTGTATACATAAATGAACATATTGTTAATTAGTATATAATCTAGTGTAATTATTCAAAATTTGGATAAAGAATTAGTTAAGTCCTCTCACCAATTTCGGATCCATTTTTGACGTGCATGATTTAGGCAATCTCTCGGATAGTCCCTGCATACCATATATTCAATTTAGAAAAAAATATAGAAAATATTTATGAAATATATATAAATATAAAAGAAAGACAAACTTAATATAGAGTGAGACAATACATGTACTGCAATAACATGATCAAAGCGCCGTTCTCTGATCGACTCGGCTCCAGGGAGATTTTTTCTATTTAAAGAAAAACGTATGCAGTTAGGGTTCAATGTGCACATATTTTTCATTTCAATAAGTAAATGGGTAATTATAAAGAGTGTAAAAATCAAATTATCTTTCAAAATTACAAATATCCCTTGAAGCTTGTAATTGCTTTATAAATTAACCCCACAATAGGGACAATTTGTAAGGTTGAAAAACATGAATGTTGTTATTTTTGGTTTACAAAAATTCAGCCTTATTATAAGAAAATCAAATTGTTATTCAAAATTACAATTACCCCTTAAGGTTTTGTATTTGTTTTACAAATTTCAACCCGCGATTGAGAAAATTCGTAAAATTGAAACACATAAGGGGTTATTTGTACTTTTTTTTGAAGATTCAGCCTTATTATAAGAAAATCAAATTAACTTTCAAAATATCAATAGCCCCAAGGGTTTGTATTTATTTTACAAATCAACCCCCACAATAAAGACTATTTGCAAAATTGAAACACATGTAAGGGTTTATTTGCAGTTTTTAAAGATTCAACCTTATTATAAAAAAATCAAACCATCTTTCAAAATTACAAATACCCCATTAAAATGTATATTGGTTTTACAAATTACCCATAAAGGGGAACAATTTTGTAAAATTGAAACACGTGTGTCGGGAGTATTTGTAGTTTTTAAATATTTTATTTTTATCCCAAAACTGAAAGTTGGTTGGTTTAACGAGTCTTACGCATGGATGAAGAAACCCGGAATCGAAATGCACTTTAGTCTACTGGCATTTGGTATAAGTGCCCGAAACTTATCACAAAAGATGTAAGATGGTCGCCAATCCACCGGCCGAGCCACCGCCGAGTATAGCCTGTTAATGTTAATATAATTACTTTACAGTTATTTTAATAATAAACTGATATTTTGGTGTTGCGTGCAATAAAAACGTGCATATATATAAGATAAAACATTATATATCAAGAAAAATTAGCCATTACATTTTCGGCATTATTCATTCCTTTAGCCAGCAGATCCTCCATTACAGTCGAAAATCCTTCCGCCCCTAAAAGTGAGGTTGGTTTTCTGAATAACATTATTAATTTTTAGAATTTCATATTAAATTATATAAAATATATCAATAAAAGTAAGAAATTAATTATACGGCAATATTTTTTAAGACTTACTGGGTCAACTTCTTCGATGTCTGCCATGAATGACGCGCCATCACAATATGCAACATAGACTTTATTCCAATTGTAGAATTCTGAAATTGATGAAAAACAAAACATAAAATAATTAATATCCATGAACATATATTATTGTTTATTGGCAACGAAGTAGTAATATATAACCCTCAGTAAATAGGTATTATTATTGTTAAGTTATTGAATTACATTTGTGTAATTAGGTGTAACCTGGATTAAATGTTTGATTTTGGTCAAGTATCCCTGAGAAGTAAAGTCTCCTCCTATTAACACTGCTCCCAAAATCTCCTTTTGATCTTTCTATGCATTCAGCTGTTGAAGTACACCATGCGCCTCCCTAAAATCCACATTTCAAATTCTATTAAGTATATGAAACGCAAGACAATACAGATGATCACTCACACACAAACACAAAAACAAATAATAATAAAATAAAAATATATAGTAGCTATATATATAGGGCAATAATAGTCATGTAATGTAATCACGATTTGCAAACAAGTATCGTAACTTCCAAAAAGTTCTTGATTCCAGTCCTATGGTCAATGAGTTGGAAATTTTTCCTCGGAAAATTTATGTGTGTGTTTTTGTCCTAATCAACATGTCAACTCGTTTATAGGATATCCATTAATTAAGCTGATTAGTTTTCACATCGGGGGTTTAACCCTAAATGTGGACGCGTGGATTAATTTGCCCAGCAATTTTCCAAATTGTAGCGATTAAAGGACTGAGAATTAAAGTTTTTCTAAAGTTATTACGGGACTTTTTCCGAATTGTGATTCTTAGAGGAGTGTTATTGTTGTCAACCCCTATAGTTACATAAATAAAATTGCAACTTACCCTATATTGATAAGAGTTAGTCTCTTGCATGTCCTCCGACGATCTAATAGATCTAATCATTAAACGGATCCAGATATCCGACCCATCACCATCACCGCACAACCACTAACGCCACAACAACCACATCTATTGGCCACTACTAATGCATTTAGGAGGTTTACTAATACTTTTCGAGAGAAAAACTACTATTTTTAGGAGGCAACTAAAAAAATGTTCAAGGGATTACTAATATTTTTCAAAGGTACTACCGATACTTTTTGGAATATTTTTAATATTTTTCGAGGAAAACCTAATATTTTTTAGGTGCTACTATCTAATTTTCGGGATGACAATTGGGGGGAACTAATACTTTTATGGGAAACTACTAATATTTTTTATGAGAAAACTAGTATTTTTCAGGAGAAATACTAAAATACCTTTAATCCGAAAACATTATCTTTTTCAATAAGAGTATCAAGACATTTTAGTAGAAATACTAATACTTTTTAGGGAAAAAGCTAATACTTTTAACGGTATTGCGTCATCGCTTAATATTACAAAAATGTCATCGGTCCAATGATACTATGCCACCACCCCAAGAATATTACAAAAATGACACCGCTTTCAAATCATAAAAATGTCACCGCCTCTTTCATGAATCACAAAAATAGTACCACCACCTATTGTATCCGGTTTAGGACCCATCTAATGGATTTTAACCCGTTAGACCGATTGATATATAGAAATTTTTGTCTATTGATAAAATGATTGTTATTTTTCTTTAAACGGAAAACTTTTCAAGATCAATGAATTTGTTACACATTTATATATCACAAAACTGACCTCAAGAAAGACCAACCAATTATTAGCTCCGGATCCAAATCCCTTATCAAAGGCATAAGTGGTGGACTCCCATCCAAACAAACTCAGTAGGGAGAAAAAAAAACAGATCATAATATAATGATTAGATTATAATTAAGTTATTATATTCTATTGATTAATAAGTTGAGTTTGCACCGCTCCTTTTGATACAAAGACTCTCTAAAAGTGTAATGTTAACGGCTAGCGGCGTTAACTTGACTTTCACCAAAACAAGTGAATCGATCAATAGCTTAATTAGCCAAAGATCGGCCATGGTCCGAATGTTCTTCGTCATTCTTTACATAAAAGAGATAACAAAATTAAAAAATTGTTAGTATTGTTCAAAACTTTAAAAAGAAGAAAACTTTAATATATTAATACAAATATATTAAAACAAGTCTACACCATATATTTAATTATTTTGTCATGTGTATTCGGATGTAATTCTATTGATGCATGTTGTCAAAATTAAACTCAAAATAAATTAAAAATTTGAGGTAAAAAAAAAGGAATATCCTCCAAATATACAATTTTGTCGTTACAGGATGATCACCATTTTCTTCAATTTTTTCCCAAAAGAAAATTATTGATGGATAACAAGTTGCATAATATAAAATTTATATATTTTTTAGTATGTAAATATATATTGCGTATAAAGAGAAATTAATTCGGCGGGGAGTTGTTGAGGATTTCCACGGACCACGTCAAACCGACTTGGCATGGGGGCCGGTGGCTAACATTTGCCCAAAATATATAGTCGGTTTTGGATTAGTCTCACAATGTGTCTCAAAAAACCCATCTTATTGGAAAAGGAACTTGTTCCAACTTGCTTTTAAGCAACAATTCACCCCGTGCCTAATTGATTTCATGTGAGGTTATCATTGCTTCTCCATGAGAGGTCAAGGGTTCAAGCTTCCCGAGGTACAATGGTAGAATTATTAACATGAATGGCTTCAAGTGGCGGTGTGGAAGTTGAAACTCGATGGGAACCTCGCTGGATTCGAGACTTCCAAAGATGAAGCAATCGATTGGAGGACGACTCATTGTGCGGTAGTTGATGATATTAAGAACACGGAGCCATTGTACATTCTCGCGGTTTATTTGTGGCGTTCTGCGCGAGGCGGGATTGTTTCCCGAGGACTAGTCGTGTGGGAACATGGAAATTCGGTTATAAAAAAATCAACCCATGCTCAATCAACGTGGAATACATCCCTCCCAACTAGAGCTGGCAATTCGGCATGGAAGTATAATTCGCTTGTGGTGTAGGAGGATGATTGGAAGATTAAAAAGAAGATCCATTCCAAAAAAGTTAACATCAAATCTTTTAAAGCATTTAGCAAAGAATGTGATTGTTCTTTCCACATATTTGACAAACTCGAAAGAATTGAAGGGTCCAATTCTAATGAATATGCAAAATAATGCAGTCAAAAGTGATGCCAACACTTTGCAAAACACAAATGAAAGACTTTTAATAAAAAACACAATTTCACAATGTATGAAATAAAAACAGATTTAAAGACAAGACACAAGAGATTAAAACTTTTGTACAAGTATAAAATACTTGTACGGTGTTCATAAGAACAAAAATATTCAAAGGATGATGTTGTTTATAATATATAAAAATACAAAGTAAACAAGGAAACTAGAAGAACAACTCCCTTGTGTCTCCAAAAGCAACAACATTCCTTCACAAAGCGTGAGAAAACATTTAGTGCACTCCAAACACTCAAACTACACCGAATCTATCTCACATAAACACTCAAAAATCGAGTTCTAAAATGATGCCAATAATGTTGCCAACATTCCCGGTATCACCGAGCTTCTACAGAATTTTCTCGTGTGAAAAAGTCGGAAGATGAACTCTCAAATCTCCTAAAATCAGAATCGAAATGTGCTGATGATTTTTATCCTTAAATAGTTATCTCTTGAATAACTTCCTGCAAGAAAATAGAAGAAAAACTTCCCGCAAGTTTTAAGGAGAAAACCACCTACTAAAATAAACTTCCAAGGAGTTAGTAGTGTTAGAAAACTGAATTTAAACTTCTAACTTAACTACCGAAAAAACTGAAATATTAACTCGCAAAAAAACTGAAATCGAAAGAACAATTCGAAAGAAAGAAAAGATAATGTTTGAGGAAATTCAAACATTAACACAAACAACTCTTGAACATCTAGAAAATTGACCACGCCCCCGAATCTATTGGAAAATTCACCTCTAGAAGACTTTAAGTCGAGAAATGTTTCTTTGGGACATATTAACATTAGAATTCATAATATTATCAAGCATTTACGTGGTAGAAATAGTGGAATTCAACTCATATATCCCAACATGTTTTCAGAAATTAAATTCGGGATCTAGCTATATAGAAACTTATTTTTGTGTAGCCAAGTAGTGTACTCCAAATTCTATGTGCGATCTCGAATCGTCATCAATAATCCACTTTGTGCATGAATTTCCACCGCATTGTAAAGAAAAACGGATCAAAACAATGAGCTGTTATTCTTTTAGCTAAAATATGAGCTCTTCAAAAGTGGTAATTTGATCTATCTAATCTAATATTTAATGTTTTAAGAGTTGGTAGATCGAACGTTGCCATAGCCGATAGAGCTTGATGGCTCATGATACCATGCTAAAACTATACAAAACACAGGAGAAAAATAGAGAAGAGAATTTTATTATGAACTTGAGAATGATACATCTTGAGGTCAGTATATATAGGAAGAAAAATGTATCGTAGGAATGTAACAAAGAATTTGTAACTAACTAATATTCTTTGTAACTAACTAATAGTATTAGAAGCTAACTAACGACTTGTTCAACAAAGGATTAGTGGGAATCACGCCACTCTCGATACCACTATAGTTTGTTGTCTTATTTACAAGAATAAATACTTGTACACATCACAACAATCTTCTATTCATTGTTATAGTAATACTAAGTTCGAAAACTAAACTTACGCAAAGTATAAAGTTGCAAAGTGTTTATCACTCGGATGTATAACTATGATAATCGAACTTAACTTCTTATCAAAAAAAAAAAAAAAGGCGCGTTTGGGGTTTGTGAAAATGCATGATAATATCCTTATCACCTCTTTTTACTTGTGTTTGGGCTTTATGATGTCGGCCCGCATGATAGGGATGGGTCCATGAAATTATCATCTTTTCAATTGATACTACATCACACCTATGAGGTGGTATTAAATAGTACCAACTTATCCTTACCTCTGCAATTACCTTTTTGTCCTCAAATTTTGGAAGAGTTTTTTTTGGGTTCTTTAAACTGAGGGCAAAATGGTATTTTCCATTGTTATCACTTATTATCAATGTTGTCAAACACCAATATAGACCAAATATAAATGATCCAATAAAAAAATAATCCAACACCCAAACAAACAGACAGATCGAGAAAAAGGATAGTAATAAATTATCAAATCATCACGTATCCGATCACTTATATAATCCCACCGATTTTGCCAAACGAGCCCTAAAAGTATATTCACCTCCCTCTAGACTTTTATTGTTATTTTTGGGACCACCATTAAATGACAATTTTATACGATAAAAGAACAAAAATAGACATATTATATCAAAATGGTTATCATGTCAATAATTACATCATTCACAAAATGTGGGGTCTCACAAAGATGTTCTTAAGTATTCGGATTAAAAGGGTTTATTCGAATAGGTGTATATCTTCATTTGAACCCAATGAATGTGTCTGTCAAAATCATTCGATTTGAAAGAGTTTGTTCGAACAATTATGTTATTTCACTTTAAACCTTTGATAATCTATAAATATCCACAAAATCTTCAAATTTTTATCCAATATTTGTATACATACATAAACATATTTAATTTCTGTCGAAGTTTTTCGGCAAAACAAAAAGAGCACAAAACATTCAAGGTTTGTCGTCTCTTGTTGATTGGAGTATTGCTACTACAACAAGAAGAGATTGTTGTATCTTGGGAGACATTCGTTATTCAACTGGAGGACCGTAGCGAGACAATTTATCTTAAAGACATAGAGTTGAACTCTAGCCTCGATCTATTTCTCGCATTTTATTTCAATTTTGCACTACAAATTAAAGTAAGTTTTCTATTTAAAATGCCAAATATAATATCGCACGCAATATATTCCCACATAAAGTGTAGGTAAAATCATTGTAGATCAATATTACCAACAAAATCTAAAACTGTTGGTAAATAATTATAGTATTTATGTCGGTAAAATTAAAAATTATAGTGATTTGGTGGTATAGTCCGAGGAAAAATAATATTTTTTTATTTGATCTAATGTCTATAATTCATCCACTAGAATCATCCTCCAAAATATCTATTTTACTAGAATATTCTACAAGATTTCCTACATATAATATCTAAGATATTTTCATAAGACTTTTCTAGATATATTCTAGAACTTGGGCCATTTGGGCTTGGGCTCTCATTCTTTTCTTTTATCTCAAAATTAATCTTCCAAGCCCAATATTACTTGGGCTAAATCAAGTTTAATTTCCAACAAGGATGACCCAGGCAAAAAAAAAATAAAAATTGGAGTAATTGATTTGTGGAATCAACCCAATTTTCTGCCTTGGCCCGATCATTCGCCTGCTCTAAAACAGATATACCGATGCGCGGTAGCATTTTATTTTTCTAATGTGATGCAAAAAGAATTTATTTTTCAAAATAAATTCACAGAAAAATAAAAATTAAAAGGGCAAGTTACCTTATTTGCCAGCACGTTGTTTCCCCCTACAGAAGAGCATCTCCATTCTTCTTTTGAGCCTATGTGGCCATGCAAATAGCAAGAGTGGACAAACATTCCTCTACTTGAACAATTATTAAGGTTTTGCAATGTTTCTATGAGGGCATTCCGAAAATCTGAATTAAACATGTCAATTGAAATAATAAGTCTCAGATATTTTTATTTTTTTCCAGTTTGGATAAATACTTGTAATCAATTAATCAATCAATAATATGAGTACCTTTCATGAGTTGTAATTCAGTTGATGTGCAAAGCGTTAAATTAGAAATGCAATTACTCCATTTTTGCGTACCACCAACTGAACGTATGTAGTTTTCTTCAATCTGAAACAAATTAAATTCAATTGAGCCTAAAAATTAATAAAAAATAGTAAATATATAAAAATTATGAAAGAGCATTAGCATAAACATTACAATTATTACTTGATATTCCCTTGCCTATTACTCCTTGATCAATCAATTTGTTTCAAGATAAACAAATTAATTATTTGACATATTTTTGCAAAATTTAATTCAAAACAGTATAAGCCAAGAAGTAAATTTATCTGCAGCGTAATTTTTTTCCTGTGTTTTTTTTTTGAATTTATATTTTTCCATGAAAGAATGACATACCTGGAATTTATCGAAAGCTGATTCAAGTAGAAAGAGTGGCGTCTGAACATCTTCAACCAAGTTTTCAGGGAATAAACACTGTAAATTTTTGTATACATAAATGAACATATTGTTAATTAGTATATAATCTAGTGTAATTATTCAAAATTTGGATAAAGAATTAGTTAAGTCCTCTCACCGATTTCGGATCCATTTTTGACGTGCATGATTTAGGCAATCTCTCGGATAGTCCCTGCATACCATATATTCAATTTAGAAAAAATATAGAAAATATTTATGAAATATATATAAATATAAAAGAAAGACAAACTTAATATAGAGTGAGACAATACATGTACTGCAATAACATGATCAAAGCGCCGTTCTCTGATCGACTCGGCTCCAGGGAGATTTTTCTATTTAAAGAAAACGTATGCAGTTAGGGTTCAATGTGCACATATTTTTCATTTCAATAAGTAAATGGGTAATTATAAAGAGTGTAAAAATCAAATTATCTTTCAAAATTACAAATATCCCTTGAAGCTTGTAATTGCTTTATAAATTAACCCCACAATAGGGACAATTTGTAAGGTTGAAAAACATGAATGTTGTTATTTTTGGTTTACAAAAATTCAGCCTTATTATAAGAAAATCAAATTGTTATTCAAAATTACAATTACCCCTTAAGGTTTTGTATTTGTTTTACAAATTTCAACCCGCGATTGAGAAAATTCGTAAAATTGAAACACATAAGGGGTTATTTGTACTTTTTTTTTGAAGATTCAGCCTTATTATAAGAAAATCAAATTAACTTTCAAAATATCAATAGCCCCAAGGGTTTGTATTTATTTTACAAATCAACCCCCACAATAAAGACTATTTGCAAAATTGAAACACATGTAAGGGTTTATTTGCAGTTTTTAAAGATTCAACCTTATTATAAAAAAATCAAACCATCTTTCAAAATTACAAATACCCCATTAAAATGTATATTGGTTTTACAAATTACCCCGCATAAGGGGAACAATTTTGTAAAATTGAAACACGTGTGTCGGGGAGTATTTGTAGTTTTTAAATATTTTATTTTTATCCCAAAACTGAAAGTTGGTTGGTTTAACGAGTCTTACGCATGGATGAAGAAACCAGAATCGAAATGCACTTTAGTCTCTGGCATTTGGTATAAGTGCCCGAAACTTATCACGGTGTAAGATGGTCGCCAATCCACCTACGGTGAGCCACCGCCGAGTATAGCCTTAATGTTAATATAATTACTTTACAGTTATTTTAATAATAAACTGATATTTTGGTGTTGCGTGCAATAAAAACGTGCATATATATAAGATAAAACATTATATATCAAGAAAAATTAGCCATTACATTTTCGGCATTATTCATTCCTTTAGCCAGCAGATCCTCCATTACAAATAAGTCGAAAATCCTTCCGCCCCTAAAAGTGAGGTTGGTTTTCTGAATAACATTATTAATTTTTAGAATTTCATATTAAATTATATAAAATATATCAATAAAAGTAAGAAATTAATTATACGGCAATATTTTTTAAGACTTACTGGGTCAACTTCTTCGATGTCTGCCATGAATGACGCGCCATCACAATATGCAACATAGAAAACGTATGCAGTTAGGGTTCAATGTGCACATATTTTTCATTTCAATAAGTAAATGGGTAATTATAAAGAGTGTAAAAATCAAATTATCTTTCAAAATTACAAATATCCCTTGAAGCTTGTAATTGCTTTATAAATTAACCCCACAATAGGGACAATTTGTAAGGTTGAAAAACATGAATGTTGTTATTTTTGGTTTACAAAAATTCAGCCTTATTATAAGAAAATCAAATTGTTATTCAAAATTACAATTACCCTTAAGGTTTTGTATTTGTTTTACAAATTTCAACCCGCGATTGAGAAAATTCGTAAAATTGAAACACATAAGGGGTTATTTGTACTTTTTTTTGAAGATTCAGCCTTATTATAAGAAAATCAAATTAACTTTCAAAATATCAATAGCCCCAAGGGTTTGTATTTATTTTACAAATCAACCCCCACAATAAAGACTATTTGCAAAATTGAAACACATGTAAGGGTTTATTTGCAGTTTTTAAAGATTCAACCTTATTATAAAAAAATCAAACCATCTTTCAAAATTACAAATACCCCATTAAAATGTATATTGGTTTTACAAATTACCCCGCAAGGGGAACAATTTTGTAAAATTGAAACACGTGTGTCGGGAGTATTTGTAGTTTTTAAATATTTTATTTTTATCCCAAAACTGAAAGTTGGTTGGTTTAACGAGTCTTACGCATGGATGAAGAAACCAGAATCGAAATGCACTTTAGTCTACGGCATTTGGTATAAGTGCCCGAAACTTATCACAGTGTAAGATGGTCGCCAATCCACCGGCTGAGCCACCGCCGAGTATAGCCTGTTAATGTTAATATAATTACTTTACAGTTATTTTAATAATAAACTGATATTTTGGTGTTATGCAATAAAAACGTGCATATATATAAGATAAAACATTATATATCAAGAAAAATTAGCCATTACATTTTCGGCATTATTCATTCCTTTAGCCAAGATCCTCCATTACAGCGAAAATCCTTCCGCCCCTAAAAGTGAGGTTGGTTTTCTGAATAACATTATTAATTTTTAGAATTTCATATTAAATTATATAAAATATATCAATAAAAGTATGAAATTAATTATACGGCAATATTTTTTAAGACTTACTGGGTCAACTTCTTCGATGTCTGCCATGAATGACGCGCCATCACAATATGCAACATAGACTTTATTCCAATTGTAGAATTCTGAAATTGATGAAAAACAAAACATAAAATAATTAATATCCATGAACATATATTATTGTTTATTGGCAACGAAGTAGTAATATATAACCCTCAGTAAATAGGTATTATTATTGTTAAGTTATTGAATTACATTTGTGTAATTAGGTGTTACCTGGATTAAATGTTTGATTTTGGTCAAGTATCCCTGAGAAGTAAAGTCTCCTCCTATTAACACTGCTCCCAAAATCTCCTTTTGATCTTTCTATGCATTCAGCTGTTGAAGTACACCATGCGCCTCCCTAAAATCCACATTTCAAATTCTATTAAGTATATGAAACGCAAGACAATACAGATGATCACTCACACACAAACACAAAAACAAATAATAATAAAATAAAAATATATAGTAGCTATATATATAGGGCAATAATAGTCATGTAATGTAATCACGATTTGCAAACAAGTATCGTAACTTCCAAAAAGTTCTTGATTCCAGTCCTATGGTCAACGAAGTTGGAAATTTTTCTGGGAAAATTTATGTGTGTGTTTTGTCCTAATCAACATGTCAACTCGTTTATAGGATATCCATTAATTAAGTGATTAGTTTTCACATCACGGGTTTAACCCTAAATGTGGACGCGTGGATTAATTTGCCCAAAGAATTTTCCAAATTGTAGCGATTAAAGGACTGAGAATTAAAGTTTTTCTAAAGTTATTACGGGACTTTTTCCGTTGTGATTCTTAGAGGAGTGTTATTGTTGTCAACCCCTATAGTTACATAAATAAAATTGCAACTTACCTATATTGATAAGAGTTAGTCTCTTGCATGTCCGACGATCTAATAGATCTAATCTGTTAAACGGATCCGAGATATCCCACCCATCACCCATCACAATCGCACAACCACTAACGCCACAACAACCACATCTATTGGCCACTACTAATGCATTTAGGAGGTTTACTAATACTTTTCGGAGGAAAAACTACTATTTTTAGGAGGCAACTAAAAAAATGTTCAAGGGATTACTAATATTTTTCAAAGTGGTGGTACTCTTCGATACTTTTGGAATATTTTTAATATTTTTCAGAGGAAAACCTAATATTTTTTAGGGGTGCTACTATCTAATTTTCAGGGATGACAATTGGGGGAACTAATACTTTTATGGGAAACTACTAATATTTTTATGAGAAAACTAGTATTTTTCAGGAAAAATACTAAAATACCTTTAATCCGAAAAACATTATCTTTTTCAATAAGAGTATCAAGACATTTTAGTAGAAATACTAATACTTTTTAGGAAAAAGCTAATATTTTTAACGGTATTAAACACACGCCTAATATTACAAAAATGTCATCGGTCCAATGATACTATGCCACCACCCCAAGAATATTACAAAAATGACACCGCTTTCAAATCATAAAAATGTCACCGCCTCTTCATGAATCACAAAAATAGTACCACCACCTATTGTATCCGGGTCGGTTTAGGACCCATCTAATGGATTTTAACCCGTTAGACCGATTGATATATAGAAATTTTTGTCTATTGATAAAATGATTGTTATTTTTCTTTAAACGGAAAACTTTTCAAGATCAATGAATTTGTTACACATTTATATATCACAAAACCGGACCTCAAGAAAGACCAACCAATTATTAGCTCCGGATCCAAATCCCTTATCAAAGGCATAAGCTGGTGGACTCCCATCCAAACAAACTGTAGGGAGAAAAAAAAAACAGATCATAATATAATGATTAGATTATAATTAAGTTATTATATTCTATTGATTAATAAGTTGAGTTTGCACCGCTCCTTACGATCACAAAGACTCTCTAAAAGTGTAATGTTAACGGCTAGCGGCGTTAACTTGACTTCACCAAAACAAGTGAACTCGATCAATAGCTTAATTAGCCGCTGATCGACCATGGTCCGAATGTTCTCCGTCATTCTTTACATAAAAGAGATAACAAAATTAAAAAATTGTTAGTATTGTTCAAAACTTTAAAAGAAGAAAACTTTAATATATTAATACAAATATATTAAAACAAGTCTACACCATATATTTAATTATTTTGTCATGTGTATTCGGATGTAATTCTATTGATGCATGTTGTCAAAATTAAACTCAAATAAATTAAAAATTTGAGGTAAAAAAAAAAAAGGAATATCCTCCAAATATACAATTTTGTCTTACTGGATGATCACCATTTTCTTCAATTTTTTTCCCAAAAGAAAATTATTGATGGATAACAAGTTGCATAATATAAAATTTATATATTTTTTAGTATGTAAATATATATCATGTAAAGAGAAATTAATTCGGCGGGGAGTTGTTGAGGATTTCCACGGACCACGTCAAACTGACTTGGCATGGGCCGGTGGCTAACATTTGCCCAAAATATATAGTCGGTTTTGGATTAGTCTCACAATTGTGTCTCAAAAATCCATCTTATTGGAAAAGGAACTTGTTCCAACTTGCTTTTAAGCAACAATTCACCCCGTGCCTAATTGATTTCATGTGAGGTTATCATTGCTTCTCCATGAGAGGTCAAGGGTTCAAGCTTCCCGAGGTACAATGGTAGAATTATTAACATGAATGGCTTCAAAGTGGCAGTGTGGAAGTTGAAACTCGATGGGAACCTCGCTACCGGATTCAGACTTCCAAAGATGAAGCAATCGATTGGAGGACGACTCATTGTGCACGGTAGTTGATGATATTAAGAACACGGAGCCATTGTACATTCTCGCGGTTTATTTGTGGCGATTCTCCCGCGAGGATTGTTTCCCGAGGACTAGTCGTGTGGGAACATGGAAATTCGGTTATAAAAATCAACCCATGCTCAATCAACATGGAATACATCCCTCCCAACTAGAGTGCAATTCCAGCCGGCATGGAAGTATAATTCGCTTGTGGTGTAGGAGGATGATTGGAAGATTAAAAAGAAGATCCATTCCAAAAAAGTTAACATCAAATCTTTTAAAGCATTTAGCGAAGAATGTGATTGTTCTTTGCACATATTTGACAAATCAAAGAATTGAAGGGTCCAATTCTAATGAATATGCATTAATGCGATCAAAGTGATGCCAACACTTTGCAAAACACAAATAAAGACTTTTAATAAAAAAACACAATTTCACAATGTATGAAATAAAAAACAGATTTAAAGACAAGACACAAGAGATTAAAACTTTTGTACAAGTATAAAATACTTTTTACGTGTTCATAAGAACAAAAATATTCAAAGGATGATGTTGTTTATAATATATAAAAATACAAAGTAAACAAGGAAACTAGAAGAACAACTCCCCTTGTGTCTCCAAAAGCAACAACATTCCTTCACAAAGCGTGAGAAAACATTTAGTGCACTCCAAACACTCAAACTACACTGAATCTATCTCACATA
Organism: Rehmannia glutinosa; assembly: GCA_016081115.2. NCBI lineage: Eukaryota > Viridiplantae > Streptophyta > Magnoliopsida > Lamiales > Orobanchaceae > Rehmannia > Rehmannia glutinosa. The sequence continues at coordinate 26,946,365 of CM071927.1, read as the reverse complement.
AACACTCAAAATCGAGTTCTAAAAATGATGCCAATAATGTTGCCAACATTCCTGGTATCACCGAGCTTCGCACTTTTCGTGTGAAAAAGTCTGAAGATGAACTCTCAAATCTCCTAAAATCAGAATCGAAATGTGCTGATTTTTTATCCTTAAATAGTTATCTCTTGAATAACTTCCCGCAAGAAAATAGAAGAAAACTTCCCGCAAGTTTTAAGGAGAAAACCACCTACTAAAATAAACTTCCAAGGAGTTAGTAGTGTTAGAAAACGAATTTAAACTTCTAACTTAACTACCGGAAAAAACTAAAATATTAACTCGCAAAAAAAAAACTGAAATCAAAAGAACAATTGAAAGAAAGAAAAGATAATGTTTGAGGAAATTCAAACATTAACACAAACAACTCTTGAACATCTAGAAAATTGACCACGCCCCCTGAATCTATTGAAAAATTCACCTCTAGAAGACTTTAAGTCGTAGAAATGTTTCTTTGGGACATATTAACATTAGAATTCATAATATTATCACATAAAAGATGGTAGAAATAGTGGAATTCAACTCATATATCCCAACATGTTTTCTCGTAAATTAAATTCAGGATCTAGCTATATAGAAACTTATTTTTGTGTAGCCAAGTAGTGTACTCCAAATTCTATGTGCGATCTCCGAATCGTCATCAATAATCCACTGTGCATGAATTTCCACTGCACGAAGAAGAAACGGATCAAAACAATGAGTCATTCGTAGCTAAAATATGAGCTCTTCAAAAGTGGTAATTTGATCTATCTAATCTAATATTTAATGTTTTAAGAGTTGGTAGATCGAACGTTGCCATAGCCGATAGAGCTTGATGGCTCATGATACCATGCTAAAACTATACAAAACACAGGAGAAAAATAGAGAAGAGAATTTTATTATGAACTTGAGAATGATACATCTTGAGGTCAATGCAGATATATAGGAAGAGAAAATGTATCGGGGAATGTAACAAAGAATAAACTTGTAACTAACTAATATTCTTTGTAACTAACTAATAGTATTAGAAGCTAACTAATGACTTGTTCAACAAAGGATTAGTGGGAATCACGCCACTCTCGATACCACTATAGTTTGTTGTCTTATTTATAACAATAAATACTTGTACACATCACAACAATCTTCTATTCATTGTTATAGTAATACTAAGTTCGAAAACTAAACTTACGCAAAGTATAAAGTTGCAAAGTGTTTATCACTCGGATGTATAACTATGATAATCGAACTTAACTTCTTATCAAAAAAAAAAGAAAACTAAGCGGCGCGTTTGGGGTTTGTGAAAAGGCTTGATAATATCCTTATCACCTCTTTTTACTCGTGTTTGGGTTTTATGATGTCGGCCCGCATGATGAGGGATGGGCCCATGAAATTATCATCTTTTCAATTGATACTACATCACACCTATGAGGTGGTATTAAATAGTACCAACTTATCCTTACCTCCGCAATTACCTTTTTGTCCTCAAATTTTGGAAGAGTTTTTTTGGGTTCTTTAAACGAGGCAAAAATGGTATTTTTCCATTGTTATCACTTATTATCAATGTTGTCAAACACCAATATAGACCAAATATAAATGATCCAATAAAAAATAATCCAACACCCAAACAAACAGATCAAGAAAAAAGGATAGTAATAAATTATCAAATCATCACGTATCCAAAGATCACTTATATAATCCCACCGATTTTGCTAAACGAGCCCTAAAAGTATATTCACCTCCCTCTGACTTTTATTGTTATTTTTGGGACCACCATTAAATGACAATTTTATACGATAAAAGAACAAAAATAGACATATTATATCAAAATGGTTATCATGTCAATAATTACATCATTCACAAAATGTGGGGTCTCACAAGATGTTCTTAAGTATTCGGATTAAAAGGGTTTATTCGAATAGGTGTATATCTTCATTTGAACCCAATGAATGTGTCTGTTCAAAATCATTCGATTTGAAAGAGTTTGTTCGAACAATTATGTTATTTCACTTTAAACCTTTGATAATCTATAAATATCCACAAAATCTTCAAATTTTTATCCAATATTTGTATACATACATAAACATATTTAATTTCTGTCGAAGTTTTTCTAAAAAAACAAAAAAAAAGAGCACAAAACATTCAAGGTTTGTCGTCTCTTGTTGATTGAGTATTGCTACTACAAAGAAGAAGAGATTGTTGTATCTTGGGAGACATTCGTTATTCAACCGGAGGACCGTAGCGAGACAATTTATCTTAAAGACATAGAGTTGAACTCTAGCCTCGATCTATTTCTCGCATTTTATTTCAATTTTGCACTACAAATTAAAGTAAGTTTTCTATTTAAAATGCCAAATATAATATCACACGCAATATATCCCCACATAAAGTATAGGTAAAATCGTTGTAAGTAAAATCATTGTAGGTCAATAATATTACCAACAAAATCTAAAACCTGGTAAATAATTATAGTATTTATGTCGGTAAAATTAAAAATTATAGTGATTTGGTGGTATAGTCGAGGAAAAATAATATTTTTTTTTATTTGATCTAATGGCTATAATTCATCCCCTAGAATCATCCTCCAAAATATCTACTTTACTAGAATATTCTACAAGATTTCCTACATATAATATCTAAGATATTTTCATAAGACTTTTCTAGATATATTCTAGAACTTGGGCCATTTGGGCTTGGGCTCTCATTCTTTTCTTTTATCTCAAAATTAATCTTCCAAGCCCAATATTACTTGGGCTAAATCAAGTTTAATTTCCAACAAGGATGACCCAGGCAAAAAAAATAAAAATTGGAGTAATTGATTTGTGGAATCAACCCATTTTCTGCCTTTGGCCCGATCATTCGCCGCTCTAAAACAGATATATACCGATGCGCGGTAGCATTTTATTTTTCTAATGTGATGCAAAAAGTATTTATTTTTCAAAATAAATTCACAGAAAAATAAAAATTAAAAGGGCAAGTTACCTTATTTGCCAGCACGTTGTTTCCCCCTACAGAAGAGCATCTCCATTCTTCTTTTGAGCCTATGTGGCCATGCAAATAGCAAGAGTGGACAAACATTCCTCTACTTGAACAATTATTAAGGTTTTGCAATGTTTCTATGAGGGCATTCCGAAAATCTGAATTAAACATGTCAATTGAAATAATAAGTCTCAGATATTTTTATTTTTTTCCAGTTTGGATAAATACTTGTAATCAATTAATCAATCAATAATATGAGTACCTTTCATGAGTTGTAATTCAGTTGATGTGCAAAGCGTTAAATTAGAAATGCAATTACTCCATTTTTGCGTACCACCAACTGAACGTATGTAGTTTTCTTCAATCTGAAACAAATTAAATTCAATTGAGCCTAAAAATTAATAAAAAATAGTAAATATATAAAAATTATGAAAGAGCATTAGCATAAACATTACAATTATTACTTGATATTCCCTTGCCTATTACTTCCTTGATCAATCAATTTGTTTCAAGATAAACAAATTAATTATTTGACATATTTTTGCAAAATTTAATTCAAAACAGTATAAGCCAAGAAGTAAATTTATCTGCGGCGGTAATTTTTTTTCCTGTGTTTTTTTTTTTTTTTGAATTTATATTTTTCCATGAAAGAATGACATACCTGGAATTTATCGAAAGCTGATTCAAGTAGAAAGAGTGGCGTCTGAACATCTTCAACCAAGTTTTCAGGAATAAACACTGTAAATTTTTGTATACATAAATGAACATATTGTTAATTAGTATATAATCTAGTGTAATTATTCAAAATTTGGATAAAGAATTAGTTAAGTCCTCTCACCGATTTCGGATCCATTTTTGACGTGCATGATTTAGGCAATCTCTCGGATAGTCCCTGCATACCATATATTCAATTTAGAAAAAACTATAGAAAATATTTATGAAATATATATAAATATAAAAGAAAGACAAACTTAATATAGAGTGAGACAATACATGTACTGCAATAACATGATCAAAGCGCCGTTCTCCTGATCGACTCGGCTCCAGGGAGATTTTTTCTATTTAAAGAAAACGTATGCAGTTAGGGTTCAATGTGCACATATTTTTCATTTCAATAGGTAAATGGGTAATTATAAAGAGTGTAAAAATCAAATTATCTTTCAAAATTACAAATATCCCTTGAAGCTTGTAATTGCTTTATAAATTAACCCCACAATAGGGACAATTTGTAAGGTTGAAAAACATGAATGTTGTTATTTTTGGTTTACAAAAATTCAGCCTTATTATAAGAAAATCAAATTGTTATTCAAAATTACAATTACCCCTTAAGGTTTTGTATTTGTTTTACAAATTTCAACCCGCGATTGAGAAAATTCTAATAAAAATGAAAAATTGAAACACATAAGGGGTTATTTGTACTTTTTTTTGAAGATTCAGCCTTATTATAAGAAAATCAAATTAACTTTCAAAATATCAATAGCCCCAAGGGTTTGTATTTATTTTACAAATCAACCCCCACAATAAAGACTATTTGCAAAATTGAAACACATGTAAGGGTTTATTTGCAGTTTTTAAAGATTCAACCTTATTATAAAAAAAAAATCAAACCATCTTTCAAAATTACAAATACCCCATTAAAATGTATATTGGTTTTACAAATTACCCTAAGGGGAACAATTTTGTAAAATTGAAACACGTGTGTCAGGAGTATTTGTAGTTTTTAAATATTTTATTTTTATCCCAAAACTGAAAGTTGGTTGGTTTAACGAGTCTTACGCATGGATGAAGAAACCAGAATCAGAAATGCACTTTAGTCTACTGGCATTTGGTATAAGTGCCCGAAACTTATCACAGTGTAAGATGGTCGCCAATCCACCGGCTGAGCCACCGCTGAGTATAGCCTGTTAATGTTAATATAATTACTTTACAGTTATTTTAATAATAAACTGATATTTTGGTGTTGCGTGCAATAAAAACGTGCATATATATAAGATAAAACATTATATATCAAGAAAAATTAGCCATTACATTTTCGGCATTATTCATTCCATTAGCCAGCAGATCCTCCATTACAGCGTCGAAAAATCCTTCCGCCCCTAAAAGTGAGGTTGGTTTTCTGAATAACATTATTAATTTTTAGAATTTCATATTAAATTATATAAAATATATCAATAAAAGTAAGAAATTAATTATACGGCAATATTTTTTTAAGACTTACTGGGTCAACTTCTTCGATGTCTGCCATGAATGACGCGCCATCACAATATGCAACATAGACTTTATTCCAATTGTAGAATTCTGAAATTGATGAAAAACAAAACATAAAATAATTAATATCCATGAACATATATTATTGTTTATTGGCAACGAAGTAGTAATATATAACCCTCAGTAAATAGGTATTATTATTGTTAAGTTATTGAATTACATTTGTGTAATTAGGTGTAACCTGGATTAAATGTTTGATTTTGGTCAAGTATCCCTGAGAAGTAAAGTCTCCTCCTATTAACACTGCTCCCAAAATCTCCTTTTGATCTTTCTATGCATTCAGCTGTTGAAGTACACCATGCGCCTCCCTAAAATCCACATTTCAAATTCTATTAAGTATATGAAACGCAAGACAATACAGATGATCACTCACACACAAACACAAAAACAAATAATAATAAAATAAAAATATATAGTAGCTATATATATAGGGCAATAATAGTCATGTAATGTAATCACGATTTGCAAACAAGTATCGTAATTCCAAAAAGTTCTTGATTCCAGTCCTATGGTCAACAGAAGTTGGAAATTTTTCTGGGAAAATTTATGTGTGTGTTTTGTCCTAATCAACATGTCAACTCGTTTATAGGATATCCATTAATTAAGTCGATTAGTTTTCACATCAGCAGTTTAACCCTAAATGTGGACGCGTGGATTAATTTGCCCAGAATTTTCCAAATTGTAGCGATTAAAGGACTGAGAATTAAAGTTTTTCTAAAGTTATTACGGGACTTTTTTCCGAATTGTGATTCTTAGAGGAGTGTTATTGTTGTCAACCCCCTATAGTTACATAAATAAAATTGCAACTTACCCTATATTGATAAGAGTTAGTCTCTTGCATGTCCTGACGATCTAATAGATCTAATCTGTTAAACGGATCCGATATCCGACCCATCACCATCACCACACAACCACTAACGCCACAACAACCACATCTATTGGCCACTACTAATGCATTTAGGAGGTTTACTAATACTTTTCGAGGAAAAACTACTATTTTTAGGAGGCAACTAAAAAAATGTTCAAGGGGATTACTAATATTTTTCAGGTGGTACTAATTTATACTTTTTTGGAATATTTTTAATATTTTTCAGAGGAAAACCTAATATTTTTAGGGTGCAACTATCTAATTTTCGTGATGACAATTGGGGGAACTAATACTTTTATGGGAAACTACTAATATTTTTTATGAGAAAACTAGTATTTTTCAGAAAAATACTAAAATATCTTTAATCCGAAAACATTATCTTTTTTTCAATAAGAGTATCAAGACATTTTAGTAGAAATACTAATACTTTTTAGGGAAAAAGCTAATATTTTTAACGGTATTATACATCGCTAATATTACAAAAATGTCATCGGTCCAATGATACTATGCCACCACCCCAAGAATATTACAAAAATGACACCGCTTTCAAATCATAAAAATGTCACCGCCTTCTTCATGAATCACAAAAATAGTACCACCACCTATTGTATCCTGGGGTCGGTTTAGGACCCATCTAATGGATTTTAACCCGTTAGACCGATTGATATATAGAAATTTTTGTCTATTGATAAAATGATTGTTATTTTTTCTTTAAACGGAAAACTTTTCAAGATCAATGAATTTGTTACACATTTATATATCACAAAACTGACCTCAAGAAAGACCAACCAATTATTAGCTCCGGATCCAAATCCCTTATCAAAGGCATAAGCTGGTGGACTCCCATCCAAACAAACTGTAGGGAGAAAAAAAAAACAGATCATAATATAATGATTATATTATAATTAAGTTATTATATTCTATTGATTAATAAGTTGAGTTTGCACTGCTCCTTTTGATACAAAGACTCTCTAAAGTGTAATGTTAACGAAGCTAGCGGCGTTAACTTGACTGTTCACCAAAACAAGTGAACTGATCAATAGCTTAATTAGCCAGTGATCAGCCATGGTCTGAATGTTCTTCGTCATTCTTTACATAAAAGAGATAACAAAATTAAAAAAATTGTTAGTATTGTTCAAAACTTTAAAAAGAAGAAAACTTTAATATATTAATACAAATATATTAAAACAAGTCTACACCATATATTTAATTATTTTGTCATGTGTATTCGGATGTAATTCTATTGATGCATGTTGTCAAAATTAAACTCAAATAAATAAAAAATTTGAGGTAAAAAAAAAGGAATATCCTCCAAATATACAATTTTGTCGGCCCTGGGATGATCACCATTTTCTTCAATTTTTTTCCCAAAAGAAAATTATTGATGGATAACAAGTTGCATAATATAAAATTTATATATTTTTTAGTATGTAAATATATATCATAAAGAGAAATTAATTCGGCGGAGTTGTTGAGGATTTCCACGGACCACGCCAAACTGACTTGGCATGGGCCGGGTGGCTAACATTTGCCCAAAATATATAGTCGGTTTTGGATTAGTCTCACAATTGTGTCTCAAAAACCCATCTTATTGAAAAGGAACTTGTTCCAACTTGCTTTTAAGCAACAATTCACCCCGTGCCTAATTGATTTCATGTGAGGTTATCATTGCTTCTCCATGAGAGGTCAAGGGTTCAAGCTTCCCGAGGTACAATGGTAGAATTATTAACATGAATGGCTTCAAGTGGCAGCTGTGGAAGTTGAAACTCGATGGGAACCTCGCGTCGGATTCGAGAGACTTCCATGAAGCAATCGCTGGAGGACGACTCATTGTGCACGGTAGTTGATGATATTAAGAACACGGGAGCCATTGTACATTCTCGCGTTTATTTGTGGCGCTTCTGCGAGGCGGGATTGTTTCCCGAGGACTAGTCGTGTGGGAACATGGAAATTCGGTTATAAAAAAAAAAATCAACCCATGCTCAATCAACGTGGAATACATCCCTCCCAACTAGAGTGCAATTCCAGCCCGCATGGAAGTATAATTCGCTTGTGGTGTAGGAGGATGATTGGAAGATTAAAAAGAAGATCCATTCCAAAAAAGTTAACATCAAATCTTTTAAAGCATTTAGCAAAGAATGTGATTGTTCTTTCCACATATTTGACAAACCGAAAGAATTGAAGGGTCCAATTTAATGAATATGCGATTAATGCGTCAAAAGTGATGCCAACACTTTGCAAAACACAAAAAGACTTTAATAAAAAACACAATTTCACAATGTATGAAATAAAAAACAGATTTAAAGACAAGACACAAGAGATTAAAACTTTTGTACAAGTATAAAATACTTTTACTGTTCATAAGAACAAAAATATTCAAAGGATGATGTTGTTTATAATATATAAAAATACAAAGTAAACAAGGAAACTAGAAGAACAACTCCCCTTGTGTCTCCAAAAGCAACAACATTCCTTCACAAAGCGTGAGAAAACATTTAGTGCACTCCAAACACTCAAACTACACCGAATCTATCTCACATAAACACTCAAAAATCGAGTTCTAAAAATGATGCCAATAATGTTGCCAACATTCCTGTATCACCGAGCTTCTCGCACTTTTTCGTGTGAAAAAGCTGAAGATGAACTCTCAAATCTCCTAAAATCAGAATCGAAATGTGCTGATTTTTTATCCTTAAATAGTTATCTCTTGAATAACTTCCTGCAAGAAAATAGAAGAAAAACTTCCTGCAAGTTTTAAGGAGAAAACCACCTACTAAAATAAACTTCCAAGGAGTTAGTAGTGTTAGAAAACCGAATTTAAACTTCTAACTTAACTACCTGGAAAAAACTAAAATATTAATCGCAAAAAAAAATCAAATCAAAGAACAATTCGAAAAAAAGAAAAGATAATGTTTGAGAAATTCAAACATTAACACAAACAACTCTTGAACATCTAGAAAATTGACCACGTCCCCGAATCTATTGGAAAATTCACCTCTAGAAGACTTTAAGTCGAGAAATGTTTCTTTGGGACATATTAACATTAGAATTCATAATATTATCACATAAAGATGGTAGAAATAGTGGAATTCAACTCATATATCCCAACATGTTTTCGTAAATTAAATTCAGATCTAGCTATATAGAAACTTATTTTTGTGTAGCCAAGTAGTGTACTCCAAATTCTATGTGCGATCTCCGAGAATCGTCATCAATAATCCATCGGTGCATGAATTTCCACTGTACGGGGTTAAGAAGAAAACGGATCAAAACAATGAGTCAAGCATCAGTAGCTAAAATATGAGCTCTTCAAAAGTGGTAATTTGATCTATCTAATCTAATATTTAATGTTTTAAGAGTTGGTAGACGAACGTTGCCATAGCCGATAGAGCTTGATGGCTCATGATACCATGCTAAAACTATACAAAACACAAGGAGAAAAATAGAGAAGAGAATTTTATTATGAACTTGAGAATGATACATCTGAGGTCACAGATATATAGGAAGAGAAAATGTATCGAGGAATGTAATGAATAGCTTGTAACTAACTAATATTCTTTGTAACTAACTAATAGTATTAGAAGCTAACTAACACTTGTTCAACAAAGGATTAGTGGGAATCACGCCACTCTCGATACCACTATAGTTTGTTGTCTTATTTATAACAATAAATACTTGTACACATCACAACAATCTTCTATTCATTGTTATAGTAATACTAAGTTCGAAAAACTAAACTTACGCAAAGTATAAAGTTGCAAAGTGTTTATCACTCGGATGTATAACTATGATAACCGAACTTAACTTCTTATCAAAAAAGAAAACTAAGTACGCGTTTGGGGTTTGTGAAAAGGCTTGATAATATCCTTATCACCTCTTTTTACTTGTGTTTGGATTTTATGATGTCGGCCCGATGATAGGGATGGGCCCATGAAATTATCATCTTTTCAATTGATACTACATCACACCTATGAGTGGGTATTAAATAGTACCAACTTATCCTTACCTCCGCAATTACCTTTTGTCCTCAAATTTTGGAAGAGTTTTTTTTTTTGGGTTCTTTAAACCGAGGGCAAAATGGTATTTTTCCATTGTTATCACTTATTATCAATGTTGTCAAACACCAATATAGACCAAATATAAATGATCCAATAAAAAATAATCCAACACCCAAACAAACAGATCAAGAAAAGGATAGTAATAAATTATCAAATCATCACGTATCCAAGATCACTTATATAATCCCACCGATTTTGCCAAAACGAGCCCTAAAAGTATATTCACCTCCCTCTGACTTTTTTATTGTTATTTTTGGACCACCATTAAATGACAATTTTATACGATAAAAGAACAAAAATAGACATATTATATCAAAATGGTTATCATGTCAATAATTACATCATTCACAAAATGTGGGGTCTCACAAAGATGTTCTTAAGTATTCGGATTAAAAGGGTTTATTCGAATAGGTGTATATCTTCATTTGAACCCAATGAATGTGTCTGTTCAAAATCATTCGATTTGAAAGAGTTTGTTCGAACAATTATGTTATTTCACTTTAAACCTTTGATAATCTATAAATATCCACAAAATCTTCAAATTTTTATCCAATATTTGTATACATACATAAACATATTTAATTTCATGCCGAAGTTTTTCTAAGAAAACAAAAAGAGCACAAAACATTCAAGGTTTGTCGTCTCTTGTTGATTGGAGTATTGCTACTACAAAGGAAGAAGAGATTGTCAGATCTTGGGAGACATTCGTTATTCAACGAGGACCGTAGCGAGACAATTTATCTTAAAGACATAGAGTTGAACTCTAGCCTCGATCTATTTCTCGTGATTTTATTTCAATTTTGCACTACAAATTAAAGTAAGTTTTCTATTTAAAATGCCAAATATAATATCACACGCAATATATCCCCACATAAAGTATAGGTAAAATCGTTGTAAGTAAAATCATTGTAGGTCAATATTACCAACAAAATCTAAAACCGTTGGTAAATAATTATAGTATTTATGTCGGTAAAATTAAAAATTATAGTGATTTGGTGGTATAGTCCGAGGAAAAATAATTTTTTTATTTGATCTAATGGCTATAATTCATCCACTAGAATCATCCTCCAAAATATCTACTTTACTAGAATATTCTACAAGATTTCTACATATAATATCTAAGATATTTTCATAAGACTTTTCTAGATATATTCTAAACCTTGGGCCATTTGGGCTTGGGCTCTCATTCTTTTCTTTTATCTCAAAATTAATCTTCCAAGCCCAATATTACTTGGGCTAAATCAAGTTTAATTTCCAACAAGGATGACCCAGGCAAAAAAAAAAATAAAAATTGGAGTAATTGATTTGTGGAATCAACCCAATTTTCTGCCTTGGCCCGATCATTCGCCGCTTAAAACAGATATACCGATGCGCGGTAGCATTTTATTTTTCTAATGTGATGCAAAAAGTATTTATTTTTCAAAATAAATTCACAGAAAAATAAAAATTAAAAGGGCAAGTTACCTTATTTGCCAGCACGTTGTTTCCCTACAGAAGAGCATCTCCATTCTTCTTTGAGCCTATGTGGCCATGCAAATAGCAAGAGTGGACAAACATTCCTCTACTTGAACAATTATTAAGGTTTTGCAATGTTTCTATGAGGGCATTCCGAAAATCTGAATTAAACATGTCAATTGAAATAATAAGTCTCAGATATTTTTATTTTTTCCAGTTTGGATAAATACTTGTAATCAATTAATCAATCAATAATATGAGTACCTTTCATGAGTTGTAATTCAGTTGATGTGCAAAGCGTTAAATTAGAAATGCAATTACTCCATTTTTGCGTACCACCAACTGAACGTATGTAGTTTTCTTCAATCTGAAACAAATTAAATTCAATTGAGCCTAAAAATTAATAAAAAATAGTAAATATATAAAAATTATGAAAGAGCATTAGCATAAACATTACAATTATTACTTGATATTCCCTTGCCTATTACTCCTTGATCAATCAATTTGTTTCAAGATAAACAAATTAATTATTTGACATATTTTTTGCAAAATTTAATTCAAAACAGTATAAGCCAAGAAGTAAATTTATCTGCCATGCGGTAATTTTTTTCCTGTGTTTTTTTTTTTTTGAATTTATATTTTTCCATGAAAGAATGACATACCTGGAATTTATCGAAAGCTGATTCAAGTAGAAAGAGTGGCGTCTGAACATCTTCAACCAAGTTTTCAGGGAATAAACACTGTAAATTTTTGTATACATAAATGAACATATTGTTAATTAGTATATAATCTAGTGTAATTATTCAAAATTTGGATAAAGAATTAGTTAAGTCCTCTCACCGATTTCGGATCCATTTTTGACGTGCATGATTTAGGCAATCTCTCGGATAGTCCCTGCATACCATATATTCAATTTAGAAAAATATAGAAAATATTTATGAAATATATATAAATATAAAAGAAAGACAAACTTAATATAGAGTGAGACAATACATGTACTGCAATAACATGATCAAAGCGCCGTTCTCTGATCGACTGCTCCAGGGAGATTTTTTCTATTTAAAGAAAACGTATGCAGTTAGGGTTCAATGTGCACATATTTTTCATTTCAATAGGTAAATGGGTAATTATAAAGAGTGTAAAAATCAAATTATCTTTCAAAATTACAAATATCCCTTGAAGCTTGTAATTGCTTTATAAATTAACCCCACAATAGGGACAATTTGTAAGGTTGAAAAACATGAATGTTGTTATTTTTGGTTTACAAAAATTCAGCCTTATTATAAGAAAATCAAATTGTTATTCAAAATTACAATTACCCCTTAAGGTTTTGTATTTGTTTTACAAATTTCAACCCGCGATTGAGAAAATTCGTAAAATTGAAACACATAAGGGGTTATTTGTACTTTTTTTTGAAGATTCAGCCTTATTATAAGAAAATCAAATTAACTTTCAAAATATCAATAGCCCCAAGGGTTTGTATTTATTTTACAAATCAACCCCCACAATAAAGACTATTTGCAAAATTGAAACACATGTAAGGGTTTATTTGCGCTTTTTAAAGATTCAACCTTATTATAAAAAAAAAAATCAAACCATCTTTCAAAATTACAAATACCCCATTAAAATGTATATTGGTTTTACAAATTACCCCAAGGGGAACAATTTTGTAAAATTGAAACACGTGTGTCGTGGAGTATTTGTAGTTTTTAAATATTTTATTTTTATCCCAAAACGAAAGTTGGTTGGTTTAACGAGTCTTACGCATGGATGAAGAAACCAGAATCAGAAATGCACTTTTAGTCTACTCGGCATTTGGTATAAGTGCCCGAAACTTATCACAAGTGTAAGATGGTCGCCAATCCACCTACCGAGCCACCGCCGAGTATAGCCTCGTTAATGTTAATATAATTACTTTACAGTTATTTTAATAATAAACTGATATTTTGGTGTTGCGTGCAATAAAAACGTGCATATATATAAGATAAAACATTATATATCAAGAAAAATTAGCCATTACATTTTCGGCATTATTCATTCCTTTAGCCAGAGATCCTCCATTACAAATCGAAAATCCTTCCGCCCCTAAAAGTGAGGTTGGTTTTCTGAATAACATTATTAATTTTTAGAATTTCATATTAAATTATATAAAATATATCAATAAAAGTAAGAAATTAATTATACGGCAATATTTTTTAAGACTTACTGGGTCAACTTCTTCGATGTCTGCCATGAATGACGCGCCATCACAATATGCAACATAGACTTTATTCCAATTGTAGAATTCTGAAATTGATGAAAAACAAAACATAAAATAATTAATATCCATGAACATATATTATTGTTTATTGGCAACGAAGTAGTAATATATAACCCTCAGTAAATAGGTATTATTATTGTTAAGTTATTGAATTACATTTGTGTAATTAGGTGTAACCTGGATTAAATGTTTGATTTTGGTCAAGTATCCCTGAGAAGTAAAGTCTCCTCCTATTAACACTGCTCCCAAAATCTCCTTTTGATCTTTCTATGCATTCAGCTGTTGAAGTACACCATGCGCCTCCCTAAAATCCACATTTCAAATTCTATTAAGTATATGAAACGCAAGACAATACAGATGATCACTCACACACAAACACAAAAACAAATAATAATAAAATAAAAATATATAGTAGCTATATATATAGGGCAATAATAGTCATGTAATGTAATCACGATTTGCAAACAAGTATCGTAACTTCCAAAAAGTTCTTGATTCCAGTCCTATGGTCAACAGAAGTTGGAAATTTTTCTGGGAAAATTTATGTGTGTGTTTTTGTCCTAATCAACATGTCAACTCGTTTATAGGATATCCATTAATTAAGCTGATTAGTTTTCACATCAGCGTTTAACCCTAAATGTGGACGCGTGGATTAATTTGCCCAGCAATTTTCCAAATTGTAGCGATTAAAGGACTGAGAATTAAAGTTTTTCTAAAGTTATTACGGGACTTTTTTCCGAATTGTGATTCTTAGAGGAGTGTTATTGTTGTCAACCCCCTATAGTTACATAAATAAAATTGCAACTTACCCTATATTGATAAGAGTTAGTCTCTTGCATGTCCGACGATCTAATAGATCTAACTGCTAAACGGATCCGGATATCCGACCCATCACCATCACCATCGCACAACCACTAACGCCACAACAACCACATCTATTGGCCACTACTAATGCATTTAGGAGGTTTACTAATACTTTTCGGAGGAAAACTACTATTTTTAGGAGGCAACTAAAAAAATGTTCAAGGGATTACTAATATTTTTCAGTGGTACTACTGATACTTTTTGGAATATTTTTAATATTTTTCGAGGAAAACCTAATATTTTTAGGGGTGCAACTATCTAATTTTCGTGATGACAATTGGGGAACTAATACTTTTATGGGAAACTACTAATATTTTTATGAGAAAACTAGTATTTTTCGGAAAAATACTAAAATATCTTTAATCCGAAAACATTATCTTTTTCAATAAGAGTATCAAGACATTTTAGTAGAAATACTAATACTTTTAGGAAAAAGCCAATATTTTTAACGGATTGCGTCACACGCCTAATATTACAAAAATGTCATCGGTCCAATGATACTATGCCACCACCCCAAGAATATTACAAAAATGACACCGCTTTCAAATCATAAAAATGTCACCGCCTCTTCATGAATCACAAAAATAGTACCACCACCTATTGTATCCGGGTCGGTTTAGGACCCATCTAATGGATTTTAACCCGTTAGACCGATTGATATATAGAAATTTTTGTCTATTGATAAAATGATTGTTATTTTTCTTTAAACGGAAAACTTTTCAAGATCAATGAATTTGTTACACATTTATATATCACAAAACTGACCTCAAGAAAGGCCAACCAATTATTAGCTCCTGATCCAAATCCCTTATCAAAGGCATAAGGCCGGGTGGACTCCCATCCAAACAAACTGTAGGGAAAAAAAAAAGATCATAATATAATGATTAGATTATAATTAAGTTATTATATTCTATTGATTAATAAGTTGAGTTTGCACTGCTCCTTTTGATACACAAAGACTCTCTAAAAGTGTAATGTTAACGGCTAGCGGCGTTAACTTGACTTCACCAAAACAAGTGAACTGATCAATAGCTTAATTAGCCGCTGATCGGCCATGGTCCAATGTTCTTCGTCATTCTTTACATAAAAGAGATAACAAAATTAAAAAATTGTTAGTATTGTTCAAAACTTTAAAAGAAGAAAACTTTAATATATTAATACAAATATATTAAAACAAGTCTACACCATATATTTAATTATTTTGTCATGTGTATTCGGATGTAATTCTATTGATGCATGTTGTCAAAATTAAACTCAAATAAATAAAAAATTTGAGGTAAAAAAAAAGGAATATCCTCCAAATATACAATTTTGTCGGCCCTGGGATGATCACCATTTTCTTCAATTTTTTTCCCAAAAGAAAATTATTGATGGATAACAAGTTGCATAATATAAAATTTATATATTTTTTAGTATGTAAATATATATTGCGTATAAAGAGAAATTAATTCGGTGGGGAGTTGTTGAGGATTTCCACGGACCACGCCAAACTGACTTGGCATGGGCCGGGTGGCTAACATTTGCCCAAAATATATAGTCGGTTTTGGATTAGTCTCACAATTGTGTCTCAAAAAACCCATCTTATTGGAAAAGGAACTTGTTCCAACTTGCTTTTAAGCAACAATTCACCCCGTGCCTAATTGATTTCAAGTGAGGTAATCATTGCTTCTCCATGAGAGGTCAAGAGTTCAAGCCTCCCGAGGTACAATGGTAGAATTATTAACATTAATGGCTTCAAGTGACAGTGTGGAAGTTGAAACTCGATGGGAACCTGCGGCTGGATTCAGAGACTTCCTGTATGAAGCAATCACTTGGAGGACGACTCATTGTGCACGGTAGTTGATGATATTAAGAACACGGGAGCCATTGTACATTCTCGCGGTTTATTTGTGGCAGTTCCTGCGGGGCGGGGATTGTTTCCCCGAGGACTAGTCGTGTGGGAACATGGAAATTCGGTTATAAAAAAAATTAACCCATGCTCAATCAACGTGGAATGCATCCCTCCCAACTAGAGCTGGCAATTCCAAATGGCATGGAAGTATAATTCACTTGTGGTGTAGGAGGATGATTGGAAGATTAAAAAGAAGATCCATTCCAAAAAAGTTAACATCAAATCTTTTAAAGCATTTAGCAAAGAATGTGATTGTTCTTTCCACATATTTGACAAACTCAGAATTGAAGGGTCCAATTCTAATGAATATGCGATTAATGCGAAAAAAGTGATGCCAACACTTTGCAAAACACAACGAAAGACTTTTAATAAAAAACACAATTTCACAATGTATGAAATAAAAACAGATTTAAAGACAAGACACAAGAGATTAAAACTTTTGTACAAGTATAAAATACTTGTACGGTGTTCATAAGAACAAAAATATTCAAAGGATGATGTTGTTTATGATATATAAAAATACAAAGTAAACAAGGAAACTAGAAGAACAACTCCCTTGTGTCTCCAAAAGCAACAACACTCCTTCACAAAGCGTGAGAAAACATTTAGTACACTCCAAACACTCAAACTACACTCGAATCTATCTCACATAAACACTCAAAAATTGAGTTCTAAAAATGATGCCAATAATGTTGCCAACATTCCCGTATCACCGAGCTTCGCAGATTTTCTCGTGTGAAAAAGTGGAAGATGAACTCTCAAATCTCCTAAAATCAGAATCGAAATGTGCTGATTTTTTATCCTTAAATAGTTATCTCTTGAATAACTTCCCAAAGAAAATAGAAGAAAAACTTCCCGCAAGTTTTAAGGAGAAAACCACCTACTAAAATAAACTTCCAAGGAGTTAGTAGTGTTAGAAAACTGAATTTAAACTTCTAACTTAACTACCGGAAAAAAGCTGAATATTAATCGCAAAAAAACCGAAATCTGAAAGAACAATTCGAAAGAAAGAAAAGATAATGTTTGAGGAAATTCAAACATTAACACAAACAACTCTTGAACATCTAGAAAATTGACCACGTCCCCGAATCTATTGGAAAATTCACCTCTAGAAGACTTTAAGTCGGAGAAATGTTTCTTTGGGACATATTAACATTAGAATTCATAATATTATCACATTTTTAATGGTAGAAATAGTGGAATTCAACTCATATATCCCAACATGTTTTCGAAATTAAATTCAGGATCTAGCTATATAGAAACTTATTTTTGTGTAGCCAAGTAGTGTACTCCAAATTCTATGTGCGATCTCCGTAATCGTCATCAATAATCCACTGTGCATGAATTTCCACTGCATGCGAAGAAGAAACGGATCAAAACAATGAGTCATTCATTCGTAGCTAAAATATGAGCTCTTCAAAAGTGGTAATTTGATCTATCTAATCTAATATTTAATGTTTTAAGAGTTGGTAGATCGAACGTTGCCATAGCCGATAGAGCTTGATGGCTCATGATACCATGCTAAAACTATACAAAACACAGGAGAAAAATAGAGAAGAGAATTTTATTATGAACTTGAGAATGATACATCTTGAGGTCACATATATATAGGAAGAGAAAATGTATCGGAGGAATGTAACAAAGAATAGATTGTAACTAACTAATATTCTTTGTAACTAACTAATAGTATTAGAAGCTAACTAACAGACTTGTTCAACAAAGGATTAGTGGGAATCACGCCACTCTCGATACCACTATAGTTTGTTGTCTTATTTACAACAATAAATACTTGTACACATCACAACAATCTTCTATTCATTGTTATAGTAATACTAAGTTCGAAAACTAAACTTACGCAAAGTATAAAGTTGCAAAGTGTTTATCACTCGGATGTATAACTATGATAACTCGAACTTAACTTCTTATCAAAAAAAGAAAACTAAGGGCGTTTGGGGTTTGTGAAAAGGCTTGATAATATCCTTATCACCTCTTTTTACTGTGTTTGGGTTTTATGATGTCGGCCCGCATGATAGGGATGGGCCCATGAAATTATCATCTTTTCAATTGATACTACATCACACCTATGAGGTGGTATTAAATAGTACCAACTTATCCTTACCTCTGCAATTACCTTTTTGTCCTCAAATTTTGGAAGAGTTTTTTTTGGGTTCTTTAAACTGAGGGCAAAATGGTATTTTTCCATTGTTATCACTTATTATCAATGTTGTCAAACACCAATATTGACCAAATATAAATGATCCAATAAAAAAATAATCCAACACCCCAAACAAACGGATCAAGAAAAAGGATAGTAATAAATTATCAAATCATCACATATCCAAAGATCACTTATATAATCCCACCAATTTTGCCAAACGAGCCCTAAAAGTATATTCACCTCCCTCTAGACTTTTATTGTTATTTTTGGGACCACCATTAAATGACAATTTTATACAGATAAAAGAACAAAAATAGACATATTATATCAAAATGGTTATCATGTCAATAATTACATCATTCACAAAATGTGGGGTCTCACAAAGATGTTCTTAAGTATTCGGATTAAAAGGGTTTATTCGAATAGGTGTATATCTTCATTTGAACCCAATGAATGTGTCTGCTCAAAATCATTCGATTTGAAAGAGTTTGTTCGAACAATTATGTTATTTCACTTTAAACCTTTGATAATCTATAAATATCCACAAAATCTTCAAATTTTTATCCAATATTTGTATACATACATAAACATATTTAATTTCTGTCGAAGTTTTTCGAAAAAAAAAAGAGCACAAAATATTCAAGGTTTGTCGTCTCTTGTTGATTGGAGTATTGCTACTACAGCAAGAAGAGATTGTTGTATCTTGGGAGACATTCGTTATTCAACTGGAGGACCGTAGCGAGACAATTTATCTTAAAGACATAGAGTTGAACTCTAGCCTCGATCTATTTCTGCATTTTATTTCAATTTTGCACTACAAATTAAAGTAAGTTTTCTATTTAAAATGCCAAATATAATATCACACGCAATATATCCCCACATAAAGTATAGGTAAAATCGTTGTAAGTAAAATCATTGTAGGTCAATATTACCAACAAAATCTAAAACTGTTGGTAAATAATTATAGTATTTATGTCGGTAAAATTAAAAATTATAGTGATTTGGTGGTATAGTCTGAGGAAAAATAATATTTTTTTTATTTTGTAGGTATGTTGTAGGTAAATGTAAAATTTAATAACAAAATTAATTGAGTAAATTTTGTTGATAAACGAAATTTCTTCCAAAGTGTATATCTACATATTTTAAATACTATCTTCCATGAGTGATCCGACCTTCAAAATTAAGTTGATAAATATTTCTTATATAAGAATTTTGATATCTTTGTGCGTGATTATACAAAGTATTTAGTAGTTATAGATAAACACGTAAGCAAAATATAAATAGCCAACACAAGTGGATATGAATTCTTTTTGTTGTTGTTGTTGATTGATTGATCATAATATTGGAGTACATAGCCGTGATGAAATGGACAAGTCCATACAATAAAGATCAAAAATACAAATTATTGATCTTTTGGTGGTAAATCCATTTTAACTAATAGGTAGGTTTAAGACATTGCGCATTATATTCCTTCAAGCTTAGGGTAGTGCTACAATTCCGCAAGACGTCATTCTTAGTATCTATCACTTGGAAAGAACTTCGGTCAAAATACCAGTCTCCAATAGCCTCTCCAATTGTCTCGCAAATGCAAAATTACACTATTACATAGGTAGGTCATGACATTAAATATGATTTAAACATAGCTTTAGACAATGTATCACATTATTAAAAATCTCAATATGATAGAAACTAATATAGCATAATGAGTCAAAATATAAATTTTAATGTGGCATACTTAATTATTCCACGTAGTAAAATCGAAGTTATTGTGTATGCAAAAAGAGACCAGACACAAACCGATTAGAACCGACAATTTTCGGTCTCACCCGGGTGGCTGGCCCGACGAGATAAGGATAGGGCCGTCAGGCAACATTTATGTAGGCTTCAAATGAATCGACCTACTATGATGGTCTTAAGAGGCTCAAGTCCGATTGGCCCGACACAATTTAAGCATAAAAATGGGATTTAGGATTGTTGGAAGAGGGTTATCTCAATTTAGGTAAGAAGGGTTATTTAGAAATTGGAAGTTGGAAGAGGAATTATTTTTCTTTGTAGTAGGAGGAGGTTATTTAGGCTAAGAAATATAAGAGAGTTTTGGTGGAGAAATATTTGCTTGTATTGATTCTTCTCAAATTTTGGCTTGTTACAAAATGATCAAGACACCTCTATTTATACTAGTACAACTTCCTAACCAATGGCTAGGATTTATTTGATCTAATGGCTATAATTCATCCACTAGAATCATCCTCCAAAATATCTACTTTACTAGAATATTCTACAAGATTTCCTACATATAATATCTAAGATATTTTCATAAGACTTTTCTAGATATATTCTAGAACTTGGGCCATTTGGGCTTGGGCTCTCATTCTTTTCTTTTATCTCAAAATTAATCTTCCAAGCCCAATATTACTTGGGCTAAATCAAGTTTAATTTCCAACACCCCCCCTTAAACTTGATTTGTCATTCCGAGGAAACTTCTAAGTCGTATGAAGTCTTCATGCTTGAGTGGCTTGGTGAAGATATCCGCAATTTGATCTTGAGACTTCACATACTCCACTTGCACGTCATTTCTCGATATGCATTCTCGTATGTAGTGGTAGCGAGTGTCAATGTGCTTGCTTCGATCATGAAACACCGGATTCTTTGCCAATGCCATAGCTGACTTGTTGTCGACACAAATCTTAGTTGGATCTTCTTGTGTCATTCCCAGTTCCTTCAGCAAATTTCTCAGCCAAACTGCATGGCAAACACAAGCTGTCGCAGCTACGTACTCAGCTTCACAGGTTGAGAGAGTGACTATCGGCTGCTTCTTTGACATCCAAGTGAATGCGGTATCTCCCATGAAGAACACAAAGCCAGTAGTACTTTTTCGATCATCCACATCTCCAGACCAATCGCTATCACTATAGCCAACAAGTTTATAATCATTAGTTGTTGAATAAAATAAGCCGTAATTTATCGTACCTTTGAGATAGCGAAGAATCCTTTTAGCAGCCTTCATGTGAGTAGTGGTTGGATTTTCCATGTATCGACTTATTAGACCGGTGGCATAGAGAATGTCGGGTCTTGTGCACGTCAAATACCGCAAACTTCCAACCAAACTTTTGTACAATGTCGGGTCCACTTTTTCTTCTCCATCATACTTTGATAGCTTGATCCCGCACTCCACTGGTGTGTTAATAGGCTTTGCATTATCCATCTTGAATCTCTTGAGAATCTCCTTTGCGTAGCCTTCTTGCGAGATGAAAATCCCATCTTCTTGTTGTTTAACTTCAACGCCGAGGTAATATGCCATAAGCCCGATATCAGTCATCTCAAATTCTCTGGTCATTGCTTTCTTGAACTCTTCAAACATGTCCGGATTATTTCTGTGAAGATCAAGTCATCCACATATAAACACACGATCAAAACATCATTTTTTCGACCTTGACATAAAGTGCATGTTCGTGCGGGCACTTAGTGAACCCATTCTCTTCCAAGTATTTATCGATCCCCGCCATTCCATGCCCTTGGTGCTTGCTTTAATCCGTATAGAGCCTTCTTCACTTCAAGACTTTATCTTCTTCATTCTTCACCACATAGCCCTTTGGTCGCTCAATGTAGACTTTTTCCTCGAGAACTCCATTTAAGAAAGCCGACTTTACGTCCATCCGGTGAATCTTCCACCTGCTTTTGAGTGCTAAAGAAATGATAAGCCTTATTGTTTCCAAGCGGCGATCGAGCAAATACCTCGTCATAGTCGATTCGACTCTTTGACTATAGCCTTTTTAAACTAGCCTTGCTTTATATCTTTCAATTTCTCCTTTAGCATTCTTCTTTGCTTTGTACACCCACTTGACGCCGATAGCCTTATGTCCTTTTGGAAGTGAGGTCAGCTCCCACGTGTCGTTCTTCATGATTGCTTGTATCTCCTCATCCATAGCATCTCTCCATCTTTTATTTTGGACTCGCTTTTTCAAAAGTCACAGTTCACAATCTGCAAGTAGAGACAGAAAAGTGTTATATCATCTATTCTCTCGGTGTTCTCATAAAGATCTTCTAGACTCCTTGCACGTGTTATGCCTCTTTCATTTAGAAATGATGGTGGCGAGTCTCCTTCAGCTGTTGATTGTGAAGTGGATGGAGTAGTTGGCTCTGGCCGAACTTCTATGTTGGCTCGATCGGTCTCGACTCCTTTTCTTCAAAATCGGAAAGAAATTGAAGTTGTTTTGGGAGCCAAAATCCCAATCGATTCTTCATCAAACTCTACATCACGACTTATCACAAGCTTCTTAGTATTTGGATTATATAACTTATAACCTTTAGAATTTGAGTCATACCCGATGAAGATGAATGTCTCGCTTTTGTCATCAAGCTTACTTCTTCTCTCGTCCAGAATACATGTGCATATGCTTTGCTTCCAAATACTTTTAGATGAGAGATACCTGTATTCTTCCACTCCAAGCTTCTTGTGGTGTTTTTCCCCACACACTTCTCACGGTTGGTGAACGATTTGTGATCACCGCACACGCCACACGCTTGGCGAACTCCTCCTTTGGCGACCTTTTGCTTTTGAGCATGCACCTTGCCATTTCAAGAATTGTTCTATTCTTTCTCTCGCTACGCCATTTTTTGGGGGGATCTTGGGGATGTCAAGGGACGCTGGATTCCATTTGCTTCGCAAAATTCTTGGAACTCCTTAGATGTGAATTCTCCTCCACGATCGATCGCATTGCCTTGATTTTGCATCCACTTTCATTTTCCACCATAGCTTTGAACTTCTTGAATGCTTGAACACTTGCAGACTTCTCGTTTCAAAAAAGTATACCCAGGTCTTTCTAGAGAAATCATCAATAAAGAGGAGGAAATAATTATTTTTACCGAGAGAGCTTGGCTTGATTGGTCCACAAACATCGGTGTGTATGAGCTCCGGGGGCTTCGTGATCTCGAGCTTGACTCCTTTGGAAAACTCTTTCAATTGTTTTCCCAATAGACATCCTTCGCATAGTTGATCGGGATGATTGATGGAAGGTAATCCTCTTACCATCTCTTTCTTTGATAGTAATTCTAATCCGCCAAAATTTAAGTGCCCAAATCGTAGATGCCAAAGCCAAGATATATCTTTGTAGCAAGCTTTGAGACATTTTGCTACATCATTCTCGGATATTTAATAAGAACATTCTATTTCTAGACATTGGCACTTTAGTGATTAAATTATTTCTATCATCTCTTATAGAAAGACTACGATCTTTCATGTGAATGTCATAGCCTTTCTCTAAGAGTTGTCCCAAACTCAAGATATTACTTTTCATATTTGGAACGTAATAGACATTAGAAATAAATTGATGACTTCCATTCTTCAAGTGGATTAGAATTTTACCTTTTCCTTTGACCGGGACTTTAGACTCATCTCCAAAAGAAACATTGCCACTCACCGATTCATCAAGCTCCACAAACATGCTTCTTCTTCCACACATATGGTTGCTTGCACCAAGATCGAGATACCAAGTGTCGTCTTGTCTTCCATCACCACCTTTGTATGCTAGTAACAAATTGACATCTTCTTCGTTTTTATTTTCCACATAGTGGGCCTTTTCTTCAACCTTGTTTTTGGGGCTCTACACTCGGAAGCATAGTGTCCAAATTTTTGACAATTATAACACTTAGTTTGTGATTTTTCCTTGTTCTTGGATTGCTCCTCCCACGTCCACCGGTTGGGTATTCTCTTCTATTTTCATTATTATTGAAACCTCCTCGTGCATGTCCACGACCACGGCCTCGTCCGTCTCGTCCTTGGAAACGACCTCTTCCATGTTGACCACGTTCATTGCTCATGCTTTCTTCTTTATCCTTCACTTGCATTTTAAAAAGTTGTTCTACAATATCTTGCTTCTTTTTATGTTTTTCTTCATATGCTTGTAATGACCCCAATAATTGATCAATAGTCATCTCCTCCAAATTTTTTGTTTCCTCAATTATTACGACAATATGCTCAAATTTAGGACTTAAAGAACGGAGTATCTTTTCCATAATTCTCACATCACTTAATTTTTCACCATTTCTTTTCATTTGATTAGAAACCGCAAAACTCTTGAAAAATAGTCGGAAATAGATTCGGACTCTTTCATATGTAAAGCTTCAAATTCACCTCTTAATGTTTGGAGACGTGCCCTTCTTTTACTTGCTCGGCTCCTTTATGAGATGTTTGAAGCTTCTCCCATGCATCCTTGCGGTAGTTGCACTTGAGATCTTTTCAAACCATCATCATCCAAAGCTTGCTTGGTAGATGAGATAGAGAGCTTTCTTGTCTCTCTTTCTTGAATCTTTTAAATTATCTTTTTGAGTTTGGGATAGTGTAGCCTCGTCTTGTGGCTCGACATAACCTTTTTCTACAATATCCCAAACTTCATGTGCACCCAAAAGGGCCTTCATCTTGATACTCCAATTATCATAGTTGCTTGTGTTGAGCATAGGGACTTGAAAGGAAGCCACACCATTTGCCATATTTTTATGTAAACCACAAGTGATCTTGTGGCTCGATACCACTTTGTTGGAGGAGGGTTATCTCAATTTAGGTAAGAAGGGATTATTTAGAAATTGGAAGTTGGAAGAGGAATTATTTTTTTTTGTAGTAGGAGCGGGTTATTTAGGCTAAGAAATATAAGAGAGTTTTTGGTGGAGAAATATTTGCTTGTATTGATTCTTCTCAAATTTTGGCTTGTTACAAAATGATCAAGACACCTCTATTTATACTAGTACAACTTCCTAACCAATGGCTAGGATTTATTTGATCTAATGGCTATAATTCATCCACTAGAATCATCCTCCAAAATATCTACTTTACTTAGAATATTCTACAAGATTTCCTACATATAATATCTAAGATATTTTCATAAGACTTTTCTAGATATATTCTAGAACTTGGGCCATTTGGGCTTGGGCTCTCATTCTTTTCTTTTATCTCAAAATTAATCTTCCAAACCCAATATTACTTGGGCTAAATCAAGTTTAATTTCCAACAAGGATGACCAGGCAAAAAAAAAAAAAATTGGAGTAATTGATTTGTGGAATCAACCCAATTTTCTGCCTTGGCCCGATCATTCGCCGCTCTAAAACAGATATGCCGATCTTGGTAGCATTTTATTTTTCTAATGTGATGCAAAAAGTATTTATTTTTCAAACTAAATTCACAGAAAAATAAAAATTAAAAGGGCAAGTTACCTTATTTGCCAGCACGTTGTTTCCCCCTACAGAAGAGCATCTCCATTCTTCTTTTGAGCCTATGTGGCCATGCAAATAGCAAGAGTGGACAAACATTCCTCTACTTGAACAATTAGTAAGGTTTTGCAATGTTTCTATGAGCGCATTCCGAAAATCTGAATTAAACATGTCAATTGAAATAATAAGTCTCAGATATTTTTATTTTTTCCAGTTTGGATAAATACTTGTAATCAATTAATCAATCAATAATATGAGTACCTTTCATGAGTTGTAATTCAGTTGATGTGCAAAGCGTTAAATTAGAAATGCAATTACTCCATTTTTGCGTACCACCAACTGAACGTATGTAGTTTTCTTCAATCTGAAACAAATTAAATTCAATTGAGCCCAAAAATTAAAATAAAAAATAGTAAATATATAAAAATTATGAAAGAGCTTTAGCATAAACATTATAATTATTACTTGATATTCCCTTGCCTATTACTCCTTGATCAATCAATTTGTTTCAAGATAAACAAATTAATTATTTGACATATTGTTTGCAAAATTTAATTCAAAACAGTATAAGCCAAGAAGCAAATTTATCTGCCGCGGTAATTTTTTTTTCCTGTGTTTTTTTTTTGAATTTATATTTTTCCATGAAAGAATGACATACCTGGAATTTATCGAAAGCTGATTCAAGTAGAAAGAGTGGCGTCTGAACATCTTCAACCAAGTTTTCAGGAATAAACACTGTAAATTTTTGTATACATAAATGAACATATTGTTAATTAGTATATAATCTAGTGTAATTATTCAAAATTTGGATAAAGAATTAGTTAAGTCCTCTCACCAATTTCGGATCCATTTTTGACGTGCATGATTTAGGCAATCTCTCGGATAGTCCCTGCATACCATATATTCAATTTAGAAAAAAATATAGAAAATATTTATGAAATATATATAAATATAAAAGAAAGACAAACTTAATATAGAGTGAGACAATACATGTACTGCAATAACATGATCAAAGCGCCGTTCTCTGATCGACTCGGCTCCAGGAGATTTTTTCTATTTAAAGAAAACGTATGCAGTTAGGGTTCAATGTGCACATATTTTTCATTTCAATAAGTAAATGGGTAATTATAAAGAGTGTAAAAATCAAATTATCTTTCAAAATTACAAATATCCCTTGAAGCTTGTAATTGCTTTATAAATTAACCCCACAATAGGGACAATTTGTAAGGTTGAAAAACATGAATGTTGTTATTTTTGGTTTACAAAAATTCAGCCTTATTATAAGAAAATCAAATTGTTATTCAAAATTACAATTACCCCTTAAGGTTTTGTATTTGTTTTACAAATTTCAACCCGCGATTGAGAAAATTCGTAAAATTGAAACACATAAGGGGTTATTTGTACTTTTTTTTGAAGATTCAGCCTTATTATAAGAAAATCAAATTAACTTTCAAAATATCAATAGCCCCAAGGGTTTGTATTTATTTTACAAATCAACCCCCACAATAAAGACTATTTGCAAAATTGAAACACATGTAAGGGTTTATTTGCAGTTTTTAAAGATTCAACCTTATTATAAAAAAATCAAACCATCTTTCAAAATTACAAATACCCCATTAAAATGTATATTGGTTTTACAAATTACCCAAAGGGGAACAATTTTGTAAAATTGAAACACGTGTGTCGGGGAGTATTTGTAGTTTTTAAATATTTTATTTTTATCCCAAAACTGAAAGTTGGTTGGTTTAACGAGTCTTACGCATGGATGAAGAAACCAGAATCGAAAATGCACTTTAGTCTATCGGCATTTGGTATAAGTGCCCGAAACTTATCACAAGTGTAAGATGGTCGCCAATCCACCGGTGAGCCACCGAGTATAGCCTGTTAATGTTAATATAATTACTTTACGATTATTTTAATAATAAACTGATATTTTGGTGTTGCGTGCAATAAACGTGCATATATATAAGATAAAACATTATATATCAAGAAAAATTAGCCATTACATTTTCGGCATTATTCATTCCTTTAGCCAGCAGATCCTCCATTACAGCGTCGAAAATCCTTCCGCCCCTAAAAGTGAGGTTGGTTTTCTGAATAACATTATTAATTTTTAGAATTTCATATTAAATTATATAAAATATATCAATAAAGGTAAGAAATTAATTATACGGCAATATTTTTTAAGACTTACTGGGTCAACTTCTTCGATGTCTGCCATGAATGACGCGCCATCACAATATGCAACATAGACTTTATTCCAATTGTAGAATTCTGAAATTGATGAAAAACAAAACATAAAATAATTAATATCCATGAACATATATTATTGTTTATTGGCAACGAAGTAGTAATATATAACCCTCAGTAAATAGGTATTATTATTGTTAAGTTATTGAATTACATTTGTGTAATTAGGTGTAACCTGGATTAAATGTTTGATTTTGGTCAAGTATCCCTGAGAAGTAAAGTCTCCTCCTATTAACACTGCTCCCAAAATCTCCTTTTGATCTTTCTATGCATTCAGCTGTTGAAGTACACCATGCGCCTCCCTAAAATCCACATTTCAAATTCTATTAAGTATATGAAACGCAAGACAATACAGATGATCACTCACACACAAACACAAAAACAAATAATAATAAAATAAAAATATATAGTAGCTATATATATAGGGCAATAATAGTCATGTAATGTAATCACGATTTGCAAACAAGTATCGTAACTTCCAAAAAGTTCTTGATTCCAGTCCTATGGTCAACAGAAGTTGGAAATTTTTCTGGGAAAATTTATGTGTGTGTTTTTGTCCTAATCAACATGTCAACTCGTTTATAGGATATCCATTAATTAAGCTGATTAGTTTTCACATCAGCGGTTTAACCCTAAATGTGGACGCGTGGATTAATTTGCCCAGCAATTTTCCAAATTGTAGCGATTAAAGGACTGAGAATTAAAGTTTTTCTAAAGTTATTACGGGACTTTTTTCCGTTGCGATTCTTAGAGGAGTGTTATTGTTGTCAACCCCTATAGTTACATAAATAAAATTGCAACTTACCCTATATTGATAAGAGTTAGTCTCTTGCATGTCCGACGATCTAATAGATCTAATGCTTAAACGGATCCGATATCCGACCCATCATCCATCACCAATCGCACAACCACTAACGCCACAACAACCACATCTATTGGCCACTACTAATGCATTTAGGAGGTTTACTAATACTTTTCGGAGGAAAAACTACTATTTTTAGGAGGCAACTAAAAAAATGTTCAAGGGATTACTAATATTTTTCAAATGGTACTACGATACTTTTTGGAATATTTTTAATATTTTTCGAGAGAAAACCTAATATTTTTTAGGGGTGCTACTATCTAATTTTCGGGATGACAATTGGGGGAACTAATACTTTTATGGGAAACTACTAATATTTTTTATGAGAAAACTAGTATTTTTCAGAAAAATACTAAAATACCTTTAATCCGAAAACATTATCTTTTTCAATAAGAGTATCAAGACATTTTAGTAGAAATACTAATACTTTTTAGGAAAAAGCTAATATTTTTAACGGTATTGCGTCACGCTAATATTACAAAAATGTCATCGGTCCAATGATACTATGCCACCACCCCAAGAATATTACAAAAATGACACCGCTTTCAAATCATAAAAATGTCACCGCCTCTTCATGAATCACAAAAATAGTACCACCACCTATTGTATCCGGGTCGGTTTAGGACCCATCTAATGGATTTTAACCCGTTAGACCGATTGATATATAGAAATTTTTGTCTATTGATAAAATGATTGTTATTTTTCTTTAAACGGAAAACTTTTCAAGATCAATGAATTTGTTACACATTTATATATCACAAAAAACGACCTCAAGAAAGACCAACCAATTATTAGCTCCGGGATCCAAATCCCTTATCAAAGGCATAAGGTTTGGTGGACTCCCATCCAAACAAACTGTAGGAGAAAAAAAAAGCAGATCATAATATAATGATTAGATTATAATTAAGTTATTATATTCTATTGATTAATAAGTTGAGTTTGCACACCGCTCCTTTTGATACAAAGACTCTCTAAAAGTGTAATGTTAACGGCTAGCGGCGTTAACTTGATCTGCTCACTCAAAAACAAGTGAACTCGATCAATAGCTTAATTAGCCGATGTGATCGGCCATGGTCCGAATGTTCTTCGTCATTCTTTACATAAAAGAGATAACAAAATTAAAAAATTGTTAGTATTGTTCAAAACTTTAAAAAGAAGAAAACTTTAATATATTAATACAAATATATTAAAACAAGTCTACACCATATATTTAATTATTTTGTCATGTGTATTCGGATGTAATTCTATTGATGCATGTTGTCAAAATTAAACTCAAATAAATTAAAAATTTGAGGTAAAAAAAAGGAATATCCTCCAAATATACAATTTTGTCATTACAGGATGATCACCATTTTCTTCAATTTTTTTCCCAAAAGAAAATTATTGATGGATAACAAGTTGCATAATATAAAATTTATATATTTTTAGTATGTAAATATATATTATGTATAAAGAGAAATTAATTCGGCGGGGAGTTGTTGAGGATTTCCACGGACCACGTCAAACCGACTTGGCATGGGCCGGTGGCTAACATTTGCCCAAAATATATAGTCGGTTTTGGATTAGTCTCACAATTGTGTCTCAAAAACCCATCTTATTGGAAAAGGAACTTGTTCCAACTTGCTTTTAAGCAACAATTCACCCCGTGCCTAATTGATTTCATGTGAGGTTATCATTGCTTCTCCATGAGAGGTCAAGGGTTCAAGCTTCCCGAGGTACAATGGTAGAATTATTAACATGAATGGCTTCAAGTGGCGGTGTGGAAGTTGAAACTCGATGGGAACCTGCGCTACCGGGATTGAGACTTCCGGTATGAAGCAATCGAGTTGGAGGACGACTCATTGTGCACGGTAGTTGATGATATTAAGAACACGGAGCCATTGTACATTCTCGCGGTTTATTTGTGGCGATTCTGCGAGGCGGGGATTGTTTCCCCGAGGACTAGTCGTGTGGGAACATGGAAATTCGGTTATAAAAAAATCAACCCATGCTCAATCAACGTGGAATACATCCCTCCCAACTAGAGTGGCAATTCCAAATAGGCATGGAAGTATAATTCGCTTGTGGTGTAGGAGGATGATTGGAAGATTAAAAAGAAGATCCATTCCAAAAAAGTTAACATCAAATCTTTTAAAGCATTTAGCAAAGAATGTGATTGTTCTTTCCACATATTTGACAAAACGAAAGAATTGAAGGGTCCAATTCTAATGAATATGCGGTGTGCGATCAAAAGTGATGCCAACACTTTGCAAAACACAAAAAGACTTTTAATAAAAAACACAATTTCACAATGTATGAAATAAAAACATATTTAAAGACAAGACACAAGAGATTAAAACTTTTGTACAAGTATAAAATACTTGTACGGTGTTCATAAGAACAAAAATATTCAAAGGATGATGTTGTTTATAATATATAAAAATACAAAGTAAACAAGGAAACTAGAAGAACAACTCCCCTTGTGTCTCCAAAAGCAACAACATTCCTTCACAAAGCGTGAGAAAACATTTAGTGCACTCCAAACACTCAAACTACACTCGAATCTATCTCACATAAACACTCAAAAATCGAGTTCTAAAAATGATGCCAATAATGTAGCCAACATTCCTGGTATCACTGAACTTCTGCAGAATTTTCTGGTGTGAAAAAGCTGGAAGATGAACTCTCAAATCTCCTAAAATCTGTAATCGAAATGTGCTGATTTTTTATCCTTAAATAGTTATCTCTTGAATAACTTCCTGCAAGAAAATAGAAGAAAAACTTCCTGCAAGTTTTAAGGAGAAAACCACCTACTAAAATAAACTTCCAAGGAGTTAGTAGTGTTAGAAAACTGAATTTAAACTTCTAACTTAACTACCCGGAAAAAATCAAATATTAACTCGCAAAAAAAACTGAAATCAAAGAACAATTGAAAGAAAGAAAAGATAATGTTTGAGGAAATTCAAACATTAACACAAACAACTCTTGAACATCTAGAAAATTGACCACGTCCCCGAATCTATTGGAAAATTCACCTCTAGAAGACTTTAAGTCGAGAAATGTTTCTTTGGGACATATTAACATTAGAATTCATAATATTCACATGTTTACGGTGGTAGAAATAGTGGAATTCAACTCATATATCCCAACATGTTTTGAAATTAAATTCGGGATCTAGCTATATAGAAACTTATTTTTGTGTAGCCAAGTAGTGTACTCCAAATTCTATGTGCGATCTCGAATCGTCATCAATAATCCACTGTGCATGAATTTCCACTTTGCACGAAGAAGAAACGGATCAAAACAATGAGTCACATTCTGTAGCTAAAATATGAGCTCTTCAAAAGTGGTAATTTGATCTATCTAATCTAATATTTAATGTTTTAAGAGTTGGTAGACCGAACGTTGCCATAGCCGATAGAGCTTGATGGCTCATGATACCATGCTAAAACTATACAAAACACAGGAGAAAAATAGAGAAGAGAATTTTATTATGAACTTGAGAATGATACATCTTGAGGCTGCGAGATATATAGGAAGAAAAAATGTATCGGAGGAATGTAACGATGTGATTGTAACTAACTAATATTCTTTGTAACTAACTAATAGTATTAGAAGCTAACTAACGACTTGTTCAACAAAGGATTAGTGGGAATCACGCCACTCTCGATACCACTATAGTTTGTTGTCTTATTTACAAGAATAAATACTTGTACACATCACAACAATCTTCTATTCATTGTTATAGTAATACTAAGTTCGAGAAAACTAAACTTACGCAAAGTATAAAGTTGCAAAGTGTTTATCACTCGGATGTATAACTATGATAACTCGAACTTAACTTCTTATCAAAAAAAAAAGAAAACTAAGTGCGCGTTTGGGGTTTGTGAAAAGGCTTGATAATATCCTTATCACCTCTTTTTTCTTGTGTTTGGGTTTTATGATGTCGGCCCGCATGATAGGGATGGGCCCATGAAATTATCATCTTTTCAATTGATACTACATCACACCTATGAGGTGGTATTAAATAGTACCAACTTATCCTTACCTCGCAATTACCTTTTTGTCCTCAAATTTTGGAAGAGTTTTTTTGGTTCTTTAAACGAGGGCAAAATGGTATTTTTCCATTGTTATCACTTATTATCAATGTTGTCAAACACCAATATATAGACCAAATATAAATGATCCAAAAAAAATAATCCAACACCCAAACAAACAGATCGATAAAAAGGATAGTAATAAATTATCAAATCATCACGTATCGAAGATCACTTATATAATCCCACCGATTTTGCCAAACGAGCCCTAAAAGTATATTCACCTCCCTCTGACTTTTATTGTTATTTTTGGACCACCATTAAATGACAATTTTATACAGATAAAAGAACAAAAATAGACATATTATATCAAAATGGTTATCATGTCAATAATTACATCATTCACAAAATGTGGGGTCTCACAAGATGTTCTTAAGTATTCGGATTAAAAGGGTTTATTCGAATAGGTGTATATCTTCATTTGAACCCAATGAATGTGTCTGTTCAAAATCATTCGATTTGAAAGAGTTTGTTCGAACAATTATGTTATTTCACTTTAAACCTTTGATAATCTATAAATATCCACAAAATCTTCAAATTTTTATCCAATATTTGTATACATACATAAACATATTTAATTTACTTTAAGTTTTTTTCGGCAAAAACAAAAAGAGCACAAAACATTCAAGGTTTGTCGTCTCTTGTTGATTGGAGTATTGCTACTACAAAAAGAAGAGATTGTTGTATCTTGGGAGACATTCGTTATTCAACCGGAGGACCGTAGCGAGACAATTTATCTTAAAGACATAGAGTTGAACTCTAGCCTCGATCTATTTACGCATTTTATTTCAATTTTGCACTACAAATTAAAGTAAGTTTTCTATTTAAAATGCCAAATATAATATCACACGCAATATATCCCCACATAAAGTATAGGTAAAATCGTTGTAAGTAAAATCATTGTAGGTCAATATTACCAACAAAATCTAAAACTCTGTTGGTAAATAATTATAGTATTTATGTCGGTAAAATTAAAAATTATAGTGATTTGGTGGTATAGTCGAGGAAAAATAATATTTTTTTTATTTGATCTAATGGCTATAATTCATCCACTAGAATCATCCTCCAAAATATCTACTTTACTTAGAATATTCTACAAGATTTCCTACATATAATATCTAAGATATTTTCATAAGACTTTTCTAGATATATTCTAGAACTTGGGCCATTTGGGCTTGGGCTCTCATTCTTTTCTTTTATCTCAAAATTAATCTTCCAAGCCCAATATTACTTGGGCTAAATCAAGTTTAATTTCCAACAAGGATGACCCAGGCAAAAAAATAAAAATTGGAGTAATTGATTTGTGGGAATCAACCCAATTTTCTGCCTTGGCCCGATCATTCGCCTGCTCTAAAACAGATATACCGATGCGCGGTAGCATTTTATTTTTCTAATGTGATGCAAAAAGAATTTATTTTTCAAAATAAATTCACAGAAAAATAAAAATTAAAAGGGCAAGTTACCTTATTTGCCAGCACGTTGTTTCCCCCTACAGAAGAGCATCTCCATTCTTCTTTTGAGCCTATGTGGCCATGCAAATAGCAAGAGTGGACAAACATTCCTCTACTTGAACAATTATTAAGGTTTTGCAATGTTTCTATGAGGGCATTCCGAAAATCTGAATTAAACATGTCAATTGAAATAATAAGTCTCAGATATTTTTTTTTTTCCCAGTTTGGATAAATACTTGTAATCAATTAATCAATCAATAATATGAGTACCTTTCATGAGTTGTAATTCAGTTGATGTGCAAAGCGTTAAATTAGAAATGCAATTACTCCATTTTTGCGTACCACCAACTGAACGTATGTAGTTTTCTTCAATCTGAAACAAATTAAATTCAATTGAGCCTAAAAATTAATAAAAAATAGTAAATATATAAAAATTATGAAAGAGCATTAGCATAAACATTACAATTATTACTTGATATTCCCTTGCCTATTACTCCTTGATCAATCAATTTGTTTCAAGATAAACAAATTAATTATTTGACATATTTTTTGCAAAATTTAATTCAAAACAGTATAAGCCAAGAAGTAAATTTATCTGCCGCGTAATTTTTTTTTCCTGTGTTTTTTTTTTTTGAATTTATATTTTTCCATGAAAGAATGACATACCTGGAATTTATCGAAAGCTGATTCAAGTAGAAAGAGTGGCGTCTGAACATCTTCAACCAAGTTTTCAGGGAATAAACACTGTAAATTTTTGTATACATAAATGAACATATTGTTAATTAGTATATAATCTAGTGTAATTATTCAAAATTTGGATAAAGAATTAGTTAAGTCCTCTCACCGATTTCGATCCATTTTTGACGTGCATGATTTAGGCAATCTCTCGGATAGTCCCTGCATACCATATATTCAATTTAGAAAAAAATATAGAAAATATTTATGAAATATATATAAATATAAAAGAAAGACAAACTTAATATAGAGTGAGACAATACATGTACTGCAATAACATGATCAAAGCGCCGTTCTCTGATCGACTCGGCTCCAGGGAGATTTTTTCTATTTAAAGAAAACGTATGCAGTTAGGGTTCAATGTGCACATATTTTTCATTTCAATAGGTAAATGGGTAATTATAAAGAGTGTAAAAATCAAATTATCTTTCAAAATTACAAATATCCCTTGAAGCTTGTAATTGCTTTATAAATTAACCCCACAATAGGGACAATTTGTAAGGTTGAAAAACATGAATGTTGTTATTTTTGGTTTACAAAAATTCAGCCTTATTATAAGAAAATCAAATTGTTATTCAAAATTACAATTACCCCTTAAGGTTTTGTATTTGTTTTACAAATTTCAACCCGCGATTGAGAAAATTCGTAAAATTGAAACACATAAGGGGTTATTTGTACTTTTTTGAAGATTCAGCCTTATTATAAGAAAATCAAATTAACTTTCAAAATATCAATAGCCCCAAGGGTTTGTATTTATTTTACAAATCAACCCCCACAATAAAGACTATTTGCAAAATTGAAACACATGTAAGGGTTTATTTGCAGTTTTTAAAGATTCAACCTTATTATAAAAAAAAATCAAACCATCTTTCAAAATTACAAATACCCCATTAAAATGTATATTGGTTTTACAAATTACCCCGCAAGGGGAACAATTTTGTAAAATTGAAACACGTGTGTCGGGGAGTATTTGTAGTTTTTAAATATTTTATTTTTATCCCAAAATCGAAAGTTGGTTGGTTTAACGAGTCTTACGCATGGATGAAGAAACCAGAATCGAAATGCACTTTAGTCTACTGGCATTTGGTATAAGTGCCCGAAACTTATCACAATGTAAGATGGTCGCCAATCCACCTACCGAGCCACCGAGTATAGCTTTGTTAATGTTAATATAATTACTTTACGCTTATTTTAATAATAAACTGATATTTTGGTGTTGCGTGCAATAAAAACGTGCATATATATAAGATAAAACATTATATATCAAGAAAAATTAGCCATTACATTTTCGGCATTATTCATTCCTTTAGCCAGCAGATCCTCCATTACAAATAATAAAATCCTTCCGCCCCTAAAAGTGAGGTTGGTTTTCTGAATAACATTATTAATTTTTAGAATTTCATATTAAATTATATAAAATATATCAATAAAAGTAAGAAATTAATTATACGGCAATATTTTTTAAGACTTACTGGGTCAACTTCTTCGATGTCTGCCATGAATGACGCGCCATCACAATATGCAACATAGACTTTATTCCAATTGTAGAATTCTGAAATTGATGAAAAACAAAACATAAAATAATTAATATCCATGAACATATATTATTGTTTATTGGCAACGAAGTATTAATATATAACCCTCAGTAAATAGGTATTATTATTGTTAAGTTATTGAATTACATTTGTGTAATTAGGTGTAACCTGGATTAAATGTTTGATTTTGGTCAAGTATCCCTGAGAAGTAAAGTCTCCTCCTATTAACACTGCTCCCAAAATCTCCTTTTGATCTTTCTATGCATTCAGCTGTTGAAGTACACCATGCGCCTCCCTAAAATCCACATTTCAAATTCTATTAAGTATATGAAACGCAAGACAATACAGATGATCACTCACACACAAACACAAAAACAAATAATAATAAAATAAAAATATATAGTAGCTATATATATAGGGCAATAATAGTCATGTAATGTAATCACGATTTGCAAACAAGTATCGTAACTTCCAAAAAGTTCTTGATTCCAGTCCTATGGTCAACGAAGTTGGAAATTTTTCTGGGAAAATTTATGTGTGTGTTTTTGTCCTAATCAACATGTCAACTCGTTTATAGGATATCCATTAATTAAGCTGATTAGTTTTCACATCGGGGTTTAACCCTAAATGTGGACGCGTGGATTAATTTGCCCACAATTTTCCAAATTGTAGCGATTAAAGGACTGAGAATTAAAGTTTTTCTAAAGTTATTACGGGACTTTTTTCGAATTGTGATTCTTAGAGGAGTGTTATTGTTGTCAACCCCTATAGTTACATAAATAAAATTGCAACTTACCCTATATTGATAAGAGTTAGTCTCTTGCATGTCCGACGATCTAATAGATCTAATCATTAAACGGATCCGGATATCCGACCCATCATCCATCACCAATCGCACAACCACTAACGCCACAACAACCACATCTATTGGCCACTACTAATGCATTTAGGAGGTTTACTAATACTTTTCGGAGGAAAAACTACTATTTTTAGGAGGCAACTAAAAAAATGTTCAAGGGGATTACTAATATTTTTCAAAGGGTACTACTGATACTTTTTGGAATATTTTTAATATTTTTCAGAGGAAAACCTAATATTTTTAGGGGTGCAACTATCTAATTTTCGGGATGACAATTGGGGGGGAACTAATACTTTTATGGGAAACTACTAATATTTTTTATGAGAAAACTAGTATTTTTCGGAAAAATACTAAAATATCTTTAATCCGAAAAACATTATCTTTTTCAATAAGAGTATCAAGACATTTTAGTAGAAATACTAATACTTTTTAGGGAAAAAGCTAATATTTTTAACGGTATTGTGTCACCGCCTAATATTACAAAAATGTCATCGGTCCAATGATACTATGCCACCACCCCAAGAATATTACAAAAATGACACCGCTTTCAAATCATAAAAATGTCACCGCCTCTTCATGAATCACAAAAATAGTACCACCACCTATTGTATCGGGTCGGTTTAGGACCCATCTAATGGATTTTAACCCGTTAGACCGATTGATATATAGAAATTTTTGTCTATTGATAAAATGATTGTTATTTTTCTTTAAACGGAAAACTTTTCAAGATCAATGAATTTGTTACACATTTATATATCACAAAACTGACCTCGAGAAAAGACCAACCAATTATTAGCTCCTGATCCAAATCCCTTATCAAAGGCATAAGGCGGTGGACTCCCATCCAAACAAACCAGGGGAGAAAAAAAAAAGCAGATCATAATATAATGATTAGATTATAATTAAGTTATTATATTCTATTGATTAATAAGTTGAGTTTGCACTGCTCCTTTTGATACAAACTCTCTAAAAGTGTAATGTTAACGGCTAGCGGCGTTAACTTGACTTCACCAAAACAAGTGAACGATCAATAGCTTAATTAGCCGATGATCGGCCATGGTCCAATGTTCTTCGTCATTCTTTACATAAAAGAGATAACAAAATTAAAAAATTGTTAGTATTGTTCAAAACTTTAAAAAGAAGAAAACTTTAATATATTAATACAAATATATTAAAACAAGTCTACACCATATATTTAATTATTTTGTCATGTGTATTCGGATGTAATTCTATTGATGCATGTTGTCAAAATTAAACTCAAAATAAATTAAAAATTTGAGGTAAAAAAAAGGAATATCCTCCAAATATACAATTTTGTCGGCCCTGGGATGATCACCATTTTCTTCAATTTTTTTCCCAAAAGAAAATTATTGATGGATAACAAGTTGCATAATATAAAATTTATATATTTTTTAGTATGTAAATATATATTGCGTATAAAGAGAAATTAATTCGGTGGGGAGTTGTTGAGGATTTCCACGGACCACGCCAAACTGACTTGGCATGGGCCGGGTGGCTAACATTTGCCCAAAATATATAGTCGGTTTTGGATTAGTCTCACAATTGTGTCTCAAAAAACCCATCTTATTGGAAAGGAACTTGTTCCAACTTGCTTTTAAGCAACAATTCACCCCGTGCCTAATTGATTTCAAGTGAGGTAATCATTGCTTCTCCATGAGAGGTCAAGAGTTCAAGCCTCCCGAGGTACAATGGTAGAATTATTAACATTAATGGCTTCAAGTGACAGTGTGGAAGTTGAAACTCGATGGGAACCTGCGGGGTGGATTGAGAGACTTCCCGGTGAAGCAATCGATTGGAGGGCGACTCATTGTGCACGGTAGTTGATGATATTAAGAACACGGGAGCCATTGTACATTCTCGCGGTTTATTTGTGGCAGTTCCTGAGGGGCGGGGATTGTTTCCCCGAGGACTAGTCGTGTGGAAACATGGAAATTCGGTTATAAAACAAATCAACCCATGCTCAATCAACGTGGAATACATCCTCCCAACTAGAGTGGCAATTCGGCCGGCATGGAAGTATAATTCGCTTGTGGTGTAGGAGGATGATTGGAAGATTAAAAAGAAGATCCATTCCAAAAAAGTTAACATCAAATCTTTTAAAGCATTTAGCAATGTGATTGTTCTTTCCACATATTTGACAAACTGAAAGAATTGAAGGGTCCAATTCTAATGAATATGCGGTGTGCGGCAAAAGTGATGCCAACACTTTGCAAAACACAAATAAAGACTTTTAATAAAAAACACAATTTCACAATGTATGAAATAAAAACATATTTAAAGACAAGACACAAGAGATTAAAACTTTTGTACAAGTATAAAATACTTTTACGGTGTTCATAAGAACAAAAATATTCAAAGGATGATGTTGTTTATAATATATAAAAATACAAAGTAAACAAGGAAACTAGAAGAACAACTCCCCTTGTGTCTCCAAAAGCAACAACACTCCTTCACAAAGCGTGAGAAAACATTTAGTGCACTCCAAACACTCAAACTACACTGAATCTATCTCACATAAACACTCAAAAATCGAGTTCTAAAAATGATGCCAACAATGTTGCCAACATTCCTGGTATCACTGAGCTTCTGCAGAATTTTCTGGTGTGAAAAAGCTGGAAGATGAACTCTCAAATCTCCTAAAATCTGTAATCGAAATGTGCTGATTTTTTATCCTTAAATAGTTATCTCTTGAATAACTTCCTGCAAGAAAATAGAAGAAAAACTTCCTGCAAGTTTTAAGGAGAAAACCACCTACTAAAATAAACTTCCAAGGAGTTAGTAGTGTTAGAAAACTGAATTTAAACTTCTAACTTAACTACCTGGAAAAAACTGAAATATTAACTGCAAAAAAAAAACTGAAATCTGAAAGAACAATTCGAAAGAAAGAAAATATAATGTTTGAGGAAATTCAAACATTAACACAAACAACTCTTGAACATCTAGAAAATTGACCACGTCCCTTGAATCTATTGGAAAATTCACCTCTAGAAGACTTGAAGTCAGAGAAATGTTTCTTTGGGACATATTAACATTAGAATTCATAATATTACTGTTTACAGTGGTAGAAATAGTGGAATTCAACTCATATATCCCAACATGTTTTCAGAAATTGAATTCAGGATATAGCTATATAGAAACTTATTTTTGTGTAGCCAAGTAGTGTACTCCAAATTCTATGTGCGATCTCCAGAATCGTCATCAATAATCCACTGTGCATGAATTTCCACTGTACGAAGAAGAAACGGATCAAAACAATGAGTCATTCTTTGTAGCTAAAATATGAGCTCTTCAAAAGTGGTAATTTGATCTATCTAATCTAATATTTAATGTTTTAAGAGTTGGTAGACCGAACGTTGCCATAGCCGATAGAGCTTGATGGCTCATGATACCATGCTAAAACTATACAAAACACAGGGAGAAAAATAGAGAAGAGAATTTTATTATGAACTTGAGAATGATACATCTTGAGGTCAAATATATATAGGAAGAGAAAATGTATCGGAGGAATGTAACAAGATATGATTGTAACTAACTAATATTCTTTGTAACTAACTAATAGTATTAGAAGCTAACTAACGACTTGTTCAACAAAGGATTAGTGGGAATCACGCCACTCTCGGATACCACTATAGTTTGTTGTCTTATTTATAACAATAAATACTTGTACACATCACAACAATCTTCTATTCATTGTTATAGTAATACTAAGTTGAGAAAACTAAACTTACGCAAAGTATAAAGTTGCAAAGTGTTTATCACTCGGATGTATAACTATGATAAGCTGAACTTAACTTCTTATCAAAAAAAAAAAACTAAGGGCGTTTTGGAGTTTGTGAAAAGGCTTGATAATATCCTTATCACCTCTTTTTACTTTGTGTTTGGGTTTTATGATGTCGGCCCATGATAGGGATGGGCCCATGAAATTATCATCTTTTCAATTGATACTACATCACACCTATGAGGTGGTATTAAATAGTACCAACTTATCCTTACCTCTGCAATTACCTTTTTGTCCTCAAATTTTGGAAGAGTTTTTTTGGGTTCTTTAAACCGAGGGCAAAATGGTATTTTTCCATTGTTATCACTTATTATCAATGTTGTCAAACACCAATATAGACCAAATATAAATGATCCATAAAAAAATAATCCAACACCCAAACAAACGGATCAAGTAAAAGGATAGTAATAAATTATCAAATCATCACGTATCCAAGTATCACTTATATAATCCCACCGATTTTGCCAAACGAGCCCTAAAAGTATATTCACCTCCTCTGTGACTTTTATTGTTATTTTTGGGACCACCATTAAATGACAATTTTATACGAATAAAAGAACAAAAATAGACATATTATATCAAAATGGTTATCATGTCAATAATTACATCATTCACAAAATGTGGGGTCTCACAAGTATGTTCTTAAGTATTCGGATTAAAAGGGTTTATTCGAATAGGTGTATATCTTCATTTGAACCCAATGAATGTGTCTGCTCAAAATCATTCGATTTGAAAGAGTTTGTTCGAACAATTATGTTATTTCACTTTAAACCTTTGATAATCTATAAATATCCACAAAATCTTCAAATTTTTATCCAATATTTGTATACATACATAAACATATTTAATTTACTGTCAAGTTTTTTCGGAAAACAAAAAGAGCACAAAACATTCAAGGTTTGTCGTCTCTTGTTGATTGGAGTATTGCTACTCACAGAAAGAGATTGTTGTATCTTGGGAGACATTCGTTATTCAACTGGAGGACCGTAGCGAGACAATTTATCTTAAAGACATAGAGTTGAACTCTAGCCTCGATCTATTTACGCATTTTATTTCAATTTTGCACTACAAATTAAAGTAAGTTTTCTATTTAAAATGCCAAATATAATATCACACGCAATATATCCCCACATAAAGTATAGGTAAAATCGTTGTAAGTAAAATCATTGTAGGTCAATATTACCAACAAAATCTAAAACTGTTGGTAAATAATTATAGTATTTATGTCGGTAAAATTAAAAATTATAGTGATTTGGTGGTATAGTCCGAGGAAAAATAATATTTTTTTTATTTGATCTAATGGCTATAATTCATCCACTAGAATCATCCTCCAAAATATCTACTTTACTAGAATATTCTACAAGATTTCCTACATATAATATCTAAGATATTTTCATAAGACTTTTCTAGATATATTCTAAACTTGGGCCATTTGGGCTTGGGCTCTCATTCTTTTCTTTTATCTCAAAATTAATCTTCCAAGCCCAATATTACTTGGGCTAAATCAAGTTTAATTTCCAACAAGGATGACCCAGGCAAAAAAATAAAAATTGGAGTAATTGATTTGTGGAATCAACCCAATTTTCTGCCTTGGCCCGATCATTCGCCTGCTCTAAAACAGATATACCGATGGCGGTAGCATTTTATTTTTCTAATGTGATGCAAAAAGTATTTATTTTTCAAAATAAATTCACAGAAAAATAAAAATTAAAAGGGCAAGTTACCTTATTTGCCAGCACGTTGTTTCCCCCTACAGAAGAGCATCTCCATTCTTCTTTTGAGCCTATGTGGCCATGCAAATAGCAA
The DNA here is from genome assembly GCA_016081115.2 of Rehmannia glutinosa. Lineage (NCBI taxonomy): Eukaryota > Viridiplantae > Streptophyta > Magnoliopsida > Lamiales > Orobanchaceae > Rehmannia > Rehmannia glutinosa. Next base: position 26,902,982 of record CM071927.1, on the reverse strand, counting down.
GAGTGGACAAACATTCCTCTACTTGAACAATTATTAAGGTTTTGCAATGTTTCTATGAGGGCATTCCGAAAATCTGAATTAAACATGTCAATTGAAATAATAAGTCTCAGATATTTTTATTTTTCCCAGTTTGGATAAATACTTGTAATCAATTAATCAATCAATAATATGAGTACCTTTCATGAGTTGTAATTCAGTTGATGTGCAAAGCGTTAAATTAGAAATGCAATTACTCCATTTTTGCGTACCACCAACTGAACGTATGTAGTTTTCTTCAATCTGAAACAAATTAAATTCAATTGAGCCTAAAAATTAATAAAAAATAGTAAATATATAAAAATTATGAAAGAGCATTAGCATAAACATTACAATTATTACTTGATATTCCCTTGCCTATTACTCCTTGATCAATCAATTTGTTTCAAGATAAACAAATTAATTATTTGACATATTTTTGCAAAATTTAATTCAAAACAGTATAAGCCAAGAAGTAAATTTATCTGCATGGTAATTTTTTTCCTGTGTTTTTTTTTTGAATTTATATTTTTCCATGAAAGAATGACATACCTGGAATTTATCGAAAGCTGATTCAAGTAGAAAGAGTGGCGTCTGAACATCTTCAACCAAGTTTTCAGGAATAAACACTGTAAATTTTTTGTATACATAAATGAACATATTGTTAATTAGTATATATGTGAGACCCCGAATTTTAACAACGTGAGATACGATGTTGTAGTGATTATTTATTCGGCTATGTATCACAAACACATTATTAATGAACCGCGACCCGACTTTTATTTATTTCTTTCAACATCAATTACGCATTTCTTGTTTTCGAGCCTAACGATTTTATATTCTTCCTCTAGTATTAATACTTGATCGAATGACTACTACTTTAGGATTATTAGACCTCCAACAATTTAGGAGTACATTCCAATCCTTATCCTAATATTTCATCTTATTCTATAATTCATCCCAACCAATTTCCCAATCAATTTTTTTTTAAAAAAAAAAAATATTTTTTTTATATTTTTAAAAAAATTTCGAAATTACCATAAATGGGGAGGTTGTTTCATATTCTTTTCAAGACCTACAATTATATATGTATATATATATATATATTTACATATATATATTATTTTTTTTTGGTCACATGCTTAAAGGATGGACAAACTTTTCTTTCCACCAAATTCTAATAAATAAAAATACCAACACCATGATTATTATTCCCTCCAACTTTTGGCTCCTTGTCTTAGGGGAATCAATCATTTTGTTATTTTTTTTCTTTATCTATCAATATTATTCATTTCATAATTATCATAAAAACACAAGACTTGCTTCCATTTTCCTCTCTAAAGGATCAAATTCTTCAAGCATAAGGTAAGAATATCTTCATTTCTCCCAACTCTATTTTTCTTCTCCAATCCTCAACCTTATACCTTCACCATCTAATAATGTTGAATCCTTCTTGTTGAGGTACTCCTAGAGAAAATTCTTGAAGAATTAGAGACCTAGATTTGACTACAAAAACTTGAGAGGAAATTCAAGATTTCATATTATTAAGGTGAGAAAATTATGGTTTTAGTATTTTTCTCTTGACAACATGAAGAATTAATTTTTGACTCAAGAATATAAATTTTTGGAGTTTAGGGGCTGACCTACATCATCTCAAGTGGAGGTTAGAGGCTTGAAGGAAAATTTCCATTTTTGAGACTACTTGAAGATATTAAGGTGAGTAGTAACCATTTGGTACTAGTATATTTTCTTTTGACTTGAGACTTTAATTTTAACACCAAAATATGGTTTGGATACCATTTAGGGGCTGATCTTCAAGAGTTTTAGTCAAGAAGTTGATTCAAGGAAGAAGACCACATTTTAGATCAACCCGAGAAACTACTACGAGGTGGGTGGAAAAATTCTTTCAACTTCTAGGTGTTTTAAATTGAAAATATGCATGTAGTATTTTGTTATTGAGCACTTGAGATATATATTATGTATTGCATGCTATTTTCTTGTATCAAGTTGGAAAAATTCTCAAGTGTTGCTCAAAAATGTGATTTATCGAAAAATAGGGCATACATGCACATTTTATTGTTATACTTGATGAAATTTTGTATGAGAAGGATATGTATGTGTATGACTCTTGAAATCTATGTTTTGAATGATTTATAACCTGGACAAGTCGAGCATAATTGATTAAATTTCAACTTTTGGACTTAAAATGCAAAAATGGAAAGTTGGTGGACTTAATTGCAAGAAAATAAAACTTAAGGGACCCCTCTGTAATTTTCGATTTTTGGGACTGAACTCAAGTTCAAAAATTATGTTTTGACATTTTAATAAAGTTTTAAGAGTTTTTAGATAAATAAAATCAACCCTTAAAAGCCCAAGGACTAGATTGTAAAATTCTAGAAGTTTAAGGGCTATTTTGCAATTTTCGAAACTGTACCAGACCCTAATTTTAAAATTTGAAATTTTAACTCTTAAGGGACTGGAAATAACATATTTTAAGTGTATTCCAAAAATCCAAGTGTTTAGAGCTTGGAAAGTAATTTTATAAAATTTGAGGGACCAAATTGTAAAAGATTAAACTTGAGGACCAAAATACAATTTCCAGGACTTATGCAGTCCATGCACCTGGAAATACTAATTTAACTATAACATAATTATATTTTGGGCCCAAGGTTCAAATTTCATAACAATTGGACCCCTAAAAGCCTTAAAGGCAATTATTTCAAAATGGGACAAAAATGAGATTTTCAAAAGTTAAGGGACCTATACTTATGGCGTTTTAAAACTGTTTTTGTTCCAATATCCCACTAACCTTAGTGACATTTTCCAACTGGAATCACATTAAAAGCCCTCCCGGTTTGTGAGTTCGATTATTTTAAACTTAAGGCCGAAATGACAATTTTAACAAATTTGGGGCCAATGTGAGAATTTTATAAAAACTCGACCTCAAAACTTTAAAAACCTGAATCTCTGAACAATTTAGAGATTTTAGGAACTGACCTCATAATTTTTCAAGGTCGGGATATTTATTTATTCAATTTTTAACCCCAAAAGTATTGGTTTTTACAAAACGGGGCTAATTGTAAATTTTTCTTTTTATCAAGGACCTAACTTAAATTATTTTTCATTTACTAAAACAGCCCTGGACCCTCTGACTTTAATTATTAATTAAAATATTTTATTTTCTCAAAAACTACTTGACTTATCGGATCGTCTTGACCGATTAAAACCCGATCAGCGGGGCGACTTCCTCGTGTTGCGATTTCGAATCTATAACGGACTTATGTTACACCTAATCTTTCAAGATATCGAAGATTGCTTATCCTCCCGATAATCATCTTCATCCAAATAACTCCACCAACGCCATAATTACCTTACGCAAATTTTTGAAAAACTTTTCATGAACGCTTCCCGAATCAATAATACTCATTGCGCTGGTTGACTACATGAACTTGTGTTTACTTTCTGCTTGAGTCAACTTGGTGTGTCGAGCTCACGATCGGAATGGATACGTCGGGGATGGCCAGGGCAGCTCGGCTGCTATTCCACTCTTCCCCCCATCGTCCTAATCCCGCAACGAGGGACGGAGTTTGTCCAAGGGAAGCGGGTCGTAGTACTTGAGGTATAATCATGATTATGACAAATCCGAGCCTTGCTAGCTCCACTGTGGATTTTGTCTTTGCCCTACGGAGCGATAAGGTGACGGTCTTGGACCATCTTGCTCGGGGAGTTACAAGGATGAACGAAGGAATCGCTGTCTATCCACACGATTCCTGGAATTAATCAGACCCGTTTGGTTGGCGCTACAAATCCGTGCGCAACCGCTACTTGTATTGCATAGGTTGGCGCTACAAATCCGTGCACGCAACCGCTACTTGTATTGCATAGGTTGGCGCTACAAATCCGTGCGCAAATCCGCTACTTGTCTTGCATAGGATTGGCGTTACAAATCCGTCACGCAATCCTCTTTGTTTGCTTGGACCATAGTGCCGCTGACTTGACCATGAATCGCTTTTTCTTAATCGTATAAGTATATTAATTAAATATATTTATCACGACGCTTGTGGATGTGTGTGAAATCATGCATCATCTCTCATGCGTTTTCATACAACTAAATTTCTCGCATTAACTATTTATATCGCCACACTTACACACGATCACCCCATCCACCGAGATTTTGTCTCATTCCTCCCTGTTTTCTAACCTTTAGATGAAGAGTTCGGCAAGACATCGAACCTACCGCAGATTGAATCTCTATCGGCGATGTGGAGCGATATTTCCTTTTATTTTTTTGTTGTTGTTGTTGGACTCCTTCATTTTATTTCTGTTTGGGTGTAAGTTAATTAAGATAATCTTTTGGGTTGTATTCGGATCTTGCCAGGACCTTAAGATATAATTTGTACTCGTGGTTGTTATAATTCCGCGCATTAGACTCTATTTCACTTGGAGTTTGGTACCTTTGGATTAGACCGTTGATTAATTCTTTTAAGTGATTGATCGTTGTCGCGTCACGTTTGGGGCGTGGCAGTTATGGTATCGAGCTCGGTTTGTAAGGAGGAAACTTACACCGGTGACCCGATAGATTCCTCCGACCTTGGATTGGGTACCCCTACTAGATGACCTAAGTTAAATTTTGGATGAATATTTGAACTCTTTTGAGTTGTTATAGTGTTAAGATATTCGAATATTCCTCTATTTGGACGTTAGGTAATTTAGAAAATCCGTGATTTGGAGATTATAATGTCTGATATGGTGAGACTTGAAGAATATGAGGTTATCTCTTGATAAGTATATGATTTGGATGTGATCTATTATAGAACCTAGACACTAATGATATTACTTTGGGAAAATGATAGTAGGGGAGTCACTAAGTATAATGATCGATGATAGTACCCTTGTGTTATTCATTCTCAAGTACTTGCACAAGCTTAAGTAAGGGAATTTGACTTGTGGTTTAGGTATCACGGATAAGATACATTGAGGATGTGACTATTATACGATCTCGACTAGATGTTACCATTAAATATCCCCTCCGAGGATAGAAGAACTATTTGATCAACTTCAAGGAGCGACGGTGTACTCTAAGTTTGATTTACAACAAGGATATTATCGATTAAAGATCCGTGAAGAGGGCGTTTCCAAAACAAAGATTTCGGACGGATATGGACACTACGAGTTTGTAGTGATGCCTTTCGATCGACAAATGCACCAACGGCGTTTATGGATCTAATGCATCGAGTCTTTCAACCTTATTTGGATCAATTCGTAGTGATATTCATTGATGACATACTCGTATACTCTAAGTCTAAAGAGGAGCATGAGCGTCATCCAAAATTGTTTTAGAGACACTACGAGCACAAGGCGTGTATGCCAAATTCACAAGTGCGAATTTTGGCTTAGTGAAGTCGCATTCTTGGGACACATAGTATCCTACACCGGGATCGCCGTAGATCCTTGAGTTCTGAGGCAGTGGTTGAATGGAAACAACCCGAGTCCGTAATGAGATCGAGAAGTTTCTTAGGACTAGCCGGATATTATCGAAGATTTATCCAGGATTTCTCCAAGATAGCCGGGACCACTCACTCGACTAACCCGAAAGCAAGTCAAGTTTGAGTGGAATGACAAGTGTGAGGCTAGTTTCCAAGAGTCAAGAACGACTTACTACGGCTCGATCTTAGCCCTTCCAAAGGGAATGAAAAACTTTGTCGTCTGGTGGCGCATCAAAGGAAGGACTAGGAGCGTGCTCATGCAAGAAGGAAAGGTCATTGCTTACGCATCACGGAAACTCAAACCGTATGAAGCCAATTACCCAACGCATGACTTGGAATTGGCGGCAATAGTGTTCGCGTTAAAGAAATGGAGACACTATCTCTACGGAGCAACATTCACGGTTTACCGGATCATAAGAGCCTAAAGTATCTATTCTCTCGGAAGGAACTCAATTTGAGGCAACGGAGATGGATGGAGTTAATAGAAGATTATCACTTTGATATTCAATACCATCCCGGAAAGCTAACATAGTAGGCGACGCCTTGAGCGAGAAAGGCGAGTATAGCTAGACTAATGATTCGAGTGGAGATCATTAGAAGAATTGAGCACTTGGAATCAGGACAAGAACCAATGCTCGAATTTCATGTGCTAATATTTCGATTAAACCCGATCTACTAAACGAGATCAAAGTAACACGAGGAGATTGACGTGCAACTTCAAAAAACTAAAAGAGAAGATACTCAAAGGAGAGAGATCGGAATTCTCGGTACGGGAAGATGGGATCATCGATTTGAGAATAGAATTTGTGTACCGAATGATGAGCAACTTAGGAAGAATCCTCTCGAAGCACACCGTTCGAATACACTATACATCCCGGAGGAAATAAGATATATAAGGACTTGAAACAACATTCTTGGTGGGCAAACATGAAGAACCAGGTAGCGAGTTCGTTGCGAGATGCCCGACTTGTCAACAAGTAAAAGTGAACACCAACGACCATCTAGTTTGTTACAACCGTTGAGAATTCCCGTGGAAATGGGAACACATAACAATGGACTTCGTGACGGATCTACCAAGGACCGGCACGAGGCCATGATGTTATATGGGTAGTCGTAGATCGACTCACGAAATCGCACACTTTCTACCCATGAAGAAAACCGACGGCTTGTAGAAACTTGTGCAAATTTATATCAGAGATCATTCGATTGCATGGAGTGCCGGTCGACATAGTGTCGACAGAGACCCGAGATTTGTCTCCAAATTCTGGAAATGCTTACATGAGGAATTGGGTACCTCGCTAAGTTTCAAGACAAAGAAGACATCCACAAACCGATGGCGGTCTGGCGAACAATTCAAACCCTGGAAGACATCTGCGAGCATGCACGTTGGACTTCAAGGAAGTTGGGATTCGTACTTACCATTGGCCGAGTTCGCATATAATAACAAAATTGCTATCGTGGCCACAATTGGGATGGCACCCTACGAATCCTTGTGCGGGCGAAAGTGTAGATCTCCACTACACTTTGGGAGATTGATGACCAATGGACTCCAAAAGAGAAACGAAAGTCGCCCTCGATTCCAAAGGTCGACTTAGTTCGGAGGCCATGGAGAAGGTCAAGTTGATTAAGGAACGGATCCGCACGGCTCGGAGCCGCCAAAAGAGTTACGCGAGACAAGAGGAGAAAGGACTTGGAATTTGAAGCGGAGATGAAGTATTCCTCGGTGTCTCCACGGAAAGGATTGATCAATCCAAAGAAAGGAGGCAAGTTGAGTCCGAGATATGTTGGACCTTACAAGATTTTGCGGAGGATCGGAAGTTAGCCTACCGACTTGAGTTACTGCAGACACGATGACGGGAATGCACGATGTATTCCATGTATCGAGATTGAAAAGGTATCAACCGGATCCACGAGCACATCATCACTCGTGATGCTCCTCCTCTCTAATGGAAAATTTATCTTACAGAAACCAATCAAAATCATTGACCAGCGAGATACATCGGTTGCGTAATAGAGAGATCTCGATGGTTAAAGTGGTATGGCGAAACCACAACCGATCTGACGAAGACGCAACGCGTGGGAGATAGAAGAAGACATGAGGAATCAATATCCGAGTTGTTAAGAAGAGAATTTGGGGACCAAATTCTTTTAAGGAAAGGGTGAATGTGAGACCCCGAATTTTAACAACGTGAGATACGATGTTGTAGTGATTATTTATTCGGCTATGTATCACAAACACATTATTAATGAACCGCGACCCGACTTTTATTTATTTCTTTCAACATCAATTACGCATTTCTTGTTTTTCGAGCCTAACGATTTTATATTCTTCCTCTAGTATTAATACTTGATCGAATGACTACTACTTTAGGATTATTAGACCTCCAACAATTTAGGAGTACATTCCAATCCTTATCCTAATATTTCATCTTATTCTATAATTCATCCCAACCAATTTCCCAATCAATTTTTTTTTAAAAAAAATTTTTTTTATATTTTTAAAAAATTTCAAATTACCATAAATGGGGAGGTTGTTTCATATTCTTTTCAAGACCTACAATTATATATGTATATATATATATATATTTACATATATATATTATTTTTTTGGTCACATGCTTAAAGGATGGACAAACTTTTCTTTCCACCAAATTCTAATAAATAAAAATACCAACACCATGATTATTATTCCCTCCAACTTTTGGCTCCTTGTCTTAGGGAATCAATCATTTTGTTATTTTTTTCTTTATCTATCAATATTATTCATTTCATAATTATCATAAAAACACAAGACTTGCTTCCATTTTCCTCTCTAAAGGATCAAATTCTTCAAGCATAAGGTAAGAATATCTTCATTTCTCCCAACTCTATTTTTCTTCTCCAATCCTCAACCTTATACCTTCACCATCTAATAATGTTGAATCCTTCTTGTTGAGGTACTCCTAGAAAAATTCTTGAAGAATTAGAGACCTAGATTTGACTACAAACTTGAAGAGGAAATTCAAGATTTCATATTATTAAGGTGAGAAAATTATGGTTTTAGTATTTTTCTCTTGACAACATGAAGAATTAATTTTTGACTCAAGAATATAAATTTTTGGAGTTTAGGGGCTGACCTACATCATCTCAAGTGGAGGTTAGAGGCTTGAAGGAAAATTTCCATTTTTGAGACTACTTGAAGATATTAAGGTGAGTAGTAACCATTTTGGTACTAGTATATTTTCTTTTGACTTGAGACTTTAATTTTAACACCAAAATATGGTTTGGATACCATTTAGGGGCTGATCTTCAAGAGTTTTAGTCAAGAAGTTGATTCAAGGAAGAAGACCACATTTTAGATCAACCCGAGAAACTACTACGAGGTGGGTGGAAAAATTCTTTCAACTTCTAGGTGTTTTAAATTGAAAATATGCATGTAGTATTTTGTTATTGAGCACTTGAGATATATATTATGTATTGCATGCTATTTTCTTGTATCAAGTTGGAAAAATTCTCAAGTGTTGCTCAAAAATGTGATTTATCGAAAAATAGGGCATACATGCACATTTTATTGTTATACTTGATGAAATTTTGTATGAGAAGGATATGTATGTGTATGACTCTTGAAATCTATGTTTTGAATGATTTATAACCTGGACAAGTCGAGCATAATTGATTAAATTTCAACTTTTGGACTTAAAATGCAAAAATGGAAAGTTGGTGGACTTAATTGCAAGAAAATAAAACTTAAGGGACCCCTCTGTAATTTTCGATTTTTGGGACTGAACTCAAGTTCAAAAATTATGTTTTGACATTTTAATAAAGTTTTAAGAGTTTTTAGATAAATAAAATCAACCCTTAAAAGCCCAAGGACTAGATTGTAAAATTCTAGAAGTTTAAGGGCTATTTTGCAATTTTCGAAACTGTACCAGACCCTAATTTTAAAATTTGAAATTTTAACTCTTAAGGGACTGGAAATAACATATTTTAAGTGTATTCCAAAAATCCAAGTGTTTAGAGCTTGGAAAGTAATTTTATAAAATTTGAGGACCAAATTGTAAAAGATTAAACTTGAGGACCAAAATACAATTTCCAGGACTTATGCAGTCCATGCACCTGGAAATACTAATTTAACTATAACATAATTATATTTTGGGCCCAAGGTTCAAATTTCATAACAATTGGACCCCTAAAAGCCTTAAAGGCAATTATTTCAAAATGGGACAAAAATGAGATTTTCAAAAGTTAAGGGACCTATACTTATGGCGTTTTAAAACTGTTTTTGTTCCAATATCCCACTAACCTTAGTGACATTTTCCAACTGGAATCACATTAAAAGCCCTCCCGGTTTGTGAGTTCCGATTATTTTAAACTTAAGGCCCGAAATGACAATTTTAACAAATTTGGGGCCAATGTGAGAATTTTATAAAAACTCGACCTCAAAACTTTAAAAACCTGAATCTCTGAACAATTTAGAGATTTTAGGAACTGACCTCATAATTTTTCAAGGTCGGGATATTTATTTATTCAATTTTTAACCCCAAAAGTATTGGTTTTTACAAAACGGGGCTAATTGTAAATTTTTCTTTTTATCAAGGACCTAACTTAAATTATTTTTCATTTACTAAAACAGCCCTGGACCCTCTGACTTTAATTATTAATTAAAATATTTTATTTTCTCAAAAACTACTTGACTTATCGGATCGTCTTGACCGATTAAAACCCGATCGCGGGCGACTTCCTCGTGTTGCGATTTGAATCTATAACGGACTTATGTTACACCTAATCTTTCAAGATATCGAAGATTGCTTATCCTCCCGATAATCATCTTCATCCAAATAACTCCACCAACGCCATAATTACCTTACGCAAATTTTTGAAAAACTTTTCATGAACTCGCTTCCCGAATCAATAATACTGTTGCTGGTTGACTACATGAACTTGTGTTTACTTTCTGCTGAGTCAACTTGGTGTGTCGAGCTCACGATCGGAATGGATACGTCGGGGATGGAACCGGCAGCTCGGCTGCTATTCCACTCTTCCGGCCCCATCGTCCTAATCCCGCAATCGAGGGACGGAGTTTGTCCAGGGAAGCGGGTCGTAGTACTTGAGGTATAATCATGATTATGACAAATCCGAGCCTTGCTAGCTCCACCGTGGATTTTGTCTTTGCCTACGGAGCGATAAGGTGACAGTCTTGGACCATCTTGCTCGGGAGTTACAAGGAAGAACGAAGGAATCGCTGCCCGATCCACACGATTCCGGAGTTAATCGGACCCGTTTGGTTGGCGCTACAAATCCGTGCGCAACCGCTACTTGTATTGCATAGGTTGGCGCTACAAATCCGTGCACGCAACCGCTACTTGTATTGCATAGGTTGGCGCTACAAATCCGTGACGCAACCGCTACTTGTCTTGCATAGGATTGGCGTTACAAATCCGTGCGCAATCCTCCCCTCGCTTGCTTGGACCATAGTGCATTACGCTTGACCATGAATGTTTTTCTTAATCAGTATAAGTATATTAATTAAATATATTTATCACGACGCTTGTGGATCTGTGTGTGAAATCATGCATCATCTCTCATGCGTTTTTCATACAACTAAATTTCTCGCATTAACTATTTATATCGCCACACTTACACACGATCACCCCATCCATCGAGATTTCTGTCTCATTCCTCCCTGTTTTCTAACCTTTAGATGAAGAGTTCGGCAAGACATCGAACCTACCGCATTGAATCTCTATCGATGTGGAGCGATATTTCCTTTTATTTTTTTTTGTTGTTGTTGGACTCCTTCATTTTATTTCTGTTTGGACTGTAAGTTAATTAAGATAATCTTTTGGGTTGTATTCGGATCTTTGCTGGACCTTAAGATATAATTTGTACTCGTGGTTGTTATAATTCCGCTGCATTAGACTCTATTTCACTTGGAGTTTGGTACCTTTGGATTAGACCGTTGATTAATTCTGTTTAAGTGATTGATCGTTGTCGCGTCACGTTTGGGCGTGACAATATAATCTAGTGTAATTATTCAAAATTTGGATAAAGAATTAGTTAAGTCCTCTCACCGATTTCGGATCCATTTTTGACGTGCATGATTTAGGCAATCTCTCGGATAGTCCCTGCATACCATATATTCAATTTAGAAAAAATATAGAAAATATTTATGAAATATATATAAATATAAAAGAAAGACAAACTTAATATAGAGTGAGACAATACATGTACTGCAATAACATGATCAAAGCGCCGTTCTCTGATCGACTCGGCTCCAGGGAGATTTTTCTATTTAAAGAAAACGTATGCAGTTAGGGTTCAATGTGCACATATTTTTCATTTCAATAGGTAAATGGGTAATTATAAAGAGTGTAAAAATCAAATTATCTTTCAAAATTACAAATATCCCTTGAAGCTTGTAATTGCTTTATAAATTAACCCCACAATAGGGACAATTTGTAAGGTTGAAAAACATGAATGTTGTTATTTTTGGTTTACAAAAATTCAGCCTTATTATAAGAAAATCAAATTGTTATTCAAAATTACAATTACCCCTTAAGGTTTTGTATTTGTTTTACAAATTTCAACCCGCGATTGAGAAAATTCGTAAAATTGAAACACATAAGGGGTTATTTGTACTTTTTTTTGAAGATTCAGCCTTATTATAAGAAAATCAAATTAACTTTCAAAATATCAATAGCCCCAAGGGTTTGTATTTATTTTACAAATCAACCCCCACAATAAAGACTATTTGCAAAATTGAAACACATGTAAGGGTTTATTTGCAGTTTTTAAAGATTCAACCTTATTATAAAAAAAAAATCAAACCATCTTTCAAAATTACAAATACCCCATTAAAATGTATATTGGTTTTACAAATTACCCCGCAAGGGGAACAATTTTGTAAAATTGAAACACGTGTGTCAGGGAGTATTTGTAGTTTTTAAATATTTTATTTTTATCCCAAAACTGAAAGTTGGTTGGTTTAACGAGTCTTACGCATGGATGAAGAAACCAGAATCAGAAATGCACTTTAGTCTACTGGCATTTGGTATAAGTGCCCGAAACTTATCACAGTGTAAGATGGTCGCCAATCCACCGGCTGAGCCACCGCCGAGTATAGCCTGTTAATGTTAATATAATTACTTTACAGTTATTTTAATAATAAACTGATATTTTGGTGTTGCGTGCAATAAAAACGTGCATATATATAAGATAAAACATTATATATCAAGAAAAATTAGCCATTACATTTTCGGCATTATTCATTCCTTTAGCCAGCAGATCCTCCATTACAGCGTCGAAAATCCTTCCGCCCCTAAAAGTGAGGTTGGTTTTCTGAATAACATTATTAATTTTTAGAATTTCATATTAAATTATATAAAATATATCAATAAAAGTAAGAAATTAATTATACGGCAATATTTTTTAAGACTTACTGGGTCAACTTCTTCGATGTCTGCCATGAATGACGCGCCATCACAATATGCAACATAGACTTTATTCCAATTGTAGAATTCTGAAATTGATGAAAAACAAAACATAAAATAATTAATATCCATGAACATATATTATTGTTTATTGGCAACGAAGTAGTAATATATAACCCTCAGTAAATAGGTATTATTATTGTTAAGTTATTGAATTACATTTGTGTAATTAGGTGTTACCTGGATTAAATGTTTGATTTTGGTCAAGTATCCCTGAGAAGTAAAGTCTCCTCCTATTAACACTGCTCCCAAAATCTCCTTTTGATCTTTCTATGCATTCAGCTGTTGAAGTACACCATGCGCCTCCCTAAAATCCACATTTCAAATTCTATTAAGTATATGAAACGCAAGACAATACAGATGATCACTCACACACACACACAAAAACAAATAATAATAAAATAAAAATATATAGTAGCTATATATATAGGGCAATAATAGTCATGTAATGTAATCACGATTTGCAAACAAGTATCGTAACTTCCAAAAAGTTCTTGATTCCAGTCCTATGGTCAACAGAAGTTGGAAATTTTTCTGGGAAAATTTATGTGTGTGTTTTTGTCCTAATCAACATGTCAACTCGTTTATAGGATATCCATTAATTAAGCTGATTAGTTTTCACATCAGCGGGTTTAACCCTAAATGTGGACGCGTGGATTAATTTGCCCAGCAATTTTCCAAATTGTAGCGATTAAAGGACTGAGAATTAAAGTTTTTTTAAAGTTATTACGGGACTTTTTTCCGAATTGTGATTCTTAGAGGAGTGTTATTGTTGTCAACCCCCTATAGTTACATAAATAAAATTGCAACTTAGCCTATATTGATAAGAGTTAGTCTCTTGCATGTCTGACGATCTAATAGATCTAATATGTTAAACGGATCCAGATATCCGACCCATCAGCCCATCACCAGTCGCACAACCACTAACGCCACAACAACCACATCTATTGGCCACTACTAATGCATTTAGGAGGTTTACTAATACTTTTCAGAGGAAAAACTAATATTTTTAGGAGGCAACTAAAAAAATGTTCAAGGGGATTACTAATATTTTTCAGTGGTACTACTGATACTTTTTTGGAATATTTTTAATATTTTTCAGAGGAAAACCTAATATTTTTTAGGGGTGCTACTATCTAATTTTCAGGATGACAATTGGGGGAACTAATACTTTTATGGGAAACTACTAATATTTTTTATGAGAAAACTAGTATTTTTCAGGAGAAATACTAAAATACCTTTAATCCGAAAACATTATCTTTTTCAATAAGAGTATCAAGACATTTTAGTAGAAATACTAATACTTTTTAGGAAAAAGCTAATATTTTTAACGGTATTGTGTCACTTTGCCTAATATTACAAAAATGTCATCGGTCCAATGATACTATGCCACCACCCCAAGAATATTACAAAAATGACACCGCTTTCAAATCATAAAAATGTCACCGCCTCTTCATGAATCACAAAAATAGTACCACCACCTATTGTATCGGGTCGGTTTAGGACCCATCTAATGGATTTTAACCCGTTAGACCGATTGATATATAGAAATTTTTGTCTATTGATAAAATGATTGTTATTTTTCTTTAAACGGAAAACTTTTCAAGATCAATGAATTTGTTACACATTTATATATCACAAAACTGACCTCGAAAGACCAACCAATTATTAGCTCCGGATCCAAATCCCTTATCAAAGGCATAAGGCTGGTGGACTCCCATCCAAACAAACGTAGGGAGAAAAAAAAAAAACATCATAATATAATGATTAGATTATAATTAAGTTATTATATTCTATTGATTAATAAGTTGAGTTCGCACCTGCTCCTTTTGATACAGCACTCTCTAAAAGTGTAATGTTAACGAAGCTAGCGGCGTTAACTTGACTGTTCACCAAAACAAGTGAACTGATCAATAGCTTAATTAGCCGATGATCGGCCATGTGTCCAATGTTCTTCGTCATTCTTTACATAAAAGAGATAACAAAATTAAAAAATTGTTAGTATTGTTCAAAACTTTAAAAAGAAGAAAACTTTAATATATTAATACAAATATATTAAAACAAGTCTACACCATATATTTAATTATTTTGTCATGTGTATTCGGATGTAATTCTATTGATGCATGTTGTCTCTGAAATAAATAAAAAATTTGAGGTAAAAAAAAAGGAATATCCTCCAAATATACAATTTTGTCGGCCCTGGGATGATCACCATTTTCTTCAATTTTTTTCCCAAAAGAAAATTATTGATGGATAACAAGTTGCATAATATAAAATTTATATATTTTTTAGTATGTAAATATATATTGCGTATAAAGAGAAATTAATTCGGTGGGGAGTTGTTGAGGATTTCCACGGACCACGCCAAACTGACTTGGCATGGGCCGGGTGGCTAACATTTGCCCAAAATATATAGTCGGTTTTGGATTAGTCTCACAATTGTGTCTCAAAAAACCCATCTTATTGGAAAAGGAACTTGTTCCAACTTGCTTTTAAGCAACAATTCACCCCGTGCCTAATTGATTTCATGTGAGGTTATCATTGCTTCTCCATGAGAGGTCAAGGGTTCAAGCTTCCCGAGGTACAATGGTAGAATTATTAACATGAATGGCTTCAAGTGGCGGTGTGGAAGTTGAAACTCGATGGGAACTGCGCTACCGGATTGGATTGAGACTTCCAAGATATGAAGCAATCGATTGGAGGGCGACTCATTGTGCACGTAGTTGATGATATTAAGAACACGGGAGCCATTGTACATTCTCGCGGTTTATTTGTGGCGATTCTGCGAGGCGGGGATTGTTTCCCGAGGACTAGTCGTGTGGGAACATGGAAATTCGGTTATAAAAAAAAAAAATCAACCCATGCTCAATCAACGTGGAATACATCCCTCCCAACTAGAGTTGGCAATTCCAGCCGGCATGGAAGTATAATTCGCTTGTGGTGTAGGAGGATGATTGGAAGATTAAAAGAAGATCCATTCCAAAAAGTTAACATCAAATCTTTTAAAGCATTTAGCGAAGAATGTGATTGTTCTTTCCACATATTTGACAAACTGAAAGAATTGAAGGGTCCAATTCTAATGAATATGCGATGTGCGATCAAAGTGATGCCAACACTTTGCAAAACACAAAAAAGACTTTTAATAAAAAACACAATTTCACAATGTATGAAATAAAAAGCAGATTTAAAGACAAGACACAAGAGATTAAAACTTTTGTACAAGTATAAAATACTTGTACGGTGTTCATAAGAACAAAAATATTCAAAGGATGATGTTGTTTATAATATATAAAAATACAAAGTAAACAAGGAAACTAGAAGAACAACTCCCCTTGTGTCTCCAAAAGCAACAACATTCCTTCACAAAGCGTGAGAAAACATTTAGTGCACTCCAAACACTCAAACTACACTGAATCTATCTCACATAAACACTCAAAAATCGAGTTCTAAAAATGATGCCAATAATGTTGCCAACATTCCTGGTATCATGAGCTTCTATGAGGAATTTTAAGTGTGAAAAAGGCGGAAGATGAACTCTCAAATCTCCTAAAATCAGAATCGAAATGTGCTGATTTTTATCCTTAAATAGTTATCTCTTGAATAACTTCCTGCAAGAAAATAGAAGAAAAACTTCCTGCAAGTTTTAAGGAGAAAACCACCTACTAAAATAAACTTCCAAGGAGTTAGTAGTGTTAGAAAACTGAATTTAAACTTCTAACTTAACTACCTGGAAAAAAACTAAATATTAACTGCAAAAAAAACTGAAATCGAAAGAACAATTCGGAAGAAAGAAAAGATAATGTTTGAGGAAATTCAAACATTAACACAAACAACTCTTGAACATCTAGAAAATTGACCACGTCCCTGAATCTATTGGAAAATTTACCTCTAGAAGACTTTAAGTCGAGAGAAATGTTTCTTTGGGACATATTAACATTAGAATTCATAATATTCACATTTTTTAAAGTGGTAGAAATAGTGGAATTCAACTCATATATCCCAACATGTTTTGAAATTAAATTCGGGATCTAGCTATATAGAAACTTATTTTTGTGTAGCCAAGTAGTGTACTCCAAATTCTATGTGCGATCTCGAGAATCGTCATCAATAATCCACTGTGCATGAATTTCCACTTTGTGCGAAGAAGAAACGGATCAAAACAATGAGTCACATCGTAGCTAAAATATGAGCTCTTCAAAAGTGGTAATTTGATCTATCTAATCTAATATTTAATGTTTTAAGAGTTGGTAGGCGAACGTTGCCATAGCCGATAGAGCTTGATGGCTCATGATACCATGCTAAAACTATACAAAACACAGGAGAAAAATAGAGAAGAGAATTTTATTATGAACTTGAGAATGATACATCTTGAGGTCACAGTATATATAGGAAGAGAAAATGTATCGGAGGAATGTAACGATATGATTGTAACTAACTAATATTCTTTGTAACTAACTAATAGTATTAGAAGCTAACTAACGAGACTTGTTCAACAAAGGATTAGTGGGAATCACGCCACTCTCGATACCACTATAGTTTGTTGTCTTATTTATAACAATAAATACTTGTACACATCACAACAATCTTCTATTCATTGTTATAGTAATACTAAGTTCGAAAAAACTAAACTTACGCAAAGTATAAAGTTGCAAAGTGTTTATCACTCGGATGTATAACTATGATAATCGAACTTAACTTCTTATCAAAAAAAAAAACTAAGGGCGCGTTTGGGGTTTGTGAAAAGGCTTGATAATATCCTTATCACCTCTTTTTCTTGTGTTTGGGTTTTATGATGTCGGCCCGCATGATAGGGATGGGCCCATGAAATTATCATCTTTTCAATTGATACTACATCACACCTATGAGGTGGTATTAAATAGTACCAACTTATCCTTACCTCTGCAATTACCTTTTTGTCCTCAAATTTTGGAAGAGTTTTTTGGGTTCTTTAAATCGGGCAAAATGGTATTTTTCCATTGTTATCACTTATTATCAATGTTGTCAAACACCAATATAGACCAAATATAAATGATCCAATAAAAAAATAATCCAACACCCAAACAAACAGATCGGTAAAAGGATAGTAATAAATTATCAAATCATCACGTATCGAGATCAACATATAATCCCACCGATTTTGCCAAACGAGCCCTAAAAGTATATTCACCTCCTCTAGACTTTTATTGTTATTTTTGGACCACCATTAAATGACAATTTTATACGAATAAAAGAACAAAAATAGACATATTATATCAAAATGGTTATCATGTCAATAATTACATCATTCACAAAATGTGGGGTCTCACAAGATGTTCTTAAGTATTCGGATTAAAAGGGTTTATTCGAATAGGTGTATATCTTCATTTGAACCCAATGAATGTGTCTGTTCAAAATCATTCGATTTGAAAGAGTTTGTTCGAACAATTATGTTATTTCACTTTAAACCTTTGATAATCTATAAATATCCACAAAATCTTCAAATTTTTATCCAATATTTGTATACATACATAAACATATTTAATTTACGCCGAGTTTTTCGGCAAAACAAAAAGAGCACAAAACATTCAAGGTTTGTCGTCTCTTGTTGATTGGAGTATTGCTACTACGACAAGAAGAGATTGTTGTATCTTGGGAGACATTCGTTATTCAACTCGGAGGACCGTAGCGAGACAATTTATCTTAAAGACATAGAGTTGAACTCTAGCCTCGATCTATTTACGCATTTTATTTCAATTTTGCACTACAAATTAAAGTAAGTTTTCTATTTAAAATGCCAAATATAATATCACACGCAATATATCCCCACATAAAGTATAGGTAAAATCGTTGTAAGTAAAATCATTGTAGGTCAATATTACCAACAAAATCTAAAACTGTTGGTAAATACTTATAGTATTTATGTCGGTAAAATTAAAAATTATAGTGATTTGGTGGTATAGTCGAGGAAAAATAATATTTTTTTATTTGATCTAATGGCTATAATTCATCCACTAGAATCATCCTCCAAAATATCTACTTTCTTTAGAATATTCTACAAGATTTCCTACATATAATATCTAAGATATTTTCATAAGACTTTTCTAGATATATTCTAAACTTGGGCCATTTGGGCTTGGGCTCTCATTCTTTTCTTTTATCTCAAAATTAATCTTCCAAGCCCAATATTACTTGGGCTAAATCAAGTTTAATTTCCAACAAGGATGACCCAGGCAAAAAAAAATAAAAATTGGAGTAATTGATTTGTGGGAATCAACCCAATTTTCGCCTTGGCCCGATCATTCGCCTGCTCTATAACAGATATACCGATGCGGTAGCATTTTATTTTTCTAATGTGATGCAAAAAGTATTTATTTTTCAAAATAAATTCACAGAAAAATAAAAATTAAAAGGGCAAGTTACCTTATTTGCCAGCACGTTGTTTCCCCCTACAGAAGAGCATCTCCATTCTTCTTTTGAGCCTATGTGGCCATGCAAATAGCAAGAGTGGACAAACATTCCTCTACTTGAACAATTATTAAGGTTTTGCAATGTTTCTATGAGGGCATTCCGAAAATCTGAATTAAACATGTCAATTGAAATAATAAGTCTCAGATATTTTTATTTTTTTCCAGTTTGGATAAATACTTGTAATCAATTAATCAATCAATAATATGAGTACCTTTCATGAGTTGTAATTCAGTTGATGTGCAAAGCGTTAAATTAGAAATGCAATTACTCCATTTTTTGCGTACCACCAACTGAACGTATGTAGTTTTCTTCAATCTGAAACAAATTAAATTCAATTGAGCCTAAAAATTAATAAAAAATAGTAAATATATAAAAATTATGAAAGAGCATTAGCATAAACATTACAATTATTACTTGATATTCCCTTGCCTATTACTCCTTGATCAATCAATTTGTTTCAAGATAAACAAATTAATTATTTGACATATTTTTGCAAAATTTAATTCAAAACAGTATAAGCCAAGAAGTAAATTTATCTGCATGCGGTAATTTTTTTTCCTGTGTTTTTTTTTTTTTTTTTTGAATTTATATTTTTCCATGAAAGAATGACATACCTGGAATTTATCGAAAGCTGATTCAAGTAGAAAGAGTGGCGTCTGAACATCTTCAACCAAGTTTTCAGGGAATAAACACTGTAAATTTTTGTATACATAAATGAACATATTGTTAATTAGTATATAATCTAGTGTAATTATTCAAAATTTGGATAAAGAATTAGTTAAGTCCTCTCACCGATTTCGGATCCATTTTTGACGTGCATGATTTAGGCAATCTCTCGGATAGTCCCTGCATACCATATATTCAATTTAGAAAAAATATAGAAAATATTTATGAAATATATATAAATATAAAAAAAGACAAACTTAATATAGAGTGAGACAATACATGTACTGCAATAACATGATCAAAGCGCCGTTCTCTGATCGACTCGGCTCCAGGGAGATTTTTTCTATTTAAAGAAAACGTATGCAGTTAGGGTTCAATGTGCACATATTTTTCATTTCAATAGGTAAATGGGTAATTATAAAGAGTGTAAAAATCAAATTATCTTTCAAAATTACAAATATCCCTTGAAGAAGCTTGTAATTGCTTTATAAATTAACCCCACAATAGGGACAATTTGTAAGGTTGAAAAACATGAATGTTGTTATTTTTGGTTTACAAAAATTCAGCCTTATTATAAGAAAATCAAATTGTTATTCAAAATTACAATTACCCCTTAAGGTTTTGTATTTGTTTTACAAATTTCAACCCGCGATTGAGAAAATTAAGTAAATTGAAACACATAAGGGGTTATTTGTACTTTTTTTTTTGAAGATTCAGCCTTATTATAAGAAAATCAAATTAACTTTCAAAATATCAATAGCCCCAAGGGTTTGTATTTATTTTACAAATCAACCCCCACAATAAAGACTATTTGCAAAATTGAAACACATGTAAGGGTTTATTTGCAGTTTTTAAAGATTCAACCTTATTATAAAAAAATCAAACCATCTTTCAAAATTACAAATACCCCATTAAAATGTATATTGGTTTTACAAATTACCCATAAAGGGGAACAATTTTGTAAAATTGAAACACGTGTGTCGGGGAGTATTTGTAGTTTTTAAATATTTTATTTTTATCCCAAAACTGAAAGTTGGTTGGTTTAACGAGTCTTACGCATGGATGAAGAAACCAGAATCGAAATGCACTTTAGTCTCTTGGCATTTGGTATAAGTGCCCGAAACTTATCACGAGTGTAAGATGGTCGCCAATCCACCGGTGAGCCACCGCCGAGTATAGCCTGTTAATGTTAATATAATTACTTTACAGTTATTTTAATAATAAACTGATATTTTGGTGTTGCGTGCAATAAAAACGTGCATATATATAAGATAAAACATTATATATCAAGAAAAATTAGCCATTACATTTTCGGCATTATTCATTCCTTTAGCCAGCAGATCCTCCATTACAGCGTCGAAAATCCTTCCGCCCCTAAAAGTGAGGCTGGTTTTCTGAATAACATTATTAATTTTTAGAATTTCATATTAAATTATATAAAATATATCAATAAAAGTAAGAAATTAATTATACGGCAATATTTTTTAAGACTTACTGGGTCAACTTCTTCGATGTCTGCCATGAATGACGCGCCATCACAATATGCAACATAGACTTTATTCCAATTGTAGAATTCTGAAATTGATGAAAAACAAAACATAAAATAATTAATATCCATGAACATATATTATTGTTTATTGGCAACGAAGTAGTAATATATAACCCTCAGTAAATAGGTATTATTATTGTTAAGTTATTGAATTACATTTGTGTAATTAGGTGTAACCTGGATTAAATGTTTGATTTTGGTCAAGTATCCCTGAGAAGTAAAGTCTCCTCCTATTAACACTGCTCCCAAAATCTCCTTTTGATCTTTCTATGCATTCAGCTGTTGAAGTACACCATGCGCCTCCCTAAAATCCACATTTCAAATTCTATTAAGTATATGAAACGCAAGACAATACAGATGATCACTCACACACAAACACAAAAACAAATAATAATAAAATAAAAATATATAGTAGCTATATATATAGGGCAATAATAGTCATGTAATGTAATCACGATTTGCAAACAAGTATCGTAACTTCCAAAAGTTCTTGATTCCAGTCCTATGGTCAACAGAAGTTGGAAATTTTTCTGGGAAAATTTATGTGTGTGTTTTTGTCCTAATCAACATGTCAACTCGTTTATAGGATATCCATTAATTAAGCTGATTAGTTTTCACATCAAATGTAGGTTTAACCCTAAATGTGGACGCGTGGATTAATTTGCCCAGCAATTTTCCAAATTGTAGCGATTAAAGGACTGAGAATTAAAGTTTTTCTAAAGTTATTACGGGACTTTTTCCGAATTGTGATTCTTAGAGGAGTGTTATTGTTGTCAACCCCTATAGTTACATAAATAAAATTGCAACTTACCTATATTGATAAGAGTTAGTCTCTTGCATGTCCGACGACGATCTAATAGATCTAATCATTAACGGATCCGGATATCCGACCCATCACCCATCACCGGTCGCACAACCACTAACGCCACAACAACCACATCTATTGGCCACTACTAATGCATTTAGGAGGTTTACTAATACTTTTCGGAGGAAAAACTACTATTTTTAGGAGGCAACTAAAAAAATGTTCAAGGGGATTACTAATATTTTTCAAAGTGGTACTACTTGATACTTTTTGGAATATTTTTAATATTTTTCGGAGGAAAACCTAATATTTTTAGGGTGCAACTATCTAATTTTCGGGATGACAATTGGGGGGAACTAATACTTTTATGGGAAACTACTAATATTTTTTATGAGAAAACTAGTATTTTTCAGGAAAAATACTAAAATATCTTTAATCCGAAAACATTATCTTTTTCAATAAGAGTATCAAGACATTTTAGTAGAAATACTAATACTTTTTAGGAAAAAGCCAATATTTTTAACGGTGTTGCGTCAACGCTAATATTACAAAAATGTCATCGGTCCAATGATACTATGCCACCACCCCAAGAATATTACAAAAATGACACCGCTTTCAAATCATAAAAATGTCACCGCCTCTTCATGAATCACAAAAATAGTACCACCACCTATTGTATCTGGGTCGGTTTAGGACCCATCTAATGGATTTTAACCCGTTAGACCGATTGATATATAGAAATTTTTGTCTATTGATATTGTTATTTTTTCTTTAAACGGAAAACTTTTCAAGATCAATGAATTTGTTACACATTTATATATCACAAAACTGACCTCAAGAAAGACCAACCAATTATTAGCTCCGGATCCAAATCCCTTATCAAAGGCATAAGCTGGTGGACTCCCATCCAAACAAACTGTAGGGAGAAAAAAAAAACAGATCATAATATAATGATTAGATTATAATTAAGTTATTATATTCTATTGATTAATAAGTTGAGTTCGCACCTGCTCCTTTTGATACAGCACTCTCTAAAAGTGTAATGTTAACGAAGCTAGCGGCGTTAACTTGACTGTTCACCAAAACAAGTGAACTGATCAATAGCTTAATTAGCCAGTGATCAGCCATGGTCTGAATGTTCTTCGTCATTCTTTACATAAAAGAGATAACAAAATTAAAAAAATTGTTAGTATTGTTCAAAACTTTAAAAAGAAGAAAACTTTAATATATTAATACAAATATATTAAAACAAGTCTACACCATATATTTAATTATTTTGTCATGTGTATTCGGATGTAATTCTATTGATGCATGTTGTCAAAATTAAACTCAAAATAAATTAAAAATTTGAGGTAAAAAAAAAAAGGAATATCCTCCAAATATACAATTTTGTCGGCTGGATGATCACCATTTTCTTCAATTTTTTTCCCAAAAGAAAATTATTGATGGATAACAAGTTGCATAATATAAAATTTATATATTTTTTAGTATGTAAATATATATTGCGTATAAAGAGAAATTAATTCGGTGGGGAGTTGTTGAGGATTTCCACGGACCACGCCAAACCGACTTGGCATGGGCCGGGTGGCTAACATTTGCCCAAAATATATAGTCGGTTTTGGATTAGTCTCACAATTGTGTCTCAAAAAACCCATCTTATTGGAAAAGGAACTTGTTCCAACTTGCTTTTAAGCAACAATTCACCCCGTGCCTAATTGATTTCAAGTGAGGTAATCATTGCTTCTCTATGAGAGGTCAAGGGTTCAAGCTTCCCGAGGTACAATGGTAGAATTATTAACATGAATGGCTTCAAGTGGCGGTGTGGAAGTTGAAACTCGATGGGAACTGCTACTGGATTCGGAGACTTCGGTATGAAGCAATCACTTGGAGGGGCGACTCATTGTGCACGATAGTTGATGATATTAAGAACACGGGAGCCATTGTACATTCTCGCGGTTTATTTGTGGCGGTTCTGCGAGGCGGGGATTGTTTCCCGAGGACTAGTCGTGTGGGAACATGGAAATTCGGTTATAAAAAAATCAACCCATGCTCAATCAACGTGGAATGCATCCCTCCCAACTAGAGGCAATTCGACCGGCATGGAAGTATAATTCACTTGTGGTGTAGGAGGATGATTGGAAGATTAAAAGAAGATCCATTCCAAAAAAGTTAACATCAAATCTTTTAAAGCATTTAGCAAAGAATGTGATTGTTCTTTCCACATATTTGACAAACCGAAAGAATTGAAGGTCCAATTCTAATGGATATGCGATGTGCGATCAAAAGTGATGCCAACACTTTGCAAAACACAACGAAAGACTTTTAATAAAAAACACAATTTCACAATGTATGAAATAAAAACAGATTTAAAGACAAGACACAAGAGATTAAAACTTTTGTACAAGTATAAAATACTTGTACGGTGTTCATAAGAACAAAAATATTCAAAGGATGATGTTGTTTATGATATATAAAAATACAAAGTAAACAAGGAAACTAGAAGAACAACTCCCTTGTGTCTCCAAAAGCAACAACACTCCTTCACAAAGCGTGAGAAAACATTTAGTACACTCCAAACACTCAAACTACACTGAATCTATCTCACATAAACACTCAAAAATCGAGTTCTAAAAATGATGCCAATAATATTGCCAACATTCCCAGTATCATGAGCTTCTGCACTTTTACAGTGTGAAAAAGGCGGAAGATGAACTCTCAAATCTCCTAAAATCAGAATCGAAATGTGCTGATTTTTTATCCTTAAATAGTTATCTCTTGAATAACTTCCTGCAAGAAAATAGAAGAAAAACTTCCTGCAAGTTTTAAGGAGAAAACCACCTACTAAAATAAACTTCCAAGGAGTTAGTAGTGTTAGAAAACCTGAATTTAAACTTCTAACTTAACTACCTGGAAAAAAAGCTCGAAATATTAACTGCAAAAAAAAAAATGAAATCGAAAGAACAATTCGGAAGAAAGAAAAGATAATGTTTGAGGAAATTCAAACATTAACACAAACAACTCTTGAACATCTAGAAAATTGACCACGTCCCCCGAATCTATTGGAAAATTCACCTCTAGAAGACTTTAAGTCGAGAGAAATGTTTCTTTGGGACATATTAACATTAGAATTCATAATATTCTGTTTACGATGGTAGAAATAGTGGAATTCAACTCATATATCCCAACATGTTTTGAAATTAAATTCGGGATCTAGCTATATAGAAACTTATTTTTGTGTAGCCAAGTAGTGTACTCCAAATTCTATGTGCGATCTCGAGAATCGTCATCAATAATCCATTTGTGCATGAATTTCCAGCATGCGAAGAAGAAACGGATCAAAACAATGAGTCATATTCGTAGCTAAAATATGAGCTCTTCAAAAGTGGTAATTTGATCTATCTAATCTAATATTTAATGTTTTAAGAGTTGGTAGATCGAACGTTGCCATAGCCGATAGAGCTTGATGGCTCATGATACCATGCTAAAACTATACAAAACACAGGAGAAAAATAGAGAAGAGAATTTTATTATGAACTTGAGAATGATACATCTTGAGGTGCGCAGTATATATAGGAAGAAAAATGTATCGAGGGAATGTAACAAAGAATACTTTGTAACTAACTAATATTCTTTGTAACTAACTAATAGTATTAGAAGCTAACTAACAGACTTGTTCAACAAAGGATTAGTGGGAATCACGCCACTCTCGATACCACTATAGTTTGTTGTCTTATTTACAACAATAAATACTTGTACACATCACAACAATCTTCTATTCATTGTTATAGTAATACTAAGTTCGAAAAACTAAACTTACGCAAAGTATAAAGTTGCAAAGTGTTTATCACTCGGATGTATAACTATGATAAGCGAACTTAACTTCTTATCAAAAAAAGAAAACTAAGGCGCGTTTGGGGTTTGTGAAAAGGCTTGATAATATCCTTATCACCTCTTTTTTCTTGTGTTTGGGTTTTATGATGTCGGCCCGCATGATAGGGATGGGCCCATGAAATTATCATCTTTTCAATTGATACTACATCACACCTATGAGGTGGTATTAAATAGTACCAACTTATCCTTACCTCTGCAATTACCTTTTTGTCCTCAAATTTTGGAAGAGTTTTTTTTGGGTTCTTTAAACTGAGGGCAAAATGGTATTTTTCCATTGTTATCACTTATTATCAATGTTGTCAAACACCAATATTGACCAAATATAAATGATCCAATAAAAAAATAATCCAACACCCCAAACAAACAGATCAGTAAAAAGGATAGTAATAAATTATCAAATCATCACATATCCAGTATCACTTATATAATCCCACCAATTTTGCCAAACGAGCCCTAAAAGTATATTCACCTCCCTCTAGACTTTTATTGTTATTTTTGGGACCACCATTAAATGACAATTTTATACAGATAAAAGAACAAAAATAGACATATTATATCAAAATGGTTATCATGTCAATAATTACATCATTCACAAAATGTGGGGTCTCACAGTATGTTCTTAAGTATTCGGATTAAAAGGGTTTATTCGAATAGGTGTATATCTTCATTTGAACCCAATGAATGTGTATGTTCAAAATCATTCGATTTGAAAGAGTTTGTTCGAACAATTATGTTATTTCACTTTAAACCTTTGATAATCTATAAATATCCACAAAATCTTCAAATTTTTATCCAATATTTGTATACATACATAAACATATTTAATTTACATCCGAAGTTTTTCGGCAAAACAAAAAGAGCACAAAATATTCAAGGTTTGTCGTCTCTTGTTGATTGGAGTATTGCTACTACAAAGCAAGAAGAGATTGTTGTATCTTGGGAGACATTCGTTATTCAACTGGAGGACCGTAGCGAGACAATTTATCTTAAAGACATAGAGTTGAACTCTAGCTAGATCTATTTACGCATTTTATTTCAATTTTGCACTACAAATTAAAGTAAGTTTTCTATTTAAAATGCCAAATATAATATCACACGCAATATATCCCCACATAAAGTATAGGTAAAATCGTTGTAAGTAAAATCATTGTAGGTCAATATTACCAACAAAATCTAAAACTGTTGGTAAATAATTATCGTATTTATGTCGGTAAAATTAAAAATTATAGTGATTTGGTGGTATAGTCGAGGAAAAATAATATTTTTTTATTTTGTAGGTATGTTGTAGGTAAATGTAAAATTTAATAACAAAATTAATTGAGTAAATTTTGTTGATAAACGAAATTTCTTCCAGTGTATATCTACATATTTTAAATACTATCTTCCATGAGTGATCCGGACCTTCAAAATTAAGTTGATAAATATTTCTTATATAAGAATTTTGATACTGGTGCGTGATTATACAAAGTATTTAGTAGTTATAGATAAACACGTAAGCAAAATATAAATAGCCAACACAAGTGGATATGAATTCTTTTTTTTGTTATTGTTGATTGATTGATCATAATATTGGAGTACATAGCCGTGATGAAATGGACAAGTCCACACAATAAAGATCAAAAATACAAATTATTGATCTTTTGGTGGTAAATCCATTTTAACTAATAGGTAGGTTTAAGACATTGCGCATTATATTCCTTCAAGCTTAGGGTAGTGCTACAATTCCGCGGCACGTCATTCTTAGTATCTATCACTTGGAAATAACTTCGATCAAAATACCAGTCTCCAATAGCCTCTCCAATTGTCTGCAAAATGCAAAATTACACTATTACATAGGTAGGTCATGACATTAAATATGATTTAAACATAGCTTTAGACAATGTATCACATTATTAAAAATCTCAATATGATAGAAACTAATATAGCATAATGAGTCAAAATATAAATTTTAATGTGGCATACTTAATTATTCCACGTAGTAAAATCGAAGTTATTGTGTATGCAAAAAGAGACCAGACACAAACTGATTAGAACCGACAATTTTCGGTCTCACCCGGGGTGGCCCGACCAATGACGAGATAGGGCAGTTGGGCAACATTTATGTAGGCTTCAAATGAATCAGACCTACTATGATGGTCTTAAGAGGCTCGAAGTCCGATTGGCCCGACACAATTTAAGCATAAAAATGGGATTTAGGATTGTTGGAAGAGGGTTATCTCAATTTAGGTAAGAAGGGGTTATTTAGAAATTGGAAGTTGGAAGAGGAATTATTTTTACTTTGTAGTAGGAGGAGGTTATTTAGGCTAAGAAATATAAGAGAGTTTTTGGTGGAGAAATATTTGCTTGTATTGATTCTTCTCAAATTTTGGCTTGTTACAAAATGATCAAGACACCCCTATTTATACTAGTACAACTTCCTAACCAATGGCTAGGATTTATTTGATCTAATGGCTATAATTCATCCACTAGAATCATCCTCCAAAATATCTACTTTACTAGAATATTCTACAAGATTTCCTATATATAATATCTAAGATATTTTCATAAGACTTTTCTAGATATATTCTAGAACTTGGGCCATTTGGGCTTGGGCTCTCATTCTTTTCTTTTATCTCAAAATTAATCTTCCAAGCCCAATATTACTTGGGCTAAATCAAGTTTAATTTCCAACACCCCCCCTTAAACTTGATTTGTCATTCCGAGGAAACTTCTAAGTCGTATGAAGTCTTCATGCTTGAGTGGCTTGGTGAAGATATCCGCATTTGATCTTGAGACTTCACATACTCCACTTGCACGTCATTTCTCGATATGCATTCTCGTATGTAGTGGTAGCGAGTGTCAATGTGCTTGCTTCGATCATGAAACACCGGATTCTTTGCCAATGCCATAGCGACTTGTTGTCGACACAAATCTTAGTTGGATCTTCTTGTGTCATTCCCGATTCCTTTAGCAAATTTCTCAAAACCGCATGGCAAACACAAGCTATCGCACTCGTGCTCGACTTCACGAGGTTGAGAGAGTGACTATCGGCCGCTTTGACATCCAAGTGAATGCGGTATCTCCCATGAAGAACACAAAGCCAGTAGTACTTTTTCGATCATCCACATCTCCAGACCAATCGCTATCACTATAGCCAACAAGTTTATAATCATTAGTTGTTGAATAAAATAAGCCGTAATTGATCGTACCTTTGAGATAGCGAAGAATCCTTTTAGCGACCTTCATGTGAGTAGTGGTTGGATTTTCCATGTATCGACTTATTAGACCGGTGGCATAGAGAATGTCGGGTCTTGTGCACGTCAAATACCGCAAACTTCCAACCAAACTTTTGTACAATGTCGGGTCCACTTTTTCTTCTCCATCATACTTTGATAGCTTGATCCCGCACTCCACCGGTGTGTTAATAGGCTTGCGATTATCCATCTTGAATCTCTTGAGAATCTCCTTTGCGTAGCCTTCTTGCGAGATGAAAATCCCATCTTCTTGTTGTTCAACTTCAACGCCGAGGTAATATGCCATAAGCCCGATATCGATCATCTCAAATTCTCTGGTCATTGCTTTCTTGAACTCTTCAAACATGTCCGGATTATTTCTGTGAAGATCAAGTCATCCACATATAAACACACGATCAAAACATCATTTTTCCGACCTTGACATAAAGTGCATGTTCGTGCGGGCACTTAGTGAACCCATTCTCTTCCAAGTATTTATCGATCCCGCCATTCCATGCCCTTGGTGCTTGCTTTAATCCGTATAGAGCCTTCTTCACTTCAAGACTTTATCTTCTTCATTCTTCACCACATAGCCCTTTGGGTCGCTCAATGTAGACTTTTTCCTCGAGAACTCCATTTAAGAAAGTGACTTTACGTCCATCTCGGTGAATCTTCCACTGTTTTGAGTCGCTAAAGAAATGATAAGCCTTATTGTTTCCAAGCGGCGATCGAGCAAATACCTCGTCATAGTCGATTCCACTCTTTGACTATAGCCTTTTGCGACTAGCCTTGCTTTATATCTTTCAATTTCTCCTTTAGCATTCTTCTTTGCTTTGTACACCCCACTTGACGCCGATAGCCTTATGTCCTTTTGGAAGTGAGGTCGGCTCCCACGTGTCGTTCTTCATGATTGCTTGTATCTCCTCATCCATAGCATCTCTCCATCTTTTATTTTGGATCTTTTTCAAAAGTCACAGTTCACAATCTGCAAGTAGACGAGAAAAGTGTTATATCATCTATTCTCTCGGTGTTCTCATAAAGATCTTCTAGACTCCTTGCACGTGTTATGCCTCTTTCATTTAGAAATGATGGTGGCGAGTCTCCTTCAAACCGTTGATTGTGAAGTGGATGGAGTAGTTGGCTCTGGTGAACTTCTATGTTGGCTCGATCGGTCTCGGCTCCTTTTCTTCAAAATCGGAAAGAAATTGAAGTTGTTTTGGGAGCCAAAATCCCAATCGATTCTTCATCAAACTCTACATCACGACTTATCACAAGCTTCTTAGTATTTGGATTATATAACTTATAACCTTTAGAATTTGAGTCATACCCGAT
Organism: Rehmannia glutinosa; assembly: GCA_016081115.2. Taxonomy (NCBI): domain Eukaryota; kingdom Viridiplantae; phylum Streptophyta; class Magnoliopsida; order Lamiales; family Orobanchaceae; genus Rehmannia; species Rehmannia glutinosa. Next base: position 26,872,110 of record CM071927.1, on the reverse strand, counting down.
GAAGATGAATGTCTCGCTTTTGTCATCAAGCTTACTTCTTCTCTCGTCAGGTACATGTGCATATGCTTTGCTTCCAAATACTTTTAGATGAGAGATACCTGTATTCTTCCACTCCAAGCTTCTTGTGGTGTTTTTCCCCACACACTTCTGGTTGGTGAACGATTTGTGATACACCGCGCACGCCATTGCTTTGACCAACTCCTTTGCGACCTTTTGCTTTTGAGCATGCACCTTGCCATTTCAAGAATTGTTCTATTCTTTCTCTCGCTACGCCATTTTGCTTTGGGGATCTTGGGACTGTCAAGGGCGCGGATTCCATTTGCTTCGCAAAATTCTTGGAACTCCTTAGATGTGAATTCTCCTCCACGATCCGATCGCATTGCCTTGATTTTGCATCCACTTTCATTTTCCACCATAGCTTTGAACTTCTTGAATGCTTGAACACTTCGGACTTCTGTTTCAAAAAGTATACCCCGTGTCTTTCTAGAGAAATCATCAATAAAGAGGAGGAAATAATTATTTTTACCGAGAGAGCTTGGCTTGATTGGTCCACAAACATCGGTGTGTATGAGCTCCGGGGGCTTCTCGTGATCTCGAGCTTGACTCCTTTGGAAAACTCTTTCAATTGTTTTCCCAATAGACATCCTTCGCATAGTTGATCGGGATGATTGATGGAAGGTAATCCTCTTACCATCTCTTTCTTTGATAGTAATTCTAATCCGCCAAAATTTAAGTGCCCAAATCGTAGATGCCAAAGCCAAGATATATCTTTGTAGCAAGCTTTGAGACATTTTGCTACATCATTCGGATATTTAATAAGAACATTCTATTTCTAGACATTGGCACTTTAGTGATTAAATTATTTCTATCATCTCTTATAGAAAGACTACGATCTTTCATGTGAATGTCATAACCTTTCTCTAAGAGTTGTCCCAAACTCAAGATATTACTTTTCATATTTGGAACGTAATAGACATTAGAAATAAATTGATGACTTCCATTCTTCAAGTGGATTAGAATTTTACCTTTTCCTTTGACCGGGACTTTAGACTCATCTCCAAAAGAAACAATGCCACTCACCGATTCATCAAGCTCCACAAACATGCTTCTTCTTCCACACATATGGTTGCTTGCACCAAAGATCGAGATACCAAGTGTTGTCTTGTCTTCCATCACCACCTTTGTATGCTAGTAACAAATTGACATCTTCTTCGTTTTTATTTTCCACATAGTGGGCCTTTTCTTCAACCTTGTTTTGGGGCTCTACACTCGGAAGCATAGTGTCCAAATTTTTGACAATTATAACACTTAGTTTGTGATTTTTCGTACCTTGTTCTTGGATTGCTCCTCCCGCGTCCACTGGTTGGGTATTCTCTTCTATCTTCATTATTATTGAAACCTCCTCGTGCATGTCCACGACCACGGCCTCGTCCGTCTCGTCCTTGGAAACGACCTCTTCCATGTTGACCACGTTCATTGCTCATGCTTTCTTCTTTATCCTTCACTTGCATTTTAAAAAAGTTGTTCTACAATATCTTGCTTCTTTTTATGTTTTTCTTCATATGCTTGTAATGACCCCAATAATTGATCAATAGTCATCTCCTCCAAATTTTTTGTTTCCTCAATTATTACGACAATATGCTCAAATTTAGGACTTAAAGAACGGAGTATCTTTTCCATAATTCTCACATCACTTAATTTTTCACCATTTCTTTTCATTTGATTAGAAACCGCCAAAACTCTTGAAAAATAGTCGGAAATAGATTCGGACTCTTTCATATGTAAAGCTTCAAATTCACCTCTTAATGTTTGGAGACGTACCTTCTTTACTTGCTCGGCTCCTTTATGAGATGTTTGAAGCTTCTCCCATGCATCCTTGCGGTAGTTGCACTTGAGATCTTTTCGAAACCATCATCATCCAAAGCTTGGTAGATGAGATAGAGAGCTTTCTTGTCTCTCTTTCTTGAATCTTTTAAATTATCTTTTTGAGTTTGGGATAGTGTAGCCTCGTCTTGTGGCTCGACATAACCTTTTTCTACAATATCCCAAACTTCATGTGCACCCAAAAGGGCCTTCATCTTGATACTCCAATTATCATAGTTGCTTGTATTGAGCATAGGGACTTGAAAGGAAGCCACACCATTTGCCATATTTTTATGTAAACCACAAGTGATCTTGTGGCTCTGATACCACTTTGTTGGAGGAGGGTTATCTCAATTTAGGTAAGAAGGGTTATTTAGAAATTGGAAGTTGGAAGAGGAATTATTTTTTTCTTTGTAGTAGGAGGAGGTTATTTAGGCTAAGAAATATAAGAGAGTTTTTGGTGGAGAAATATTTGCTTGTATTGATTCTTCTTAAATTTTGGCTTGTTACAAAATGATCAAGACACCTCTATTTATACTAGTACAACTTCCTAACCAATGGCTAGGATTTATTTGATCTAATGGCTATAATTCATCCACTAGAATCATCCTCCAAAATATCTACTTTAGTAGAATATTCTACAAGATTTCTACATATAATATCTAAGATATTTTCATAAGACTTTTCTAGATATATTCTAGAACTTGGGCCATTTGGGCTTGGGCTCTCATTCTTTTCTTTTATCTCAAAATTAATCTTCCAAACCCAATATTACTTGGGCTAAATCAAGTTTAATTTCCAACAAGGATGACCAGGCAAAAAAAAATAAAAATTGGAGTAATTGATTTGTGGAATCAACCCAATTTTCTGCCTTGGCCCGATCATTCGCCTGCTCTAAAACAGATATACCGATCGCGGTAGCATTTTATTTTTCTAATGTGATGCAAAAAGTATTTATTTTTCAAACTAAATTCACAGAAAAATAAAAATTAAAAGGGCAAGTTACCTTATTTGCCAGCACGTTGTTTCCCCCTACAGAAGAGCATCTCCATTCTTCTTTTGAGCCTATGTGGCCATGCAAATAGCAAGAGTGGACAAACATTCCTCTACTTGAACAATTAGTAAGGTTTTGCAATGTTTCTATGAGCGCATTCCGAAAATCTGAATTAAACATGTCAATTGAAATAATAAGTCTCAGATATTTTTATTTTTTTCCAGTTTGGATAAATACTTGTAATCAATTAATCAATCAATAATATGAGTACCTTTCATGAGTTGTAATTCAGTTGATGTGCAAAGCGTTAAATTAGAAATGCAATTACTCCATTTTTGCGTACCACCAACTGAACGTATGTAGTTTTCTTCAATCTGAAACAAATTAAATTCAATTGAGCCCAAAAATTAATAAAAAATAGTAAATATATAAAAATTATGAAAGAGCATTAGCATAAACATTACAATTATTACTTGATATTCCCTTGCCTATTACTCCTTGATCAATCAATTTGTTTCAAGATAAACAAATTAATTATTTGACATATTTTTTTTTTTGCAAAATTTAATTCAAAACAGTATAAGCCAAGAATTAAATTTATCTGCCGCGGTAATTTTTTTCCTGTGTTTTTTTTTTTTGAATTTATATTTTTCCATGAAAGAATGACATACCTGGAATTTATCGAAAGCTGATTCAAGTAGAAAGAGTGGCGTCTGAACATCTTCAACCAAGTTTTCAGGAATAAACACTGTAAATTTTTGTATACATAAATGAACATATTGTTAATTAGTATATAATCTAGTGTAATTATTCAAAATTTGGATAAAGAATTAGTTAAGTCCTCTCACCGATTTCGGATCCATTTTTGACGTGCATGATTTAGGCAATCTCTCGGATAGTCCCTGCATACCATATATTCAATTTAGAAAAAAATATAGAAAATATTTATGAAATATATATAAATATAAAAGAAAGACAAACTTAATATAGAGTGAGACAATACATGTACTGCAATAACATGATCAAAGCGCCGTTCTCTGATCGACTCGGCTCCAGGGAGATTTTTTCTATTTAAAGAAAACGTATGCAGTTAGGGTTCAATGTGCACATATTTTTCATTTCAATAAGTAAATGGGTAATTATAAAGAGTGTAAAAATCAAATTATCTTTCAAAATTACAAATATCCCTTGAAGCTTGTAATTGCTTTATAAATTAACCCCACAATAGGGACAATTTGTAAGGTTGAAAAACATGAATGTTGTTATTTTTGGTTTACAAAAATTCAGCCTTATTATAAGAAAATCAAATTGTTATTCAAAATTACAATTACCCCTTAAGGTTTTGTATTTGTTTTACAAATTTCAACCCGCGATTGAGAAAATTCGTAAAATTGAAACACATAAGGGGTTATTTGTACTTTTTTTTGAAGATTCAGCCTTATTATAAGAAAATCAAATTAACTTTCAAAATATCAATAGCCCCAAGGGTTTGTATTTATTTTACAAATCAACCCCCACAATAAAGACTATTTGCAAAATTGAAACACATGTAAGGGTTTATTTGCAGTTTTTAAAGATTCAACCTTATTATAAAAAAATCAAACCATCTTTCAAAATTACAAATACCCCATTAAAATGTATATTGGTTTTACAAATTACCCATAAGGGGAACAATTTTGTAAAATTGAAACACGTGTGTCGGGAGTATTTGTAGTTTTTAAATATTTTATTTTTATCCCAAAACTGAAAGTTGGTTGGTTTAACGAGTCTTACGCATGGATGAAGAAACCAGAATCGAAATGCACTTTAGTCTCTTGGCATTTGGTATAAGTGCCCGAAACTTATCACAAGTGTAAGATGGTCGCCAATCCACCGGCTGAGCCACCGCCGAGTATAGCCTTTGTTAATGTTAATATAATTACTTTACAGTTATTTTAATAATAAACTGATATTTTGGTGTTGCGTGCAGTAAAAACGTGCATATAAGATAAAACATTATCAAGAAAAATTAGCCATTACATTTTCGGCATTATTCATTCCTTTAGCCAGCAGATCCTCCATTACAGCGTCGAAAATCCTTCCGCCCCTAAAAGTGAGGTTGGTTTTCTGAATAACATTATTAATTTTTAGAATTTCATATTAAATTATATAAAATATATCAATAAAAGTAAGAAATTAATTATACGGCAATATTTTTTAAGACTTACTGGGTCAACTTCTTCGATGTCTGCCATGAATGACGCGCCATCACAATATGCAACATAGACTTTATTCCAATTGTAGAATTCTGAAATTGATGAAAAACAAAACATAAAATAATTAATATCCATGAACATATATTATTGTTTATTGGCAACGAAGTAGTAATATATAACCCTCAGTAAATAGGTATTATTATTGTTAAGTTATTGAATTACATTTGTGTAATTAGGTGTTACCTGGATTAAATGTTTGATTTTGGTCAAGTATCCCTGAGAAGTAAAGTCTCCTCCTATTAACACTGCTCCCAAAATCTCCTTTTGATCTTTCTATGCATTCAGCTGTTGAAGTACACCATGCGCCTCCCTAAAATCCACATTTCAAATTCTATTAAGTATATGAAACGCAAGACAATACAGATGATCACTCACACACAAACACAAAAACAAATAATAATAAAATAAAAATATATAGTAGCTATATATATAGGGCAATAATAGTCATGTAATGTAATCACGATTTGCAAACAAGTATCGTAACTTCCAAAAAGTTCTTGATTCCAGTCCTATGGTCAATGAAGTTGGAAATTTTTCTGGAAAATTTATGTGTGTGTTTTTGTCCTAATCAACATGTCAACTCGTTTATAGGATATCCATTAATTAAGCTGATTAGTTTTCACATCAGTTGGTTTAACCCTAAATGTGGGCGCGTGGATTAATTTGCCCAGCAATTTTCCAAATTGTAGCGATTAAAGGACTGAGAATTAAAGTTTTTTTAAAGTTATTACGGGACTTTTTTCCGAATTGTGATTCTTAGAGGAGTGTTATTGTTGTCAACCCCCTATAGTTACATAAATAAAATTGCAACTTAGCCTATATTGATAAGAGTTAGTCTCTTGCATGTCTGACGATCTAATAGATCTAATATGTTAAACGGATCCAGATATCCGACCCATCAGCCCATCACCAGTCGCACAACCACTAACGCCACAACAACCACATCTATTGGCCACTACTAATGCATTTAGGAGGTTTACTAATACTTTTCAGAGGAAAAACTAATATTTTTAGGAGGCAACTAAAAAAATGTTCAAGGGGATTACTAATATTTTTCGGTGGTACTACGATACTTTTTGGAATATTTTTAATATTTTTCGGAGGAAAACCTAATATTTTTTAGGGGTGCTACTATCTAATTTTCAGGATGACAATTGGGGGGAACTAATACTTTTATGGGAAACTACTAATATTTTTTATGAGAAAACTAGTATTTTTCAGGAGAAATACTAAAATACCTTTAATCCGAAAACATTATCTTTTTCAATAAGAGTATCAAGACATTTTAGTAGAAATACTAATACTTTTTAGGGAAAAAGCTAATACTTTTAACGGTATTGCGTCACTGCCTAATATTACAAAAATGTCATCGGTCCAATGATACTATGCCACCACCCCAAGAATATTACAAAAATGACACCGCTTTCAAATCATAAAAATGTCACCGCCTCTTCATGAATCACAAAAATAGTACCACCACCTATTGTATCTGGGTCGGTTTAGGACCCATCTAATGGATTTTAACCCGTTAGACCGATTGATATATAGAAATTTTTGTCTATTGATATTGTTATTTTTTCTTTAAACGGAAAACTTTTCAAGATCAATGAATTTGTTACACATTTATATATCACAAAACTGACCTCAAGAAAGACCAACCAATTATTAGCTCCGGATCCAAATCCCTTATCAAAGGCATAAGCTGGTGGACTCCCATCCAAACAAACTGTAGGGAGAAAAAAAAAAGCATCATAATATAATGATTAGATTATAATTAAGTTATTATATTCTATTGATTAATAAGTTGAGTTTGCACTGCTCCTTTTGATACAAAGACTCTCTAAAAGTGTAATGTTAACGGAAGCTAGCGGCGTTAACTTGATTCACTCAAAAAACAAGTGAACTGATCAATAGCTTAATTAGCCAAAGATCGGCCGTGGTCCGAATGTTCTTCGTCATTCTTTACATAAAAGAGATAACAAAATTAAAAAATTGTTAGTATTGTTCAAAACTTTAAAAGAAGAAAACTTTAATATATTAATACAAATATATTAAAACAAGTCTACACCATATATTTAATTATTTTGTCATGTGTATTCGGATGTAATTCTATTGATGCATGTTGTCAAAATTAAACTCGAAATAAATTAAAAATTTTAGGTAAAAAAAAAGAATATCCTCCAAATATACAATTTTGTCGGCCTGGGATGATCACCATTTTCTTCAATTTTTTTCCCAAAAAAGAAAATTATTGATGGATAACAGGTTGCATAATATAAAATTTATATATTTTTTAGTATGTAAATATATATCGTATAAAGAGAAATTAATTCGGCGGGGAGTTGTTGAGGATTTCCACGGACCACGCCAAACTGACTTGGCATGGGCCGGGTGGCTAACATTTGCCCAAAATATATAGTCGGTTTTGGATTAGTCTCACAATTGTGTCTCAAAAAACCCATCTTATTGGAAAAGGAACTTGTTCCAACTTGCTTTTAAGCAACAATTCACCCCGTGCCTAATTGATTTCATGTGAGGTAATCATTGCTTCTCCATGAGAGGTCAAGGGTTCAAGCTTCCCGAGTACAATGGTAGAATTATTAACATGAATGGCTTCAGTGGCGGTGTGGAAGTTGAAACTCGATGGGAACCTGCAATTGGATTGAGAGTTCGATATGAAGCAATCACTTGGAGGACGACTCATTGTGCACGGTAGTTGATGATATTAAGAACACGGGAGCCATTGTACATTCTCGCGGTTTATTTGTGGCAGTTCCTGAGGGGCGGGGATTGTTTCCCCGAGGACTAGTCGTGTGGAAACATGGAAATTCGGTTATAAAAAAAATTAACCCATGCTCAATCAACGTGGAATGCATCCCTCCCAACTAGAGCTGGCAATTCCAGCCCGGCCCATACTTTGGGCTGGGCTAGGCTGGGCTGGGCTCTGATATTTTGGGCCCGAAAAAGTTCGGGCCTATATTGGTCTGGCCCGAACGACCTGTGGGATGGGTTTGGCCTGACTTTTTGGCCCACCCCGATGATTTCATTTACAAAATATATTTTGGAGCTGGGCTGGGCCATGTATTTTTTAGTCTGATCCAACCCGAAATTTTTGAAAAGCCCGATGGACTTGGGTTGGCCTGGCCCGGCTCATTATCAACTCTGCTCTCAACAATGAAAGTATAATTTTTAAATATATAATGGAATTCCTTCCCCACTAGCAACATCCACCTGTCATATATGATATATTGCAGAATAATGCAACAAGGGGTGGGGGGTGGGGTGGGGGATGGGGTGGGGTGGAGGGGATGGATATTTAAATAAACATAAAATATCAATGAATGAATAAAGCTTTGCACTTAATCACGGATTACCTTTTAGACCAGGTATGATCACTCTTCAAAAGGTGGGATTTTCCCCTTTTGATGCTTTCGTTAATGTTGTTTTTTCCTTGCTTAAATAATGTCTCCTCATTCAGCTTAAAATTTTATCAACCGTTCACCTAAGGGATTTTTCTATGGCGCACAAAATTAATGATTGTTTGTGGATCTCTATCCTCACCCACGTTTGTTTTTCTTCCGGATAATCCTCGGGCAGACAAAATTATGGGGTTTAGATCAAACTAAGAAAACAAAAAAAGAAGGGGAAATATTCGGACATTTATTCAAATTTGATTGACATGCTATACCATTTTATAGTTTCATTTAGGAATATTAATTAAGAACAAATTCTATCGAAATATAATATGTATATATATATATATTTCTTACCCGAGCCAAAGGGATTAATTCAAATGTAATATTGCGCATGACTTGATCAGATCTATGTGTTAGCATAATTAATCTCATTCCTTCAGTATATATAATTAGCAGATTCTGGTGATTATAGCCGTTTGTGATTTGTCCTTTTACAGCTGTGAATTGTACAGATTTTGGTAGTGGTTTGCAGGCCCAGACTTAAGGGCATGCCCAACAAGCCGGTGTCTAGGGCCCCAAAAATTTAGGGGCCCATTTTTCTAAGAGATAATTAAAAAAGGCCCTAAGGTTCGGGCTAATTACAAAAAAAAAGTCAATAGATTTTTAAAAATTACAAAAATTAATCCTTTAGGTTTGATGCATCTTATATTTTCCTCATTCATATGCAAAATATATTTCAAAATCTCTCCTTACGTTTATGAAAACATCAGCCACCCCCTTATATAAATTTAATCTACAATCAAACCTTAAGGTTTTTGGGGGCCCTAATTTTTTTAAATGGTTAAGTATATGAGTCTTACCATTCATTCATCGTTCTCTTTTGCTTGAGAAAATTTTTCTCTCTCTTTATAGTGAGGTTAGAGTTCCACGTGTGTGGAGGTGTTTTCTGTGCTTTTTTCAAACTTTCAAATTTTCAAACCCCTCCCCCCCAATGTTCTTCAAAAAATTTCAAGAAAACCTTGGATTGTCTCACCCTTGCTTGGTCTGTGATAGTTATGATACATTTATGATAGCTTTGTGTACATTAATTATGGTTTGTTGTCTCCAGGGTGTGTAAGTTATTGTTTCCTTACTGTTTTATTGTCTCTTTTCTTTATCTCCGTTTCTTTCTATCTCCTTAACCCCCTATTCTTATTTTTTCTTTGATTGGTTTGGTGGGAGATTGGTCTGTTTCTGTTTGCAGGTCTGAGACGGTGCTGTGATTTATTTCGGGGTAGTGGTTTGCAAGATGGATAATAGTATCTCTGAGAGGTTACAGAAGTTTGTCTTGTCATCGGAGGAAAATTTGGGTATTGCTTTAGAAGACTTGGACATTATTCACGGCATTGATGAATGCTCTCGAAGTCTTGTGGGTAAAACTTTTGGGATGAAGAAAATCAGCTTCCCAGGGTTAAAATGCACGATGACAGCTTTATGGCAGATAAAAGAATCCTTCACTGTTAGAGAAATTGGAAGTAATGCTTTTCAGTTTGCTTTTAAGAATTCGGAGGACAGGGATAAAGTCCTTAAAGGAAGGTCGTGGTCTTTCAATAACCAGTACTTGATGCTGAAAGAATGGGAGGAGAAGGAATATTTACACTTGGAAACCTTTAGCTCGGTGGAGTTGTGGATTCAAATTTGGAATCTCCCTGCGATAACACAACTTCAGGATCATGCAAAGGCTTAATCATACTACATTGGATTTCGATGGAAACAGACTTTAGGATAGAAGAGATGTTTAACAAAACGCTTGATGTGCTTATTCTGGAAGCGGGGAGTGTGAAAGGAAGATTTGTTAAAATTCTTGTTGAAGTTAATTTGAATAAACCGTTGGCAAGAGGAACTTCCATTAATCTGGGGGCTTCTAAGGTTTGAGTTGATTTTAAATATGAAAACCTCTTAATTTTTTGTTTTTACTGTGGTTTGGTTGGTCATAATGAAAGGATGTGTGAGAATAGGAGGGTGGATCTTCAGCAAAAAAAGTTGTGTGGTGGCCAGTACGGTGAGTGGTTGAGAGCTAACGATTGGTGGAATGGAATACGTTTAGAAGTGGGAAAAAGAGAGCTCGGGGAGTAGTCCGGAAAAGGGTGGTAGGAAAACCAATGTCAATCATAGTAGTGAGGATAGGGAAGATAAAGGGAAGGGGAATAATATGCAGCATAATGTTAGTGGGGATAAGAGCAGAAAGAATGTGAGTGGAGAGAGCTCGATTGGAAAGGATTTTGTTGAGAAAGAAAATGAAGAGGTGAATTTTATGCCGACGAACTTGAGTTGTGGGAATCTCCAACCAATGGTTGTGGATGATTGGGTTATTCAGCATGTGAATCAGGACTTAAATAAGGGGATTGAAATGTTCAATTTGCCTATTATAGAGGATCAAATGAGAATCCCTCTTAAAGAAATATCTATCCAGAATTTCACCTCATTGGAAAGGGGGGAGTGCTCGGGGGTTAAGAAAGTGTTGAGAAATAAGAAAGGTAAATGTCAGAGGATTGGGAATAAAGAGAATACAGAAGGCCAGAGGAAGGAAGCCAAAAAGAATAATCTCAAAAGGAGTCTTGTGATATATGACAAAGATAGTGTCTTGGAGTAAAGTTTAGCAAAAATAATCAAAAAAAGTGGGAAGGCAGAGGATAAGGAGAATGTTATTGAAGTGTTGGGTGCCAACCCGAAGTGGCCCCTCGGTGATCAATGAGAATTTGCATGTGGAATTGTAGAGGGTTGGGAGGACCCTTTATAATTTCCCAGTTGAATGAGACCATTCGGTCCCATCTCCCGGATATTATTTTCTTATCAGAAACAAAAAAAAAGAAGTGTTTTGTGAATACGGTTTGTAAAAATTGAAAATGGATGATAGATGGTATGTTGTTGATCCTATGGGTGCTAGTGGGGGGCTGTTGCTCTATTGGGCTGAAAACATTGATGCTTGTGAAGTTGTGGCTTGTGAATTCAGTTTAGAAGTGTGTTTTCTTAAGAAGGGCAGTGTGGAAAGGTGGTGGGTGGTTTTTGTTTATGCTAGCACAGATGGGGATACTAGGATTAGTCAGTGAAGGTCTTTGGAGAAAGCTAATTACAAATGGGGGGATAAATAGATTATTGGAGGGGATTTCAACGATATTACTTCCAATAATGATAAAAATGGGGGTCGTGTTAGAGCAGAGTCAAGTTTTCTGAACTTTAAAAAATTTATTTCCAATCTCAACTTGGCTGATATTCCTTTTAAAGGACATCCATTCACTTGGAGTAATCATAGGGTGGGATTGGAGTTTGTGGAAGAAAGGCTTGGTAGGATGTTTGCTTCCCCGGAGTGGATGAATCAGTTCCCTTCAGCTGATGTTGTGCATGTACCAATGCAATCTTCAGATCATTGTTTGATTTCTGTGATCTCAGAAAACAAGAGTTTGAAATCAAAAAAAAATATTCTTTTTTGATGGTAAATGGACTAAGAAGAAGGAGGTGGATCAGGTGGTGAATCAGGCTTGGAATTCCCTGGTGTTTGGCTCTCCCTTAATTCAAATTCAGAGGAGGATTGCTAACTGTCAAATGGCCCTACTTAGTTGGAATTCTGGGAATAAATCAAATGCAGCCTGTCAAATTCTTGAGAGTAAAAAGAAGTTGGAGGGCCTTATGACTGATGGGGGGTGGAGAGATTGGAAGATATGGAAAGAGGAGAAGTTGAAGCTCCAAAGTGCTTATTGTGATGAGGAAAAATTCTGGAAACAAAAGGCTAGGGTTCAGTGGCTTAATGAGGGAGATATAAACATTAAATTCTTTCATGCATGTACTATGCAACGAAGGAAAATGAATGCTATTGAGAGATTGATTCGAGGAGATGGTTCAGTGTGTGTGACTGAGGAGGAGGTGGTGGGTGAAATAACTGGATTCTATGATAAGTTGTTTGAATCTTCTCTCCGTACTCCTGATCATAATATTCTAGATGGATTGGTGGCCTCTATTATCCCTGAAATGAATCACTCTCTTATCAGGCCTGTGGAAGAGATGGAGATCAAAAAAGCTCTCATGGACCAAAGCCCTTCTAAAGCCCCGGGTATGGATGGTATGACTCCCTTATTCTTTCAATCCTACTGGCATATTATTAAAGATAAATTTGTGCCTGTTGTTCAAAATTGTTTTGTTGTTGATAAGCTTCCCAGAAATACTTGTCATACTCTTATTACATTGATTCCCAAAATTCTGAACCCCACTTCCATGGCACACTATAGGCCCATTATTTTATGCAATGTTACCTATAAAGTCATATCCAAAATCATTGCAAATAGGCTTAAACCATATCTTCAGTTCTGTGTCAGTAGGAATCAAGTTACTTTCATACCAGGGAGACAAATCATTGATAATGTTATCATTGCTAACGAATGTGTTCATTTTCTTAATGGGCTTAGAAGGGGTAAAACAAGCTTTATGGCTTTAAAACTGGACATGGCTAAGGCCTATGATGGGTTGAATGGCTTTTTCTCACCTCTGTTTTGGTCAAAATGGGCTTTTCAAGTAAATTTATCGCCTGGGTTAAGGCTTGTGTGTGTTCCCATGTGTTCTCTTTTAATGTTAATGGGCAAACTTCAGGTTTTGTGATTCCTCAGGTTTTGTGATTCCTTCTAGAGGAATCAGACAAGGAGATCATTTATCTCCTTATTTGTTCATCCTGCTTTCTGAAGCTTTGTCTAATTTAATCAATCAAGCCTCCCTGTCAAAAAATTTCCAAGGCCTTATGATCAGTCTGCATTCCCCTGAAATCACTCATCTTTTTTTCGCGGATGACTCTATCATTTTTTGTAAATTTGACCTGTTCCATGCCCATTTAATTCAATAAATCCTCCAAAATTATTGTCAAGGGTCTGGGCAACTTGTAAACTTGGATAAATCCTCTGTTCTTTTCAGTAAAAACACCTCTTGTGAAAATAAGGCTAACATTTGTAATATTCTTCAAGGTGTTAAGGAGCAAGGTAATTCAAAATATCTTGGGCTCCCTGTGGGTATTGGCCGATCTAAAAATGATACATTTAAATTTGTCTCTGATATTGTTCAAAAAAGAATGCTTAGCTGGAAGAATAAATTGTTGAACTCGGCTGGTAGGGAAGTGCTTTTGAAATTAGTTATTTGTGCTCTTTCTACATATGTTATGTCATGCTTTAAATTGCCAGTTAGTATTTGTGATGAGATCTGCAGATGGGCTTCTAAACTCTGGTGGGGCAGTCCTTTGGAGGGGAAAAACAAGATTCATTGGTCTTGTTGGGATAAGTTGACTCGGCCTAAGGAGAGATGAGGGTTGAGGTTCAAAGATATTCAAATCTTCAATGATGCTTTGCTTGAAAAACAACTATGGAGAGTAATTACACAACCTAACCTCCTTATGAGTAAAGTCATGAAAGGCAAGTATTTTTTTCAACAAAAATTGTGGAATGTTGCTTCTAAAAGCACGGATTCTTGGCTTTGGAAGTGTTGGTTGGTTGCTAGGGATGTCTTGAAGCTGGGGGTGAGATGGAAAGTTTGTGATGGTTAATCTATACAAATTTGGAATTCCCCATGAATTCCAAATAAAACTTCTTTTAAGCCTGTGTCATCTGAAGGTGGGATTGAATCAGTTTTTTGGGTGAGTGAGCTGTTAGAAGTTGGGGGGAAATCCTGGAATGCTGAACTGATTAGGAGAGTGTTTGGGTATGATGATGCAGAGCTTATTTTGAAAATCCCTATTTTTCATAACCTGGGAAAAGATTTGATTACTTGGCATTTTGAAAAAGCTGGTAACTTCTCTGTTAGCTCTGCTTATGCGGCTGCATTGATGGGGAAATTGGCCAAGGTGGAGGGCCTTGAATCAAGTCTGTCAAAGGTTAAAAATGCTGCTATGTGGAGGATTACTTGGAAGATTAAGGTTAAAGGGAAATTAGAGCACTTCATCTGGAAATGCTGGCATCATTTTATTGCAACAAATGATCAACTTATCAGAAAAGGGGTGTTAGCTGATCCTGTGTGTTGTTTCTGTGGAGAGGGTAATGAAAGCTTGGAGCACCTGTTCTTCTTGTGTAGTAGAGCAAAAATGATCTGGAAGATAGCACATGTGCAGTGGGATGTTCCTAGTGAGGTGGGGGCTTGCTTTGCTGGATGGTGGGAGAGAGTTTGCTTGGCAAAAAAACAACAATGTGCAGCTGATATGATTCATTTATCAGTGTACATTCTTTGGTGGATTTGGAAAAGTACAAACCTCTGGATTTTCTAGAAATTGATGAAATCTGAGAAAGAGGTGGTGAACCTAACTTGGGAAGAATGGATGGAATTTAATGAAGCTGGGGTTAGGGGTGTTGAGAGCTTGTCTGCAGGATGAAAGGGTGGTTTGCAGTGGGCCTGGGGTGTCTGGGGATAAGAAAGTAGGGCTATTATTTTGCATATTCAGTGCTTTCCCTTGTGCTTCAGGTGGCTTTGGTTTGGGTGGGATTATTCTTGATGAGGCTCTTAAACCATTGTTAGCTTGGTGTTCTTCTAGGAGTAATAAGTGTTGCTCAGTGGAAGAAACACTAATGACTGTTCAATTGGGCTTGGTTAAAGCTTCAGCTTGGGAGGAGGTGAAGGTTCTTGTGAGGGTAGACGTAGAGGAGATTGCTTTGCAGCTAAAACAGGGCCATTCATTTGAGCTTGGATGCAAGTCAATTGCTGAAGACATCTATCTCTTCAAAAATTTGTTTAATTTTGTTTCTTTTAATGTTGGTAGTGGTAGTTTTAGTTCTTGTTGTAATAAGCTTGTTGTGTTTGTTGTTGAGGGGGTAAATTCTATGGAATGGTGCCCCCCTTTTCCTTCTTGGATCTTTGAATCCCTATTGTAGGTGGTAACCAGTTGGTTACATGAACTGTTATTTGTATTTCTTGATGAGTTTTATAATATTGTTGTCGTTTGATTAAAAAAAAAAAGAGTCTAACCATTCACACACACAACACCAAAAAGAAAAAGACATAACTTCAACATGAAGCCTAACATTGTGAAAACAGAGAAACAATTCTCTCGAATGTTAGGTACATATAAACTCTAACTCAGAATAATTCCTAAAAATGACAATGACAATTTTAGTTGATAATGAGCATTAAATCCTTCTAAATAATTTCATAAAATCCTTATAAATAATGACAATTTTTAGGAATATTCTCCTTATAAATTATGAGTTAATATTTTTATTTTTTTCATCGGGTTAAAAACTCTTCATTTTGCTTAGTTTTTTAGCTTTTGCTTAGTTTTGCCCTTTCATTTAATTGATTTAGTTAGCAATGTGATTTATGATAATTTTACTTATTTATTTATGGTTTATGAGTACTGGATTAACTTTGGGGTAACTTAGTAATTTGTGCAACTGATATTTTGTCTTTGTTGTTGTCAGAAATTTTTTGGGGAATAGTATTAGAATTAATTTTTTGGCCCTTGATTTATAGTAATATTTTAAGACAAAAAAATTGGCCGCTGTAAGGACCCAATTTGATAATCCCGCTTAGGGCCCTGTGTTTCACAGGTCCGGCCCTAATGGTTTGCAGGCTCTGAATGATTCCTAGAATAACCAATAGGAGTGTAGCTAGTGTTGTCTCTATTCTCAGCAATATGTTCTATACATAGCAATGCCCTACTCACATTGTAATGCACTAAGATCAATTACCTAATCAATGAAAAGTCTTTTGTCATCTTAATTCTTGCTTATTGTGCATAATGTAATGTGTAGCACCTTTATGATAAATTCTATCATGGTATCAAAGCAGGTCTAGGCCTATCTCTGGCACAACTCTTTTTTTCGTTTTTTGTTCATGGTTTTTTATAATGGAGGAATCATCATCCACTCATATTGGTCCTCAAATAATTAATCCTCAGCCTACTCAATCTCTTATCATACAACCTCATAATCAAGTTGTCACTATCAAGCTAACTGATTCAAATTATTTGGTATGGAAAATGCAAGTCTTTACAGCTGTAAAACGATGTGGCCTGTTGGGATTTCTCACTCGAAAAACAACACCACCAGATCAGTTCATCACCAACACAAAAACAAAAAAAATCAAGCTTAATCTTGAATATGATACTTATCTCAGGCAAGATCAACTTCTAGATTCCTGGATATTATCTTCCATCTCTGAAAGTGTATTAGTTCTTGTTGTTGGCCTTGATAGCTCTTTTGAAATCTGGAAATATCTTGAGACTAGTTTCTCCAGTCAGTCTAAGGCAAGACTCATGCAGTATAAGTTTCAACTCCAAAATCTGAAAAAATGAACACTTAGCATGAGAAAGTATTTAAACAAAGCCAAAGCTTGATGTGATGCCCTTGCCTGTGCTGGTCATAAACTAACTGAAGATGATCAAGTTATGCATGTTTTATTCGGTTTACCTAGTGAATATAGTCCTGTTATTGTCACCATAACCTCTGCTTTTCTCTATGAGTGAAGCTAGTTCTCTATTAATGAGTTTTGAAAGTAGATTGGATTTTGTTTCTAAAAAGAACATCTATGCTGCTGGAGATATGTTTTCTGCTAACTTTGCTCAGTCTCAGCAAAAGAGAAACACTAGTTTCTCCACATCTAACAGAGGAAGAGGCACTCTATATCAAAGAGGTAGAGGCAGGGGAACCTACAGAAGAAGAGGTGACAGATTTTGTGGCAATGGCAGGCCTATTTGCCAAGTTTTTCATGTTCATGGGCACACTGCAGACAAATGCTACTATAGGTTTGATCAAAGCTACAGAGTGAACAACTCTCAAACTCAGAATCAAGGGAAAACTCACAACTACATAGGACCAAATGGCAATGCTGGAAACAGGAGCAATAATGTTGGATATTACATTGCTCTTGTTGCTAAACAACCAAGTCAGTAAAGTGTACGAGATGCAAATTGGTACCCAAATTTTGGAGCCTCAAATCACATCACTTATGATCTGTCTAATCTGAATTTGGCATCTGAATACCAAGGATCAAACAAGTTGCACATTGGTGATGGCTCAGGTTTGTTAATCTCTCATATTGGCAGTTCAACTCTTTCCACTAACTCCCATAAATCATCTCTTGATTTCATACTCAAAAAGCTGCTTCATGTTCCTAACATAACAAAAAATCATCTAAATGTATCAGCATTTGCAAAAGATAATATTTTGTATGTTTTTCAGTATGATTTTTGTGTGTTTTTCGTGTTATTTTATGGTGATTATGCATATTTACGTGGCTCTAAGTATTGGTTATAGTGTCAAGTGTTACATAGAGTATTTGTGTCATTTTTATAGGTAATGGTGGAAAGAGGTTCGAAAATGAGTGAAAATAGAAAAAACGGGCACCAAAGACGAACGTCGGTCGATGGCCAAACAACAGGTGCATGGGCGCGCAGGAAGGTGCACGGGCATGGACGGACGACCCGGCACACGGCCGCATGAGGAAGCAGGCACGCGGGTGCACGCGAGGAGACTGACGTACAATGGTGTGTGGGAGCGCGCGATGGCTTGCTGAACACGAAAATTTTGATTTTTCTTTCGATTTTTGGCTCTTCCACATTGTTTAGAACTCCAGACTTATAAATAGAACTTGGGGAGTCGTTATTTTCGACACACTTTACTTCTTAGTACTTTTAGACTCTAGTTTTCTCTCTTTTCTCTTGCTTTTCAACATTCAGATTGCTTGGAGTCTTCCCATTAAAGTTATTTTTGCAGCTTAATCAAAGCGTAATATTTCTTCATCTCTTTTATCTGATTTCGATTGTTGGGTGATTATTATTGTTGCATGATGATGTTTATGATTGTTTTCTTTCCTTCAATTGAGATTACTATCCCACCCCAAGCATGAACTAACTTTCTTGTTCTAGGATTAGGATGATTTAATTCAAACAACCAAGCATGAGTATTGATTAATTGATTTGCTTTCCTGAATAAATTGCTTTACTTGATGATTAATTGTTTGGCCAACTCTTGATTGTTTTGAGAGAATGATTGAGATTGAGAGAAAATATTATTCCTGGACTAAATTTATTCAGGGGGTTAGATATGAATCAGAGATGTATTATCTAACTTGGCTTAATGAAAATAGTAAACTATGTTGGGATAGCCCTAATTTGTGAATACGTGAGTTATCATATCTAGACCTAGTTTTTACATGTTTGTTATATTTGGTAACTGCATGATCAATTAGTTGATATTCTGCTTGCAAGTTTGATGAGATGATTCCGAAATCCTAGACTTTCATACATATCATTTTTATTCGAGTTTAATTGCATTGAGTTTTAATTGGTCGTTTTACTTATTATTTATTTAGTTTATTAAAATCACAAATTTGGTTAGAGTTTTTAGGATTTATTTTCTATTTATTGTGTTGCATAATAATTATTTGTCGGCTAAGTCTTCCTTGAGTGACAGTTTGTGGTTAACTTGCTACCCTACAATTGATCTTGTTCTCTTGCGAGGATTGTTAGACTTTTATAGGTGTTTAGCAGTCAAACAAAATTTTGGCGCCGTTGCCAGGGAAGGTTTTAAGCTTAATAATTATTGTGTTTATTTTCCGTATTTTAGTTTAAGATTCTTTTTGTTTGCCTTTTGATTTTTACTTTATTCCACAAGTGCGTTTGATCTGTTTTCCTAGTATTATTTATGCAAGGACGTAGAAATCTCAATCGGGACTTTTTGCCTTTCATGGACGATATCCATCGAGTTGCGAGACGTGCAAGGAAAGAATGGGACGATTCTATGAATAGTAGCAAGGATTCTCACGATCAAGTTCCAAAGTAAGAACAAACAGACGAACCAGCGATGGGTGATAATCAAAACAGAAATAACGTAGATGCACGTCAGCCTTCGATGCGTGAGTTTACATGCCCTGTCATTGGGACTGCGACCTCTTGCATCATTTTAAGACAAGCAACACGGAACTATGAGGTAAAAAACATACACTTCAATTAGTTACCATCTTATTATGGGATGCCCAATGAACATCCTCTCAACTTCATTCGGGAATTTTATTCAGTCATTCAAACCTTTTCTCTACAAGATTTGAATGAGGATCAGCTTAGGATGCGTTGTTTCCCTTATACTCCGAAGGATCCCGCAAAACCGTGGCTTATGTCTCTACCTCCCAACTCTCTTACTGAGGCGGTGTACAATAAGTTCATGGACAGGTACTACTCTTATCAGAAAACGTCAGATATGCGAGGTAAGATAGCTACTTTTAGTCAAATGGAAGGGGAGCCTTTTCATGAGGCATGGGATCGCTTTAAGGATTTACAAACTAAATGCCCACATCATCACTACCCAATGAAATTGTTGAACTAATTTTTCTATGATGAATTATCGCATAATTATCAATATATGGTTGACAATACTGCTGGGGTAACATGGGGGTACATACGGCCCAAGAAATATATGATATTCTAGAGATGATGAGCGATAACTCACAACAAAAGAGTGCTAGAGGCAAACGAGCTGTCGGTAATGAAGTAACCCTGAGTTACGATATGGCAAAACAATTGGTTGAATTGACTAAACAAGTACAATTGTTGGCTACAAGGGGCATCCACCTACTGCCCTTCCTTCGCCGAGTCATGTGGAATTTGTGGTGAATTTGGTCATGGGGCTAATATTTGTAATGTTGTGATTGAACAACAGGTTGGGGACATTAATGCTATCTAGGGTTATCAGCAAAGGCCTCGTAATGATCCTTATGCTCAGACTTACAACCCAAGTTGGCGGAATCATCAGAACTTTAGTTAGGAGAATTCGCAAAATCCATCTCAAATCTATTCGAGGCCACCGCAACCCCAAGGTCAGTCATCAAACCAATCTCAATATCCATCTATTGAAGACAATTTGAGTTCATTCATCCAGGTTAGTAAGAAAACTCAAGAGGCCAACATTCAGTGGTTTGAGTCCATGGAAGCCCCGTTTAAGCGTCTTGAAACTCAAGTTGGTCAGCTAGTCACTCAAGTTGGTGGAATATCTCAACATGTGGTAAATAAAGGGAAGCTACCTAGCCAACCAGAATAGGCCCAAGCCGTCACCGTGTTACGGAGTGGTAAGGCTATTGATAATAAAGTTGAAATTCCATTTTCTACTACTTTGACTAACCCTGTAGGTGATGAGGAGATAGAGAAGAAAGATATTCAAAAGGAGAAAGAGAGGAGTAAAAGACCTGTCTTGCACAAAACCAACAATCCTTACAAACCTCCGATTCCTTTCCCGAGTCGCCTTCGGAACGAAAAATAGGATAAGTAGTTCTTGGATTTCTATAACATGTTATCTAGGTTAATGTTAATTTACCTATGCTAGATGTTATTAGAAATATGCCAACTTATGTCAAATTCTTTAAAGAACTCGCAGCCAACAAGAGGAAGTTCAGTGACAACGAGAAGGTAATAGTTTCAGAAGTGGCAAGTGCAATTCTTCAGCACCAATTGCCCCCTAAACAACGAGATCGAGGTAGTTTTGTTATTAAAATTGCAATGGAAAATGGTAATGAAACTTATGGGATGCTCGATTTGGGGGTCGGGATTAATCTGATGCCTTATTCTATTTTTAAACAACTTGATTTAGGGGAATTGAGGCCCACTAGAATGTGTCTTCAACTTGTTGATAGGTCCATTAGGTATCCTAAAGGTATTATTAAAGATATTTTGGTAAAAGTGGGTGGTCTCATTGTCCCTGTTGATTTTATTGTATTAGAAGTAGGGAAGTGCAAAATCAAGGTAATGAGCACACATTTTTGTTGGGCCACCCATTTATGGCCACCATACACACACTTATTGATGTTAAAAATGGACGCATGACTATGATTGTGCTTGGTGAAACTGCGACTTTCTCTATTTCTGACACTAACCCTATTCTCTCGCATGCGTCACTTGAAAATTGCTCTTTTATTGATTTCATTGATGAAGCGGTAGAAAATACATTTTTGCATGATTATAGTCTTGATACTTTATTTCTTGAGCAGGATGATATTTTTGACGTCATGGAAGACGTATGGGTAAGCCTTAAACGAGGGGGCGATGGAAATATTTGCATTAGAAGACGTGGATAGTAAACCCCAACAAAAACTTGAATTGAAAGAACTCCCTAAGCATTTAAAATATGTGTTTTTAG
Organism: Rehmannia glutinosa; assembly: GCA_016081115.2. Classification (NCBI taxonomy): domain Eukaryota; kingdom Viridiplantae; phylum Streptophyta; class Magnoliopsida; order Lamiales; family Orobanchaceae; genus Rehmannia; species Rehmannia glutinosa. The sequence goes on along the minus strand of CM071927.1, from coordinate 26,850,458 downwards.
AAGAGGGTGAGCAGAAGCCGGTGATTATTTTGGTTGTGCTTTCTAAAGAAGATGAGGGAGAATTATTGGTGGTACTTAGAAAATTTAAAAATGTGATTGGTTGGGGGTTGAGTGATATCAAAGGGATTAGTCATGCTATATGCATGCATAGAATTATTTTAGAAGAGGGGGCCAAGCCTAGTAGAGAAGCTCAAAGGAGATTGAATCCCACTATGTGGAAGTAGTGAAAAAAGAGGTATTGAAACTCCTAGCCAAAGGGGTGATATACCCAATTACGGATAGTGAATGGGTGAGTCTGGTGCATATTGTACCAAAAAAGAGTGGGATAATAGTTATAGAGAACAATAAATATGAAATTGTTCCCACTAGGACCACGACTGGATGGAGAATGTGCATAGACTATAGGAAGTTGAATGGTGCTACTAAAAAAGATCACTTCCCCTTTTCCTTTTTTGATCAAATGCTTGACAAACTTGCAGGACATAGTTTCTATTGCTTTTTGGATGGTTTGTCAGGTTATTATCAAGTGGCCATCGCACTAGAGGATCAAGCAAAAACTACTTTCACATGCTCGATTGGGTCTTTCGCATTTTGGCGAATGTCGTTTGGACTTTGCAATGCGCTAGCGACTTTTCAAAGGTGCATGTTTTTAATTTTCTCTGACATGGTAGAGGACTTCATTGAGGTATTTATGGATGATTTTTCTGTATTTGGGTCCTCTTATTTTGATTGTCTTAATAAACTGGCTAAGGTTCTTGAACGATGTATTGAATCCAACTTAACCTTAAGTTGGCAAAAAAGCCATTTATGGTGACAAGCGGAATTGTTTTAGGCCATGTGGTTTCAAAAAGGGGAATTGAGGTTGACAAGGCTAAAATTGATGTTATTGAAAAATTACCTCCCCCTATTAATGTTAAGGGCATTAGGAGTTTTCTTGGGCATGCTGGTTTTTATAGAAGTTTATTAAGGATTTTTCCAAAATTAGCAAATCCCTTTGTAAATTACTTGCTCAAGATGCCCCTTTTGATTTTGATGAAAAATATTTAAATGTTTTTACCACATTGAAAGAGAAGTTGATAACTGCCCCTGTTGTTGTTGCTTCTGATTCGTCATTGCCTTTTAAAATTATATGTGATGCGTCTAATCATGCTGTAGGGGCCGTTTTAGGCCAAAGAATTGATAAACTGCCACATGTGATTTACTATGCTAGTTTGACTCTTAATGATGCACAAGTAAATTCAGATCTTACATTGTTGGGTCTAAGGTAATTATTCATAGTGATCACGCAGCCCTGCGATATTTGTTGAGTAAGCCACAAGCTAAACCTAGGTTAATTCGGTGGATTTTGATGTTGCAAGAATTTAATGGTGAAATAAAAGATAGAAAATGGTGCAAGAATGTAGTGATGGATCACTTGTCTCGTCTTACTCTTACTGATGACACTTTTGCTTCTCATAAGCACGAGCACATAATTGATTCTTTCCCCCATGAGCACTTATTTGAGGTTACTTCAATTCCTTGGTATGCCGACATTATGAACTATCTTGTATGTGGAATTATAAGAACTACCCTTTCGTTTCAGGAGAAGAAAAGATTTTTATCTACTAGTAGGTACTACTATTGGGATGACTCATGCTTGTTTAAAATCTGCAAGGATGAAATTATTCGGAGATGCATTCCTGAAGACGAACAGAATGATGTTTTGGCCTTTTGTCATGAAATGCACTGTGGTGAGCACTTTGGAGGGCGTAAAACAACCTTTAAGCTTCTCCAATCATGATTCTATTGGCCATCATTGTTCAAAGACACACATAATTTTGGGTTGATATGCGATAGATGCCAAAGGACTGAAAATATTAGTAGGAGGAATGAGATGCCTCTGAATAATAACTTGATGTGTAGGGTATTGATTTTATAGGCCCCTTCCCTAAGTCTTTTGGTTATAATATATACTTGTTACTGTTGATTACGTGTCCGGTGGGTTGAGGCAAACCCCATGAGGACTGTGATGTTAACACTATCATCAAGTTTGTACAGGAAAATATCTTAAGCATGTTTGGATTCCCGAGAGCTATCATTAGCGATAGAAGAAAATATTTTTGCAACAAGTTATTTGAGAAGCTAGTGAAGAAGAATGGCATCACACATAAGGTAGTTACACCTTATCATCCTCAAACTTTTGGACAAGTGGAGACAACCAACAAGTAAATAAAAGGGATTTTGGAGAAAACAGTAAATCCTACGAGGAAAGACTGGGCTACCAAGTTAAATGATGCACTATGAGCATATAGAACAACTTATAAAACAGTTTTGGGAATGAGCCCCTATAGACTAGTTTTCGGAAAAGCGTGTCAATTACCAGTTGAAGTGGAGCACAAGGCATATTGGGCCACAAAGCGACAAATTTTGATTTGGATAAAACAGGAGCTGAAAGGAAGTTGCAACTGTACGAACTTGATGAGCTTCGCAAAGACGCGTATGAAAACACACGAATATACAAGGATAAAGTCAAACAGTTGCACGATATGAGGATTATCCATAAAAATCTCAAACCAGGAATGAAGGTCCTTTTATTTAACTGACGGTTGTGGTTATTCCCAGGGAAATTAAAATCGAGATGGAGCAGGTCATTAGAGATCGAAGAGGTATAACTTTATGGCACGATGAAATTGCTTAATCCAAGGACTCATGAATCCTTCAAGGTGAATGGTCAGCGGGTTAAGCCATACTTTGAAGGGGTATCTTGGGCTGAAGGAGTCAAGAGCATGAAGCTCGAAGAGGTCGTTTAAGACCATCCTCAGGTATCGTCAAGCTAAGACATTAAATAAACGCTTTTTGGGAGGCAACCCAAGTTTTTCCCTTTTTATTTTTCTTTTCTTTGTATTTTCTCGACTAATTGTTTCTAATGGTTTGATTGAGTGTTTCTTTTTTTATAAATATATATATATAATAGTTATGAAAAAACAAAAAACAATTAGGCCCAGGCGCGCGGCCGAGCGCGACGATGCAGGAGCAGGAGCGCGAGACACGCCCAAGCACGCGGTCGCGCGCGAGAACAGAGGCAGCCAGCTTACGTTCTCAAATAAGGGTTTTGAGGGACAAATTTCCATACCCATTTAGAAATTCCTCTCCCCCTTTCCAAATTCTCTCTACCAAATCACAAGATTCAACCATCAAACCACATTCCACTCCGATTAATCAATTCTACTCTAAAAATCATGCATATGAGGACAAAAATGTCTCAAAATCAACAACCTAGGGTGCAAGAAGATGAAATTTGGGCAGAATTGAAGGGTTTTAATAATTTTTCTACAAATGGAACCCCGAATGGTTTTATTACAGAGGCCGCCTTATACTTACTGCACAAGTTCATTGCTCACTGTATTTCTGGAAAAGATGAGAGTAGTCGGATGACCACCCCGGAGTTGTTTTTTCTATGGTGCTTTCATCATAATACCAAAATTTGCACCACGACATTCATTTTCGACACTTTCTACCGAAACCTTCAGAACCGTAAGCATAAGTTAGGTTTGGGGCACCTAATTTTTCAATTAACTATTCATTTCAACGTGGTCCCCGATCACCTCGACCACCTTGTTGAAATTCCATGTGGGTCCTTGAACACGATTTTGTTGAAGAATACAAATTTTCTAACGAAAGAAGGTACCTTAAAGGACCCCACCTCCCGGAAATGTTTCTATAGTAACATATGGAATCCGATGGGTATTCTACCATGACGACAGGAGCCAACAGGCGAGTAGTTGGGACATATCATTGAAGAGCATGGGGCTGATCAGATATTCATTCTCCACACGAGCGATTACCACCAGGAGTTGATCCATCTACAACCGGCCTCTTCACTAGCACTAGTCAGGGCCCCACCACCAGTTGGGAGGCTATTATGGGATGTCTCAATGCTATGCAGAGCTAGTTTGACTACTTTCAACATCAAATGACCGGGCTCCACCAACTTATACGAGACATGAATGCGCGGGTTGAGTCCATTGACACTAGAGTCCAAAATATTGAACAAAACTGGGTGAACATGTCTTTCTCACCATTCCCACCTCCACCACCATCGGATACTCAGAAATGATATTTAGAGTTTGTTTTCTTTTTCTTTTATTTCCTTTTGTGTGTGTTGCATGCGTATTAGTGTGTTTCCATTTCTTGTTATCATTACTATAGTTTTAGTTATTTCTATTTTGGAATCGTGTTTTTTTTCCACAAATGGCTTTTGCAGAATTGTAGGCGGATGTGTTTATGGTGCCATTTATCAATCATCGCACTTTTCAGGGACGTATTTTTTCCTTCTCTTTTATTTTTACGCATTATGGTCATTGTGTGATGTATGTGTGGGGGGACAGTTAGTCGTTGTTAAGAATTATGTGATTACATCTGGTTAAATTCTAACTTTCCTAATGATTATCCCAAGTTTAATAAGGGTGTTGTTTAGTTAACTTGAAATAGATGTATTAATTTGAGTTTCAAATATGAAATGACTTTGTCAACTTGTAACATATGATTTGACTAAGTCGTGAATTAGCCTTTGTGGTGAATGGATTATGTGATGATCAAACAATAGTCCGAATTGTGTGGCTTGATTTATGAGATTTCATTGATGTGAATTAAGTTAAACCATATTTTGATTTGTGTGTACACAAAATTGCTAGCCTTGCGGAAAAAATGCATTATAGAGCTATATAATAAAAAATGGAACAATCGAGATTATACTCTGTTGGTTGAGTTGCTTAGTAACTATGAGCATTCATGAGCCCCATGTTTAACTTTTACGTAAAACGGCGGCTCAAACATGAGTATGGGAAACCACCCTAGGAGCCTTTGGAAAACATCCGAAGTTTATACCTAGTGGAAGAATATCTCTGGAATTCTAACTAAAAAAAATATTCATGGCTAGGAATTGCGTAATTTGTTTTGTGAGTAAAAAGAGTTGCAAATTTTGACACAAATTTGAAATTTTGTGAGGAAGGCCAAACACTTTGATTATGTTTAACTTTATTCGAGTGAGTTTATTGGGAAGGTTGGGGATCAATGAGGAATAATCTGAGGTAGATGGAACATGGTGTTATGGATTAATTGATTCTCAAATTGGACATCATATTTATTGTTGGGTTTATTGACATTATTATTTGCTTGAGGACAAGCAAAAGACTGAGTTTGTGGGAGTTGTTTTGCATGTTTTTGAGACTATTTTTGTGTATTTTTTGTCTTAGTTTGTGTGTGATTATGCATATTTATGTGGCTTTAAGTCTTGGTTATAGTGTCGAGTGTTACGTAGGGTATTAATGTCAGGTCATGGTGAAAAGAGGCTCAAACCGGGTGAAAAGGAAAAAAACGGACACCAAAGACGAATGTCGATCGATGGCCGCACAGCAGGTGCGTGGGCGTGCAGAAAGGCGCATGGGCGCGCGGGCGGATGATCCGGCACACGGTAGCAAAGACTGGCACGCGAGCGGAGACCGACGTACATCAGCGCGTGGGTGCACGAGATGGCTTGCTGGACACGAAAATTTCAATTTTTCTTTCGATTTTTTGCTCTTCCACATTGTTTAGAATTCTAGGCTAATATATAGGAATTGGGGAGCCCTTATTTTCGACACACTTTACTTCTTAGCACTTTTAGACTCTAGTTTTCTTTCTTTTCCCTTGCTTTTCAACATTGGGATTGTTTGGGTTCTTCCCATTGAAGTTATTTTTGCGGCTTAATCAAAGCGTGATATTTCTTCATCTCTTTTGTCGATTTCAATTGTTGGGTGATTATTATTGTTGCATGATGATGTTTATGATTGTTTTCTTTCCTTCAATTGAGATTATGATCCCACTCCCAAGCATGAACTAACTTTATTGTTCTAGGATTAGGATGATTTGATTCAAACAACCAAACATTAGTATTGACTAATTGATTTCCTTTCCTGAATAAATTGCTTTACTTGATTAATTGTTTGGCCAACTCTTGATTGTTTTGAGGGAATAATTGAGATCGAGAGAAGATATTATTCTTGGACTAAATTTATTCAGGGGGTTAGATATGAATTAGAGATGTATTGTCTACCTTGGTTTAATGAAAATAGCAAAATATGTTGGGATAGCTCTAATATGTGAATACGTGAGTTATCAGATCTATGCCTAGTTTTTACATGTTTGTTATATTTGTTAACAGCATGATCAATTAGTTGATATTATGATTGCAAGTTTGATGAGATGATTCCGAAATCCTAGACTTTTATCCATATCGCTTTTCTTCGAGTTTAATTGTGTTGAGTTTTAATTGGTCACTTTACTAGTTTTTTCTTTAGTTTTTTAAATCACAAATTTGGTTAGAGTGTTTAGGATTTATTTTCTGTTTATTGTGTTGCATAAAAATTATTTGTCGGATAAGTCTTCCTTGAGAGATGATTTGTGGCTAACTTACTACCCTACAATTGATCCCGTTCTCTTGCAATGATTGTTAGACTTTTCTAGGTGTTTAATGATCAAACAGATAATAAAGTTTTCTTTGAGTTTCACTCACATCTTTGTTATGTCAAGGATCAAGACACAGGGGATGTGCTTCTCAAAGGGAAACTTAAGGATGGCTTATATCAGTTTGAGCTCAGAAGTGCAAAGTCCAAGAAGCTCCTGTCAAATTCCTCTTCTGATACTCAACAGTCTCCAGTCACTTTTCTTTCAAGCGCCTCCAGTTTAGGATCTTTCAATTCAATAAAACAACTAGGTATTGATGTTTGGCACCAAAGATTTAGTCATGTCAATTATGACATTGTTGTCAAAGCTCTCAAAAGTTGTAATCCTAGCTTTCAGTTTAATGAAAAAATTCCTGGTTTGTGCTCAACATGTTTGCAAGCTAAATCCGATAGACTTCCATTGCATAGCTCTAGTTCTGAACATGATAACTTATTTGACTTAATTCATACAGACTTGTGGGGACCCTCCCCTATTATATATCCTATTGGACACATTTATTATGTATGCATTATTGATCATCACTCAAAGTATACTTGGTTGTAATTTCTGAAATCTAAATCTGAAGCTCTAATTGCGGTCAATTAATTTGATAATATAATTCACACTCAGTTCAATGGTGTCATTAAAGCTGTCCAAAGTGATTTGGGTGGGGAGTTCCAAAGTCTATCCAAATTCTTACTTGAAAATGGAATCTTACATAGAGTCAATTATGGTGTCATTTAAGGAAAACTCTTCTTCCCAAATGAGAGACTCTCACCACACAATATCTCAACATACTCCCAGTTTTCCACCATTGATCATCACTTCTAATCCCAACACAGAGTCCACCACAATATCCAAACAACCTTCACTTTACTCTCCTTCTCTGAATTCCCTTAACACTGTCCCTCAAGCTCCAACTTCAAATTAGACTCCAGCAAACTTCACTCCCCTCTAGTCTCCAGCAAACTCTCCCTCAACCACCCCTCAGTCTAACCCCCTTCCCAGTCCTCCTGATATCCTCTGTATGTCAGACTAACTATTGAGACTAATGAATCTGACTCATCACTTCAAGGTCAACTTAATTGTCATCCAATGGTTACTAGATCCAAATCAGGCATTGTTAAGCCAAACGATTATCTCAGCACCAGTGTCATTGACAAAGAACCATACAATGTTGAAGAGGCACTCTCTATAAAAGAATGGAAATCTACCATAGTTGAGGAGTACAATGCTCTCATGAAAAATAAGACCTGGACCATTGTCTCTCTTCCTGCAAACAAGAAGGTTGTTGGATGTAAGTGGGTTTTCAGAATTAGAACTCAGATGGGAGTGTTTCAAGGTTCAAGGCAAGACTTGTTGCCAAGGGTTACACTTAAACTACTGGTTTGGACTATCTTTAAACTTTCAGCATTATTGTCAAAACAATCACAGTTAGAGTTGTGCTTACCCTTGTTGTTCATTATGGTTGGAAAGTAAGGCAACTTGATGTCAATAATGCATTTCTCAATGGTGAACTTGAACAAGAAGTCTACATGGATCACCCTATAGTTTTGAGTTAGGACTAATTTGATGTGCAAGCTCTCCAATGCTATTTATGGGATCAAACAAGATCCTAGAGCTTGGTTTGGAAAATTGAAATCTACTCTTCAAAAACTGGAATTCAAACCCTTAAAGGCTGACACCTCTCTCTTCTTTAAGATCACGAGACAATCTTGTATCATATTATTGGTCTATGTTGATGTTATTCTTATAACATGAAATTATACCCTTGAGATCAACAGATTGATCAAGTTATTGAATCAAGAATTCTCTCTTAAAGATTTGGGGGAAGCTCATCAGTTTCTTGGCATAAAAATTGTCACGCCCCAAACGCGACGCGACGGCGATCAATCACTTAAATAGAAATAAACCCAACATTCTAGAAAACGATGCAACAATCCCAAGTGAAACAATGTCTAAAGCAGCGGAAAACCACAAGTACAACACGATTACAATTACATCCCAACAACTTAATAGCTTACAGTCAAGAACTAGGAAATAAGGTACACATCATATCACAGCTTAAGTGTCAAAAGGGTCCTACGCCCTTAAATTACAGTCCAGAATTTCAAAGGAAATAAAAGAGTCCAACATCAGTAAAATAAAAGAAAATAGTCCAGCAACATAGATAACGATAGGAAGTGAGTCCAACGGGCGGAGCTCGAGAATTCAATCCAAGGCAGGTTCAGCTTCTTCGACAAAGTCCTCTTCTAAGGTTAGAAAACAGGAGGGGGTGAGACAAAAATCTCAGTGGATGGGGTGATCGTGTGCAAGTGTGGCGATATATATAGTTAATGCGAGAAATGTAGTTGTATGAAAACGCGTGAGAGATGATGCATGATTTTACGCACAGTCCACAAAGCGTCGTGATAAATATATTTAAGTAATATACTTATACGATTTAAGAAAAACTGCTCGTGGTCACGCAGTACTATGGTTCAAGCATGTGAGGATTGCGTATGGATTTGTAACGCCAATCTATGCAAGAAAAGTAGCGGTTTGCGTGGATTTGTAGCGCCAACCTATGCAATATAAGTAGCGGTTGCGTGCGGATTTGTAGTGCCAACCAAATGGGTCCGATTAACTCGAATCGTGTGGATCGGGGCAAATGATTCCTTCGTTCTTCCTTGTAACTCCCGAGCAAGATGGTCCAAGACCTATCACCTTATCGCTCCGTAGGCAAAGACAAAATCCACAGAGAGCTAGCAAGGCTCGGATTTGTCATAATCATGATTATACCTCAAGTACTACCCGCTTCCCTTAGACAAACTCCGTCCCTTAGTTGCGGGATTAGGGCGATGGGGCCGGAAAGAGTGGAATAGCGGCCGAGCCGGTTCCCATCCCCGACGTATCCATTCCGATTTGTGAGCTCGACACACCAAGTTGACTCAGTTCCTAAATTCTCCAAATTGTTCATAGATTCAGGTTTTTGAAGTTTTGAGGTCGAGTTTTTTTATAAAATTCTCATATTGGCCCCAAATTTGTTAAAATTGTCATTTTGGGCTCTAAGTTTAAAATAATTAGAACTCACAAACCGGAAGGGCTTTTAATGTGATTCTAGTTGGAAAATGTCACTATGGTTAGTGGGATATTGGGAAAAAAATAGTTTTAAAAAGAAATAAGTTTAGGTCCCTTAACTTTGGAAAATTTCATTTTTGTCCCATTTTGAAATAATTGCCTTTAAGGCTTTTAGGGGTCCAATTGTTATGAAATTTAAACCTTGGGTCCAAAATATAATTATGTTATAGTTAAATTAGTATTTCCAGGTGCATGGGCTGCATAAGTCCTGGAAATTTCATTTGGGTCCTCAAGTTTAATCTTTTACACTTTAGTCCCTCAATTTTAGTAAAATTACTTTCCAAGCTCTAAACTCTTGGATTTTTGGAATACACTTCCAGTCCCTTAAGAGTTAAAATTTCAAATTTTAAAATTAGGGTCTGGTACAGTTTTGAAATTTGCAAAATAGCCCTTAAACTTCTAAAATTTTACAATCTAGTCCTTGGCTTTTTAAGGGTTGATTTTATTTATCTAAAAACTCTTAAAACTTTATTAAAATGTCAAAACATAATTTTTGAACCTGAGTTCAGTCCCAAAAATCGAAAATTACAGAGGGGTCCCTTAAATTTATTTTCTTGCAATTAAGTCCACCAACTTTCCATTTTTACATTTTAAGTCCAAAAGTTGAAATTTAATCAATTATGCTCGACTTGTCCAGGTTATAAATCATTCAAAACATAGATTTCAAGAGTCATACACATACATATCCTTCTCATATAAAATTTCATCAAGTATAACAATAAAGTGTGCATGTATGCCCTATTTTTCGATAAATCGCATTTTTGAGCAACACTTGAGAATTTTTTCAACTTGATACAAGAAAATAGCATGCAATACATAATATATATCTCAAGTGCTCAATAACAAAATACTACATGCATATTTTCAATTTAAAACACCTAGAAGTTGAAAGGATTTTTCCACCCACCTTAAAGATCGGTTTGTTGGTGAAAATGGGATAAATCTCTCTCGATGAAGGAGTGACTTAGGTCAGCCCCTAAGTCAAGGAATATCAAAAAATATAGGAGTTATAAGAATGTGGTCAAAAATTTAGGGAAAAGAAGAAGATGGTGAGAAAATTGGAAATACTACACTTACCTTGTGTAGTGAGTAAAATGTTGACTAGTAATGGCTTCCAAGTATAAGGTTTTGGTCACCCATAATGTCAACCACCAAGGTCAGCCCCTAAAACTCCAAAAATGAAAATGGAGTGTCAAAATTTGGAAAATAGAAAGAGAAGAAAAAAGGTACTAAAAATTCCATTTCTTACCTTGTAGTCCAATTTCTTCACAATTTTTCTCCAAGATGACTAGTCTCTTAATTTCTTCAAAGGTTTTCTAGGTATACCTCAAAATCACAAATCAAACTTAAATTAGAAGGTGAAAGAGATGAGTTAGGTGATATCAAAAATGGATTGAACAAGAAATGTTTCTTACCTTTGCAGTGTAGTTTCGAAATTTTTGAAGAAAATGGGAGATGAATTCTTGAAGTTTTGGTTAAGTGTTTGTGAAGAAGAAGAAGAAATAGGTAGAGAGATGTAGGAGGATTTTTAGAGAGAGAGAAGAGAAATTACAAGACTTAGGAAAAATTTGTGTTGGTGAAATGTAGTAATGAATGAACTTGAACAAATTTCTTGCCTAATTAGGCCTCTTGGCCGTCCACTTGGGGTGGGAGAAGAAAACAATTTGTTTTGTTTTGATTAAATGATAAGTTAGAGTAATAATTGAGGGAATTAGGGAAGAAAGTAATATTTAGGTATCTTTATTAGGGACAATGGGCCAAAATGCTAAGCTTAGGGGGAAATTTTTAATTTGGTCTTGTTTGACCAATTGGATGATTGAAATGGTGGGATTAATTTAAGATGTAGGTTTGAATTAATGGTGTAAAAATACACAAGATGAATACACAAGGTGTATATGTACAAGAGTTGGGAGATATTTCTACACCAAAAAAATACACCAATGTCGTCCCCCTAAGGGTATTTTGGTAATTTCATATATTTTTTTGTCCCAAAATTGATGATAATAGATTAATAAATATCAATCTCCAAAATAATTAGTGATTTCCTTGATCACTTATAAGTCTCATGATCACTTAATCTAAATCGAATTCTTAATTCTATAAATTATAAATCCCTAAAATAAATAGTCTCTTAAAATTCTAAGGTGACTAATAAATACACCAATAATAATAATGATGATCAACCAATTGATCATAAATATGAATTAAAATTAATAAATGATTATGATCACAAATAGAAATTAAAAGAATTAAATGCAAAATATATTTATCATTAATATCTACCCGTCAAAGCGACGCGGTAAAATAGTAAAAATAATACAAAGACGATACGAAACAAGTACATGATCGAATAAAAATCGGGGCTTCACATTCTCCCCTCCTTAAAAGAATTTGGTCCCCAAATTCTCTTTAAAATAGCTCTGGATATTGATTCCTCATGTCTTCTTCCATTTCCCATGTTGCGTCTTCGTCTCGGTTGTGGTTCCGCCATACAACTTTAACCATTGGAATCTCTCTATTACGCAACTGACGTATTCTGTTGGTCAATGATTCTAATTGGTTCCTGTAAGATAAATTCTCCATTAGAGGATGAGCATCACGAGTGATGATGTGCTCAGGATCTGGTTGATACTTTTTCAATCTCGATACATGGAATACATCGTGCATTCCCGCATACTGTGCCAGTAACTCTAGTCGGTAGGCCAACTTTCCGATCCTCTGCAAAATCTTGTAAGGTCCAATATATCTCGGACTTAATTTACCTCCTTTCTTTGGGTTGATCAATCCTTTTCGTGGCAAGAGTCCGAGAAATACTTCATCTCCTAAACTTCAAATTCCAAGTCCTTTCTCCTCTTGTCCGCATAACTCTTTTGGCGGCTCGAAATGACGGATCCGTTCCTTGATCAACTTGACCTTCTCCATGGCTTCCGAACTAAGTCGACCTTTGGAATCGAGGGTGACTTCTATTTCTCCTTCGGAGTCCATTGGTCATCAATCTCCCAGTGTAGAGAGGATCTACACTTTCGTCCATACAAGGCTTCATAGGGTGCCATCCCAATCGTGGCCGATAATCTATTATTATAGCGAACTTGACCAATGGTAAGTGCGAATCCCAACTTCCTTGGAAATCTAATGTGCGGGCTCGCAACATGTCTTCCAGGGTTTGAATTGTTCGCCGGTGATCGCCATCGGTTTGCGGATGTCTTTGTTGTCTTTGAAACTTAGCGAGGTACCCAATTCCTCATGTAAGCATTTCCGAACTGAGACAAACCTCGGGTCTCTCTGTCGACACTATGTCGACTAGCACTCCATGCGGTCGAATGATCTCTGGATGTAAATTTGCGCAAGTTTCTCGCAAGCCATCCGTTTTCTTCATGGGTAAGAAGTGTGCGATTTCGTAAGTCGGTCTCACGATCACCCATATAGATCATCGCCTCGTCTAGTCCTCGGTAGATCCGTCACGAAGTCCATCGTTATGTGTTCCCATTTCCACTGGGAATTCTCAACGGTTGTAATAAACCGATGGTTGTTGGTGTTCGCTTTTATTCGTTGGCAAGTCAAACATCTCGCAACGAACTCGCTACTTGGTTCTTCATGTTCACCCACCGTAAATGTCGTTTCAAGTCCTTATACATCTTGTTTCCTCCAGGGTGTATAGTGTATTTCGAACGGTGTGCTTCGCTTTAAATTCTGCTCCTAATCGCCGTCACACTCGGTACACAAACTCGATTCCAAAATCTGATGATCCCATCTTCATGTATCGAGAATTCTGATCCTTCTCCTTTAAGTATCTTCTCTTTCAGTTTTTGAAGTTGCACATCTGTCTCTTATGTTGCTTTGATCTCGTTCAGTAGGTAGGGTTTAACCGAAATGTTAGCACACAAAATTTGAGTATTGGTTCTTGTCGGATTCCAAGTGCTCAACTCTTCTAATGATTTCCACTCTCGAATCATTAGTCTGGCTAAACTCGCCTTTATGCTCAAGGTGTCAGCTACTACATTAGCTTTCCCGGGATGGTATTGAATATCAAAGTGATAGTCTTCTATTAACTCCATCCATCTCCGTTGCCTCAAATTTAGATCTTTCTGAGAGAATAGATACTTTAGGCTATTATGATCTGTGTAAACCGTGAATGTTGCTCCGTAGAGATAGTGCCTCCATTTCTTTAACGCAAACACTATTGCTGCCAATTCCAAGTCATGCGTTGGGTAATTGGCTTCATACGGCTTGAGTTTTCGTGATGCATAACCAATGACCTTTCCTTCCTGCATGAGCACTGCTCCCAGTCCTTTCTTTGATGCGTCACTGTAGACGATAAAGTTTTCTGTTCCCTTTGGAAGGGCTAAGACTGGAGCTGTAGTAAGTCGTTTCTTCAGCTCTTGGAAACTAGTCTCACACTTGTCATTGCACTCAAACTTGACTTGCTTCAGGGTTAGTCGAGTGAGTGGTCCGGCTATCTAGGAGAGACTCGGATAAATCTTCGATAATATCCACCCGGTCTAAGAAACTTCGATCTCCGTTCTGAGACTCACGGTTGTTTCTATTCAACCACTATCTCAGCACCTTCAAGGATCTACAAAGATCCCAAAGTGTCGGATACTATGTGTCCCAAAAATGCGACTTCACTAAGCCAAAATTCGCACTTGCTAAATTTGGCATACAATTTGTGCTCGTAGTGTCTCTAAAACAATTTTCAGATGACGTTCATGCTCTTCTCTAGACTTAGAGTATACGAGTATGTCATCAATGAATATCACTACGAATTGATCCAAATAAGGTTGGAAAACTCGATGCATCAGATCCATAAACGCTGCTGGTGCGTTTGTCAGACCGAAAGGCATCACTACAAACTCGTAGTGTCCATATCTGGTCTGAAATGCCGTTTTGGAAACGTCTTCTTCACGGATCTTTAGCTGATAATATCCTTGTTGTAAATCAAGCTTCGAGTACACCGTCGCTCCTTGAAGTTGATCAAACAGTTCGTCTATCCTCGGGAGGGGATATTTGTTCTTGATGGTCACGCTGTTAAGTCCGCGATAGTCTATACTCAGTCTTAATGTGCCATCCTTCTTCTTGACGAATAGTACTGGTGCTCCCCAGGGAGACGTACTTGGTCGGATAAATCCCACATCCATCAACTTCTGTAATTGAGTCTTCAACTCTTGTAACTCAACAGGAGCCATTCTATACGGCGTTCTGGCGATCGTGGCGGTTCCTGGTAATACCTAGATGGTGAACTCGACTTTCCTATCTGGAGGGACAGTGGTGAGTTCTTGTGGAAATACATCGGTATATTCCGATACTATAGGTACTTGATTAATTTGTGTCTCAACCTTAGGTTTGTTAATTACAAACGCCAAATACCCTTGTGCCCCTCTAGTGATCGCCTTTCTCGCTTTCATTGTTGAAATGATTGGGGCAATCTTAACTCGTGCTCTTCCCGAAATTTCTACTTCGGGCTTACCGGGTTCACATAGCTTAATGGACTTGCGATGGCAGTCCATTTGTGCGTGGTGTGCAGACAACCAGTTCATCCCCAAAATTATGTCGTATTCGTATATAGGTAATAAAATCAAATCGGCCGAAAAATTTATCTCATCAATCTTAACTTCGCATGCATTATAGATAATATCTGTTATCTGGCTTGCGCCCATAGGAGTTGATACTTCTAGACCTATAGGCATATGTTCCATGCATGCATGCAGCTTGTGTACAAAATGTGGTGCAACAAATGAATGCGTTGATCCAGGGTCAAATAGTACTTTAGCGTAGTGGCTAGATACTAGAAGTGTACCTTCCACCACGCCTGTTGCTCGGAGCCTCATGTCCGCTAGTGCAAATGCTCGGCGGGCATCCTTGCCCCTGGCCACTACCGGCCGCTACTCCGCCTTCCATGGTTGCACCTATTTGGTCCTGGTCTTCGTATATCGGGCAATCCTTTAGTCAGTGCCGATCACTACCACATCGTAAACACCTTCCCCTGTTTACGCCAACGATCATCGGCGGTATGCCCCGTTTACGCAATATGTACACACTTGACCCGCTTTTTCTCAGACGGTCCTTTTCCTTTATCCGTCTCATTAATCGTCCCTTCAAACTTAACAGTCGCTTAGATGGCTATCCTACGCTTATCCTCTTGAGATCGTTTGATGGCCTACTCTGCTGAATCATCAATCGTCCAATACGATTGATCCCCGACTTGATGCGGAGAGCCGCTTTACCGCTGGCCGAGTAGGTTGTCATTCCAACAATGAATCGCTTTTGAAGTTCTAGTTTCGATCCTGTGTGAACTTATATAATTTGTCCTCTTCTCAGACGATTGTCCCCGGATCGTATTTGGACAATTGATGAAACTCGCACTCAGATCGGGCTCGTACATGTTCCCCTGTCTCAACCTATGGAACTCATCCCGGGCCTCCTTCACGACTTGGGAATATCTTGCTCATTGAATTCAGCCAGAAATTTTCCCACGTCCTATTTACTTGGTCCTGGTCCCATTTTCTCTCAATCGCTCTCCACCAATCTCTAGCGGCCGATTCTAGTCGAACACGGCGAGCGTAACCTTTTGTTCCCCGAGTATTGGAGAGCATTGAAGATATTCTCCATTTTCCCAATCCATTCTTCCGCCTTTAAGTCATCAGGCTCTCCTAAGAAAGTCGGTGGGTCAAATCGCAAGAATCGCTCCAGAGTGCGATCATTCGCCTCTTTAACAGGCTCGAGAATACGCCATTGAGGCTCTGCTTGTTGCCTCATGAAGACCGATGATTCTGTTGCGGGGCTATTGCAGTCAAGTTATCTCTTGCGATCGGCGGGGAGGTGGTGGTAGTTCGGGGAGGTACCCGTTCCTGGGTACGTCCTCATACCTACGGGAACACGGCGGGGTCTCCCTCGTCCACGGTTTCCAGCCATGTATCTGTAGTTTAGCTACAATTCAGAAAAGAATGATTTCAATAAATACTCGCATATAACAAGTTATATATCACAACAACAATATAAAAGACATAGTATAAGTAGAAAAGTATATTCATTGATGTGAAATTTGAATACACCAATGAGTTCATACAACATGAATATAGAATCGAAGATAAACTAGAGTCGGGATACAACTTGATTAAGGTACAACGGAAAGCAAAATACAACAGGATGGAAATAAGCATCGGCTAAAATCTAGCATAGAAGCTATCTACTGCTCGGTGAGGTCGCCGTCATCATCACTAGTGGCCTCGTCCATAACCGGATCTGATCGGCCGAGGTACCGCCTCGGCGTTAGGCCGATTGGCTAAATCGCCACCGCTCCATCCCGAGCATCATCGAGTGGGGCAGCTTCAAGCGCCTCGGGCTCTTCATCTTCCATTGGATCCTCATCGGGATCCTCTTCGGGATCTTCCTCGGGATCCTCTTCATTATCAGCATCGAAGTCAGGCATGGGTTCCAGCCTCGAAGCCCCAAACGCGACGCGACGGCGATCAATCACTTAAATAGAAATAAACCCAACATTCTAGAAAATGATGCAACAATCCCAAGTGAAACAAGGTCTAAAGCAGCGGAAAACCACAAGTACAACACGATTACAATTACATCCCAACAACTTAATAGCTTACAGTCCAGAACTAGGAAATAAGGTACACATCATATCACAAATTAAGTGTCAAAAAGGGTCCTACGCCCTTAAATTACAAAATTCCAATTTCAAAGGAAATAAAAGAGTCCAACATCGCAAAATAAAAACAAATAGTCCAAAGAACATAGATAACGATAGGAAGTGAGTCCAACGGGCGGAGCTCGAGAATTCAATCCAAGGGGTTCAAACTTCGACAAAGTCCTCTTCTAAGGTTAGAAAACGAGGAGGGTGAGACAGAAATCTCGGTGGATGGGGTGATCGTGTGCAAGTGTGGCGATATATATAGTTAATGCAAGAAATGTAGTTGTATGAAAACGCGTGAGAGATGATGCATGATTTCACGCATCCACAAGCGTCGTGATAAATATATTTAAGTAATATACTTATACGATTTAAGAAAAAGCAGATTCGTGGTCACGCAGCACTATGGTTCAAGCGGGCAGGAGGATTGCGTGCGGTTTGTAACGCCAATCCTATGCAAGACAAGTAGCGGTTGCGTGACGGATTTGTAGCGCCAACCTATGCAATACAAGTAGCGGTTGCGTGCGGATTTGTAGTGCCAACCAAACAGTCCGATTAACTCCAGAATCGTGTGGATCGAGGCACAGAATTCCTTCGTTCTTCCTTGTAACTCCCGAGCAAGATGGTCCAAGACCACATCACCTTATCGCTCCGTAGGCAAAGACAAAATCCACAAAATGAGCTAGCAAGGCTCGGATTTGTCATAATCATGATTATCCCTCAAGTACTACGACCCGCTTCCTTAGACAAACTCCGTCCCTTTAGTTGCGGGATTAGGGGCGATGGGGCCGGAAGAGTGGAATAGCAGCCGAGCTGCCCGATTCCATCCCCGACGTATCCATTCCGACCGTGAGCTCGACACACCAAGTTGACTCAGCAAAATTAAATACACGATCGGGTAGTCAACCAGGCAATGAGTATATTGATCCTAAGCGCTTCATGAAAAGTTTTCGAAAATTTGCGTAAGGTAATTATGGCGTTGGTGGAGTTATTTGAATAAAGATGATTATCGGGAGGATAAGTAATCTTCGATATCTTGAAAGATTAGGTGGAATATAAGTCTCGTAATAGATTCAAATCGCAAGACGAGGAAGTCGCCCCGCGATCGGGTATTAATCGGTCAAGGCGATCCGATAAAGCAAGGGATTTTTGAGAAAATAAAATATTTTAATTAAGAATTGAAGTCAGAGGGTCCAGGGCTGTTTTAGTAAAAGGAAAAATAATTTGAGTTAGGTCCTTGATAAAAAGAAAATTTACAATTCAGCCCCGTTTTGTAAAAAAACCAATACTTTTGGGGTTTAAAAATTGAATAAATAAATATCCCGACCTTGAAAAATTAAAAGGTCAGTTCCTAAATTCTCCAAATTGTTCAGAGATTCAGGTTTTTGAAGTTTTGAGGTCGAGTTTTTTTATAAAATTCTCATATTGGCCCCAAATTTGTTAAAATTGTCATTTTGGTCTCTAAGTTTAAAATAATTGGAACTCACAAACTGGAAGGGCTTTTAATGTGATTCCAGTTGAAAAATGTCACTATGGTTAGTGGGATATTGGGACAAAGACAGTTTTAAAAAGAAATAAGTTTAGGTCCCTTAACTTTGGAAAATTTCATTTTTGTCCCATTTTGAAATAATTGTCTTTAAGGCTTTTAGGGGTCCAATTGTTATGAAATTTAAACCTTGGGTCCAAAATATAATTATATTATAGTTAAATTAGTATTTCCAGGTGCATGGGCTGCATAAGTCCTGGAAATTTCATTTGGGTCCTCAAGTTTAATCTTTTACACTTTAGTCCCTCAATTTTAGTAAAATTACTTTCCAAGCTCTAAACTCTTGGATTTTTGGAATACACTTCCAGTCCCTTAAGAGTTAAAATTTTAAATTTTAAAATTAAGGTCTGGTACATTTTTGAAATTTGCAAAATAGCCCTTAAACTTCTAAAATTTTACAATCTAGTCCTTGGCTTTTTAAGGGTTGATTTTATTTATCTAAAAACTCTTAAAACTTTATTAAAATGTCGAAACATAATTTTTGAACCTGAGTTCAGTTCCAAAAATCGAAAATTACAGAGGGGTCCCTTAAATTTTATTTTCTTGCAATTAAGTCCACCAACTTTCCATTTTTGCATTTTATGTCCAAAAGTTGATATTTAATCAATTATGCTGGACTTGTCCAGGTTATAAATTATTCAAAACATAGATTTCAAGAGTCATACACATACATATCCTTCTCATACAAAATTTCATCAAGTATAACAATAAAGTGTGCATGTATGCCCTATTTTTCGATAAATCGCATTTTTGAGCAACACTTGAGAATTTTTCCAACTTGATACAAGAAAATAGCATGAAATACATAATATATATCTCAAGTGCTCAATAACAAAATACTACATGCATATTTTCAATTTAAAACACCTAGAAGTTGAAAGGATTTTTCCACCCACCTTAAAGATCGGTTTGTTGGTGAAAATAGGATAAATCTCTCTCGATAAAGGAGTGACTTAGGTCAGCCCTTAAGTCAAGGAATATCAAAAAATATAGGAGTTATAAGAATATGGTCAAAAATTTAGGGAAAAGAAGAAGATGGTGAGAAAATTGGAAATACTACACTTACCTTGTGTAGTGAGTAAAATGTGACTAGTAATGGCTTCCAAGTATAAGGTTTTGGTCACCCTTAATGTCAACCACCAAGGTCAGACCCTAAAACTCCAAAAATGAAAATGGAGTGTCAAAATTTGGAAAGTAGAAAGAGAAGAAGAAAATGTACTAAAAATTCCATTTCTTACCTTGGACTCTTCACAATTTTTCTCCAAGATGACTAGTCTCTTAATTTCTTCAAAGGTCTTCTAGGTATACCTCAAAATCACAAATCAAACTTAAATTAGAAGGTGAAAGAGATGAGTTAGGTGATATCAAAAATGGATTGAACAAGAAATGTTTCTTACCTTTTGGTGTAGTTTCAAATTTTTAAGAAAATGGGAGATGAATTCTTGAAGTTTTGGTTAAGTGTTTGTGAAGAAGAAGAAGAAATAGGTAGAGAGATGTAGGAGGATTTTTAGAGAGAGAGAAGAGAAATTACAAGACTTAGGAAAAATTTGTGTTGGTGAAATGTAGTAATGAATGAACTTGAACAAATTTCTTGCCTAATTAGGCCTCTTGGCCGTCCACTTGGGGTGGGAGAAGAAAAAAAATTGTTTTGTTTTGATTAAATGATAAGTTAGAGCAATAATTGAGGGAATTAGGGAAGAAAGTAATATTTAGGTATCTTTATTAGGGACAATAGGCCAAAATGCTAAGCTTAGGGGGAAATTTTTAATTTGGTCTTGTTTGACCAATTGGATGATTGAAATGGTGGGATTAATTTAAGATGTAGGTTTGAATTAATAGTGTAAAAATACACAAGGTGTACATGTACAAGAGTTGGGAGATATTTCTACACCAAAAAAATACACCAATGCCGTCCCCCTTAGGGTATTTTGGTAATTTCATATATTTTTTTGTCCCAAAATTGATGATAATAGATGAATAAATATCAATCTCCAAAATAATTAGTGATTTCCTTGATCACTTATAAGTCTCATGATCACTTAATCTAAATCGAATTCTTAATTCTATAAATTATAAATCCCTAAAATAAATAGTCTCTTAAAATTCTAAGGTGACTAAAAAATACACCAATAATAATAATGATGATCAACCAAGTGATCATAAATGTGAATTAAAATTAATAAATGATTATGATCACAAATAGAAATTAAAAGAATTAAATGCAAAATATATTTATTATTAATATCTACCCGTCAAAGCGACGCGGTAAAATAGTCAAAATAATACAAAGACGATACGAAACAAGTACATGATCGAAATTACCCCAACTTAAGATGGCTTGCATCTATGTCAGGAGCAGTACATCAAGAACCTTCTTCACA
This sequence comes from Rehmannia glutinosa, assembly GCA_016081115.2. Taxonomy (NCBI): domain Eukaryota; kingdom Viridiplantae; phylum Streptophyta; class Magnoliopsida; order Lamiales; family Orobanchaceae; genus Rehmannia; species Rehmannia glutinosa. Next base: position 26,829,307 of record CM071927.1, on the reverse strand, counting down.
AGGCTGATATGCTTCAAGCCAAGGCCAGCACTACTCATATGACATCCTCACCACATCTCTCTAAGTTTTAACGGAATCATAATGTCAATGCTACCTTTTACAGAAGCTTCACTGGGGGACTACAATATGCAACAATTACAAGACCGGATATAACATACAGTGTTAACAAATTGAGTCAATACATGCAACAACTATTGGACACCCACTGGAAGGCTGTAAAAAGAGTACTCAGATACTTGGCAGGTACCTCTACATTTGGTCTACATCTTTCTGAAATCTCATCTCTCAATGTCCTAGTTTATTCATGTTCATATTGAGGGACTAATATAGATGACAGGAAAACTTAGGGATGTCAATGGGTTGGGTATGGGCCGGGTCCGTTTGGACCCAAGACCCGACCTGTTAAGGAAATGCAATACCCATACTCGTCCCGACCCGCCTCATCTTAGACTCATACCCACCCTGACCCATACCCGTTTCTAGCGGGTAAGACCCATTAGACCCGCCAACTTTATATATTTGGCCGAAATTGTAAGGTTTTTACTCAAAATAGTGCACTCAAAACTAATGATATTTATATAATTGTGTAGATATTATGTGAATTGTGAAATAAACACCAACATATATAAACCATGAGTTCTTGAACAACAATATATTCACTCTATATATAAACTAAAAAAATAAGATAAATAAAAATAAAATAGAAAATATATATGGGTCGGGTATGGGTCGGGTCCTACCATGTCGTTACTCGAGCCATACCCATCAAGGTCTAAAAACCAATACTTATTACCCGCCACATTACCCATTGAGCCATACCCACCCCAAATAAGACGAGTCTGGTTCGGGTTCGGGTAAGACCCAGACCCATTGCCATCCCAAGAAAAACTGTCTCCAGATTTTGTGTATTCCTTGGTAATAATCTTCTTTCCTGGTGCTCAAAAAAATAATTTTTTGTGTCTAGGTCTAGCGCAGAAGCTGAATACAGAAGTTTCAGTGTGTCTCTGAAATCCTTTGGCTCAAGTTTCTATTGTTTGAGCTTCATGTGGTTCAAAGTCATGTCTCTATTGTCTGTATTGAAAACATTGGTACTGAGTCATTGGCTTCCAATCTTGTTCTCCATTCCAGAACTAAACACATCGAAATCGATCTTCATTTCATCGGAGAAAAAATTACTCAAAAGGCCTTTTACAGTTGGTCATGTTCCATCTATTGATCAAACTACAGATATTCTTTCAAAGCCCCTGTTAGGATAATCTTTGACTAGGCTTCATACAAGACTCACTTTGTTCCTTAGCCACGTTCAGATGGAGGGGGGTGATAGCATAATAAATCTCATTCCTTCAGTATAATTAGCAGAAATTTGGTGATTATAGTCGTCTGTGACTTGTCCTTTTACAGCTGTGAATTGTACAGGTTTTGGTAGCGGTTTGCAGGCTCTGAATGATTCCTAGAATAACCAATAGGAGTATAGCTAGTGTTGTCTCTATTCTCAGCAATATGTTCTATATATAGCAATGACCCTACTCACATTGTAATGCACTAAGATCAAATATTATCTAATCAATGAAAAGTCTTTTGTCATCTTTATCATTGCTTTCCTATGCACAATGCAATGTGCATCACCTTTATGATGACATCTCCTTTTGTTGGAGTGGAAAATTTCTCTCTCTAGAAGAGAGAACCCTAGTTTTGCCTCCTTCCCTTTCTCTTGTCTCTGTGCTTGTCCATGTACTAAGTCCTGTGTCCTTTGGTTTTGTCTCATTTGGTAAGGAATCTTCCATGGTGGACCACTAATATATGAGTCAATGGAAGATGACTAGTTTGTTGAGCCTTTATGCTTTTTTATTTGTGTTTGCTTGCATTTATTCTCATGTTACATTGATGGCACTTGTTTTTGACTTGCTTTTATTAACCCGAGCTTCACACCTACCATTGTTGCTCTTTTTCTCGGTCCTTTTTTTGTCTTATATACCTAAGTGTGCTCCCCTTATCGTGTTTTTTGGTTTTTCTTGGTCCCCCACTTCCTCTCTCGCTTTGTTTTTTCTTGTGCTTTACAGGTGGCTAGATCTAAATTTGTGGAGGGTGAATCTAACTACTGGATACTCTTGATAAAATGGATAAAGGGATGGTCGACAGTTGAAATCTTTCTCTCTCTCTCAAGAAAATGAGGAAATCATCCGATTCCAAGGATGTTACTATCGATGCCGAGTGTGAAAGAAGTCTTATTGGAAGGTGTTTTGGAGTATTTGGCAAACTAATGAAACCTTCTCTTTAAGTAGATAGGAGAAAATCTGCTCCAATTCATTTTTTCCTCCCAAGAAAATAAGTGCAAGGTCCGTAGTGGTAGGACATGGAGCTTTGACGGGCAATACCTTATTCTCCGAGATTGGTCTCGAAAATCTTTTGAACGAACTGGAGGCCTTTAATACAATGGAACTTTGGGTGCAATTATGGAATATTCCGTTCCATTGGCTCGGTTTGGAAACTGGACGTAAAATTGCAAATAAATTTGGGAAAGTCTCGATATTCTTATTCCGAAACTGGAAGCATTAATGGTAAACATATCAAGATTCGTGTTGAAATCAACCTGGAAAAACCTTTAATGAGGGGGACGAATATCAAACTTGATGAACAGTGTCCTGTTGGGTGGAATTCGAGATATGAAATTTGCAAAACTTCTTTTTTTATTGCGGACGATTGGGCATGCCGAAAGACTTTGTCGAAATAGAAAGGTTGATGTTGAGATGAATAGTCTTGTCAGGGACAATTTGGAGAATGGATTAGAGCAAGAGAGATAGGCTTGCCTAAAATAGGATTTAAATTTCCCGGATATACTAGAGAGAGCAACGGTCGAGCATCACCGGAAGGAAAACTCACCAAGGAGGCCACCTCTAGCCGGAAGAAGTCTGTTGCTTTGGATGTTCTTGTGAAGGACCCGAATAAGCGGGAGATTGTGGAGGCTCTAATTAGCAAGGAAGATTGAGCTACCTAGGAATTTCGTTTGAGAACCCCTTCGAGGCGCATGGAAAATCGAAACAAGGACAGAAATTCATAAGAGTATTGAGCGAGTGCATGGGGACCGAAAATAAAGAAAATGACATGGTACTTGATAGCAATACTCCGAAAGGTCGATTTGCTTAGGCCAAGATGTTAGAATTCCCCGCAAGAGATCTCGGATAATAGACATTTTGGTACACCCTTGAACTGTGCAAGTGACAAGATTAATCGTAGGGGAAGGATTGTGAAGAAATATGGGGAAATGGCCCCATGCCTAAGCCTATGGAAATATCGGAATGTACTTGAAGTGGGAAAAATGGAATCAAGAGAAGCTTTGATCTTATTGAGGAGATGGATACGTAAGCTAATGGGAAGGATAAGGCTAAAAACTCGGAAGTCTAGTGGTTGGTAGAGAGGATCGATACGATCGGAAAAGGTGGAGGTGGACACGCCTTAAATGGGCCCAAAGTTATCAATGAGATCTGCTCATGGAATTGTAGAGGATTGGGAGGACCTCTACAATATCCCAACTTAAGGAGTCCTTTAGACTCCATCTCCCGCATATGGTTTTTCTTTGTGAAACAAAAAAACAAGCTTTCATTAGAATTTGTTTGTAAAAAAAATGAAATTGAAAAATAGATGGTTTAGTGTGGATCCCATTGGTCGGAGTGGTGGATTAGCAATGCTCGGTCCCAGGACATTAATGTGATTAATATCGCTTTTTCCCATTTTTGTTTAAAAGTTGAATTTTCTTTTGAGGATAATGAGATAATGTGGGCTATTTTTGTTTACGCTAGTACAGATAAAGCGGTTAGAAGAGATCAATGGCGCTCTTAATTGCCTAAGAACAAATGGGGGCATCTTTGGATTATGGGGGGATTTTAATGATATTGCTAGAGTGGAGGAAAAGAAAGGTGGTAGGCTCGTGCCTTGCAAGTCGTGGGGATTTTAATTGTTTCATTGAGAATTTGGGTATGGGGAATTTCCATTCAAGGGGCACCCGTTTACTTGGGCGAATAATCGTGAAGGGGAGGGATTTGTGGAGGAACGAATTGATAGGTTTTGGATCTCCCGACCGCTTATCAAATTTTCGGATACATGTGTTCATCACTTTGAAAAGCAATCCTCTGATCACCATTTTCTCTTACTTGAGACCTCTCCTCCAAAATACCAAGGGAAAAAAGGTTCTCTTTTGATAAAAGATGGCTTCAATGGAAGGATGTTGATATGGTTGTTGAGACGGCTTGAAAATCGAGATTACTTGGTACACCATTATACCGTTATTCAAAAAAAGATGGGGCGGTGTAGGATGGCTCTCATCAATTGGAGCAAGGAAAAGGCTACTAATTCGGCAAAGGTCATCAAGCAATGCAAAAATAGGTTATGCAAATCAAAGAGCGGGGCTTTGTTGAAAATTGGAAATAATGGGTCAACTTGAGAGGGTTTTAGATAAAGCTTATAAAGATGAGGAGGGTTATTGAGTCAAAAGGCCCGAATCAAATGGCTTCAAGAGGGGGATAGGAACTCAAGTTCTTTCTTGCTTGCAATCTCAAAAGAAGAAGAGGGAATTGTATTGAAAATCGATTAGAAACAATGGGTCCTGTCATGCGTACTACTAAGAAAGAGGTGGAAGATGAAATTGCTGAATTCTATCGAACTGCTTAAGACTTCTAATCCTGATCAAGACCTTACTATTTTGGAAGGAGTATCCCAAGTCATTTCACCCTCTATGAATCAAGTTCTCACCTACCCATGGATGACATGGAAATTAAAAAGCACTTTTGAGCTTAGCCCTCACAAAGCTCCAGGTTTGGATGGTTTTAATCCCATTTTCTTTCAACATTTCTGGTTAATTATTTGTTAAACTGTGTGAAGGTGTTAAGGATTTTTTCGAAATACTAAGATGCTCAAAAGTGTTAATCACACAGTTATCACTCTTATTCCCAAAATCAAAATCCAACTTCTATGAGTCATTTTAGACCTATCGCTTTATGTGGGGTGATTTATAAAGTGATTTCTAAAATCATTGTCAATCAAATGAAACCCTTCTCCCCTTTTGCATTAGTGCCAATCAATCGCTTTCATTCCCTTGGTCAAATTATTGATAATGTTGTTCTTACTCATGAATGTATTCACTTTTTGAAAGGGTGCGAGAAAAGGTAAAAAGGCATATATGGCTCTCAAACTAGACATGTCTAAGGCTTATGATAGAGTGGAATGGAGGTTCCTTGCTTCGTGCTTATTAAGATGGGCTTTGATTGTGTTTTTGTTAATTGGATTTTTAAGTGCATTAGTTCATCCTCTTTTTCTTTCAATGTCAATGGACAAGTGTCTGGTTTTTGTGTTCCTCCTAGAGGTATTAGACAAGGTGACCCCTCTCCTTACCTCTTTATTTTGCTTTCGAGGTCTTTGTCCAATCTTATTAAACAATTCCAAGTGTGTGGTCTGCTTCCATGGGATTAAAATCAAGAACATGGTCCTATGTTGACTCACCTTTTCTTTGCGGATGATTCAATTATTTTTTGTGAAGCCTCCTTTCCAAGCCCTTAGTATTAGAACCATTTTGGATAGGTATTGTCAAGCTTCCGTCACAGTTAATTTAGAAAAATCATCAATACTTTGTTCAAGAAGAATGCAACACCTAATCTTAAACAAGGAATCGTCGGATGTTGGAGGAATTCTTGAGCAAACTCGATCTAGGTATTTAGGTCTCCCAATGATTATTGGAAAATCCAAAAAGGAAATCTTTCATTTGTTGTTGAGAGTGTTCAAAAAAGAGTCAATTGTTGGAGTAATATTTTCCTATCTACTCACTGGTAAAGAAGTGCTCAAGGTCATTATTAATGCGATGCCCAACTACGTTATGTCTTGCTTTAAACTCCCCATTCATATTTGTAAAGAAATTTGCAAAATATCCTCCAAATTCTGGTGGGGACCTCTGCGTAGTGGGGATAAAAAGATGTCTTGGGTGGCTTGGGATAAAATGACATTGCCTAAGAAAAAGGGTGGGCTTGGCTTTCTTGATATAACTATGTTTAATGATGCCCTCATTACTAAACAAATCTGGAGGTTGATTACACAACCAAACTTACTCATTAGTAAGGTTCTCAAGGCTAAGTACTTTCCTCATGGAGGACTTTTGGCTTGTGAACCAAAAAAATGGGGATTCGTGGTTATGGAAGAGTTGGCTCAAATCAAAAAAATCTCTTTCACTTGGGCTTAGATACCAGTTTGAATGATGGCAAGGCAATTAGGATATGGGATTCTCCTTGGCTTCCTAATTCCCCCTCCTTCAAACCTATTAGCGTAAAAGCCTCCCGAGTGTGAGCTTGTTTGGGCTAGGGAGTTTATGTGTGAAAATGGCAGAGAGTGGAACACTCGATCTTATTTCTCAATTTTTCGTGAAGAAGATGTTCATAATATTTTGCAGGTTCCAATCAATTGCACTTTGTGGAATGCAAGGATAAATGGATATGGCACTCGGGATAAAAAAGAAACTTTACTTTGTTAAATCGGCTTATAAGCGAAATGCAGCTTTCTCGATGGGAAAAGGATTGGCCTCGAAACCAAGATTACCCATGTCCATGTCTTGTGTTTTGGATGCATTGCTGGAAGTTGGAACTCAAAAACAAAGTAAAGCACTTCATCCGGAGAGCTCTACATATAATCGCATTCCAACTGCAGCTTAATCTTCTTAAAAGAGGAGTGAAAACGATCCAATGTGCCAAATTTGTGGGGAGAAGGCTGAGACAGTTGAGCATCTCTTTTTCCAATGTGAGAGAGCACAAGTGGTTAGGAAGCTTTCTCCAATCCAATGGTTTTCTACTCTATCACCCGCCTTCACTCTTCGTGGGCTGGTGGCACCAAGGCCGGGACATTAGAGAGATACGGATTTTGTCAAGATAGGATGCAATTATCTGTTTACATTCTATGGTGGCTTTGGAAAACCCGGAACATTTGGATTTTTCAAAAGGATCGATGGAATGAGAGAGATATTGTTGATGTTGTTGTACATGAATGGCAAAGAATTTTGCTCTATTGCCGTAATAGAGTCAGGAATGACTGTTGAGGAGCTCTCCTCTTGGTAATTGTTGTGTTTGCTAACAAGTTGAACACAAGAGGACACCTTGGGTTGGTGATCGCGTTTGTGAACAAATTGGACAAGGGCACCGCAATTGGTGGTTGGTTTTTTGACAACAAGGGTATGATTATTCAAGTCCGGGCTTATTCTAGGGATCTTATTGTGGATTCATTGAAGCTACCTTGGTTGGAATACGTCAAGCCCTCTCAGTATTGCTTGATAAATTGAAGGCTCAAAGACTCAATATTTTGCTAGATGACAAGGATATCGTGGGTAAACTTGCTTCCAATAAAGGCTTTGGAAGAGAATGTACCAAGATAGCCAAGACATCTTCCTTCTAAGCTTCTCTTTGAGTCAATCGATTTTGAAGATCAAGATTTTAGCCGTGTTGATAAATGTAATAGACTAGCTTGTCTTACTTTTGATGACAATCCGAATTTGAATTGGTTTGATCAATTCCCGATTGGCTAATGTAATGGCCTATCGGATTTCTAGCCCGTTGGCTACGTTTTTAGTTGTAACGTTCGTATTGAGTTGTTGATTAATAAAAAACTATCGTTCGAAAAAAATCTTTATGATAAATTTTAGGGTCAATTTTTAAAGTACCTACTATGGATAGTGGGTACTCTTTTCTACCCAATTAGATAAAAAAACTTCTTTTCTACCCAAATTGGCCAAATTACCCCTCCTTTAAGTTGGTGTTTTTGAATTTTGAAATATAAGTCATAATTATACCATTCAAAAGCGTATAGGAAACCGTATAAAAACAAAAAACAAATACGAAAGCAAAAAAAATAACATCCCCCCATAACCCATTTCGTGCCCAATAGTCAAAACAAAAGGAAGAGAAAAAAACCCCAAATCCCCCATTTCGTGCCCCCATCGGTCGAAGAAGAAGAAAGAGCAAATACCCATCCCCATTTCGTGCGAGAAGAGAAGAACATGGAGTCAATCGTGCCGTCGACGTCGACCGCCTCCACCTCCATCGCCGCCGCTTCCGTCGCCGCCTCCGCACCCTCCTCCGCCGCTGCCGTCGCCCCTTCCGAACAGGTAAGCATATCAATCCCGGCAATAATGTGACAATAATGTGCATATAACTTGACAATGTCGTGCATATGTTTGAACTCTATTTTATCGATTTAGGGGTTTAGTGTTCGATTTTGGTGTTTAGGGTTTATCAATTGGTGTATATAACTTGACAATAATGTGCATATGTTGGATAAATTTGTGTGTTGGGTTATTGTTGGATGTTGGTGTAGCAGCCCGTGCGCGCGCAATTTGGTGAAGAAGATGAAGCGCACGATATATAGCTCATATCGTGCCTATATCGTGTCGCCTCATACATATCGTGCCCATGCATTTTTGGGCACGATATCGTGTCGTCGCAGTATAATTGGGCACGATATCGTGCCGTAAGTATAATTTGGCACGATATCGTGTCGCAGGTATAATTTGGCACGATATCGTGCCGCAGGTATAATTGGACGCGATATCGTGCCGCAGGTATAATTGGACGCGATATCGTGCCGCAGGTATAATTGGACGTGATATCGTGCCGCAGGTATTCTTTGCGTATATCGTGCCTAGAACATGATGTTTGTTTCATAATTATTGTTTTCGTTCAGTTTTTCACTACATTTCTGCAATTTTTCAACAACTCATCTTACTAAATTGCAATTTATTAATTGTTGTAGGTCGGTCCACAGTGGTTGAGACCCTCATATCATCGAGAGAGGCCCGGATCGCGGGCACGCTCGATCGAATATTATTCGACCATCGAGAGATGAGTTGCAGGAGATCGGTGGTGGTTTATATATCCAGTTTAGACAGTCGTCTTTCGGATATTTTTTGGATTTTGGGTATGACAGAGCTGGTTGTAAAGCGGCACTACATGCTTGTGGTTGCGATGGAGGTGCGTGTGCGGACGCTCCCGGAATCGGAGTGTTGGTTCCACGTCGGAGAGCGTATCATCGATTCTCTCGGCGTGATTTTGCTATGATATCGATTGCGATTTTCAAGGTTGACATTTGCCCCTAACGGATTTTTGAGTTACCCAAGACCGGTATATATATAGACGGTATTGGCCTGGGGTGATCGGGTTACCGCCAAGCATTTACGCACTTTATTTGTTGATGGCACCTTCCGTGACTCACCAGGCGATGCCCTACAGTGGCGAAGGTGTTATTTGCTTTTTACATGATATCTTGTGTTTCGATGGCCGACAGACATCAGATGGACCATTGGTTGTGGTTTTTGATCGAGGGCGACGCATACGAGGGAGACATTACCTTGGGGGAAATACTCCTTTCGAGATATTGATGCATTATATTCGAAAATGCATGATGTTCTCGCCACCTGGCCGATATACTAAGGGCGTTCCACCTCGATATCGGCCACCTTCTTATCATTTTTATGGGGCCACTTATGTCTTGGCCGGGTACGTATATATTTTTTATTTTATTAATATTTGTACTTAATTTTTAAATATTTATAAAATCTTATTTTTGACACTTATCAATGTTCTCACAGATTTGGGCATTCGAGACGATACCTAGCCTGGGTAATGTCCGGGCGACTCGAGTATCCGACACCCGGATTTGCCTAGTGCCTCCGTTGGAGGTTTTCAAGACCACCGTTGACATGACAGATTTTTCTTTGACACGGTATATATTAACATTGTTTACTTATTTATTTATTTAATTAATAAATTATTTTTTATTAATTTATTTATATATTTATTTACGTGCTTTAGTGTGTCATGAGATATCGATCCGACCGGCGAGGAGCTCCAAACAGATATATATGGAGCGAGTCGATGATCCATCATTTTGTTAGGTCATCCTCGCTTTATCCCGGAAGGAGAATCGATTTTAGCGCTAGTCTTTGGGAGGGGCAAAAAGGCAGGGCGAGGACGCAGTACAGATTCGATAGCCCCACCCCTATCGCGAGGGGGCGAGGCAGTCTTCTTTGCTTGAGGGCGTAATCGAGGCGGGCGGGATCGGGGAGAGAGGTAGACCGTTTCGAGGCCGACACTACTACTCCTACGATTCGAGGTCGGAGAAGCGGCGTAGGGACGATGGCCCATCATTCCATCGGGTTGATAATCCTTTAGATGGCCGACGATATGACGACGATCACCGGGGCGGATGCACGGCAGGTTGATCCATCTCATCCATGAGGAGTATGCGTGTTGATCCATCCGTCCCACGACGAGTATCGCGCGATGATCCATCGATCTGTTAGGATACTCGTGTTGATCCATCCGTGAGTTGGCGACGATATCTTATGCCGCACTAATGCGGGTGTTATGCAGAGATTAGCCAGATTCGAGAGACGCATAGAGGACCGTTTGCCCGATTGGAGACACGAGTCGATGATGCCGTTTCTCGGTTAGAGACTGTCATCTCAGAGGAGGGTTCTCACTTGGACAGACGCCTAGATCAGGAGATAGGTCGGGTTCCGGACCTTACTCAGGAGGAGATTAGGCGTCTATTCCCATACCTTGATCAGTACGATGACTTCGTGCATGGAAGTTAGAGATATCCGAGCCAGTCATCGCAGCAGACGCCTCCTCCTCCTCCTGCCATGTCGACTCCTCCTCCGGCAGTATCGACTCTTCCTTCGGCAGTGACGATTCTTCCTCCTCCGGCCATGTCGACTCCTCCCCCTCCTCCGGTAGTGACGACTCTTCCTCCTCCTCCAGTCATGTCGACTCCTCCTCCTCATCCGGCATTGTCGACTTCTCTTCCACCATTGTCGACTCCTATTATGCCCGTGTTATCACATTCTCCGCGACCACGAGTGTCGATCCACGATTCGGTGCCATTGCCGTCTCCTCTTCGAGCTCCTCTCCGACACTCGTGGTCTCGGTCCACGAGCGCCCTCTCGGTTTGCCCTCACCGCATACTTCCTTGCTCCGAGGTTCGGGATAGCGGCCGTCGCGGCATATTCGCAGCCCATTCGGGGATCCTAGGTCTCGTAAGCCGACCGACCGAGAGGAGTTTACCCACTTCTTAAAGTCTAATGAAGAGTAAGTAAATATTTTTGCATTTGTCTTATCGTCTTAGTATTAACATCTTATATTCCACTGCTTAATATTTGAGGTCCAATTGCGGGAGGAGGAAACGTGGGGCTTATGTACCTTGTTGGGCCATCATTTTTTAAGGAAATGGCGGATCCAAAGACAGAGTTAGAAAATGATGTAAGTTTCTTTTGCATTATTTAGTTGATGAATATTTTATCGATTAATATCGATTTCTTTCATTTCAGACAAAGATATAAATGCATACTGTCCATACTACAATCCGATCCCCATTTTCTTGGGGTTGAGCCTCATGAGAAGCAAAAGAGTTCTTATAGGATAGTATCTACGATATTTTCGGTTAGTTTACTTATTATGTGTCTCGCATTTCACTGTAAATTTAATAAATGATACTTGTTAGCTTATAAACATTTTTCAATGTGTAGGATTCCATACGACTTATATAGAATGGTATGCATGGTACGGATCCTGCGACACAAAGATATGACCCGAGACCATGGAGGAGATTCCTCCCAGCATGTGAGCCGGATGAGTTGGGCGGGGTTGTCCAAAGACGGATCTCCGGATGGGGTAATCCTGGTCCGTGGAGTGCCGCATCACAGTACACTTGAATTTAATTATTTTTTTGGCTAGTTTATTCATTTTTTTATTCAAATTTTTTTGATTATTTACGATTTTGTTTTTCCCCGGTGTACATGATCGTGAATTTATCGGGCCATTTTGTCGTGTGCAGATGGATCTACGTAGAGCCAAAGTACATATGTACGACTCAGACGTGCCAATACACGCTTGATAGTTTTGCCAATCGGCGTCCGACACACGCCCCCTTCGTCCGCATGCTCCCATGTGTACTCATTCGCTACCGGCTACTACGGCCATACGTAGTGAGTCTCATGTCCGCCGCGAGTGGGAACTTGTCCATGCGCAAATTTAAAGATTGTTTTTGCGAAACGACCCCACCGCTTGTGGTGTATTTGCCATACATTCCATCATTAGTTGTATCACACATAAGATTAATAGGAAGTATGTGGAGCAGTCGATTCCAGAGATAAGGAAGAATATGGCACAACAGGTTTACCAGTACAGTACTGATAGTAGTACTTTGGAGTTGTAGTACATATTGTTGTATATCTTCTAAATATTTTGAATTATTTAAATTAAATATTCATTTTGTTTAAAAAAACAAGAATTTGTCTACTTTAAATTAAGAGAGTTACAATTAGCAGATAAGAAATCCACAAAAATAGAAAAACTACAATGGGGCACGATATATCGTGCCACTTATATAATTAGGCACGATATATCGTGCCCCTTATATAATTAAAGCACGGATCGTGCCCTTTATATTGGGCACGATATATCGTGCCCTTTATATTTGGCACGATATATCGTGCCTAATTGTATAAGGGGCACGATATCGTGCCCGCCCAATATATTGGGCACGATATCGTAACCTTTATATTTCGCACGATATTGTGGCACTACTGACTTGATTAACAAAATGACTACTGAGTTTCTGCTCTTAGTGTGTTTTTCTAATATAGTGTTACAGTTGAAATAAACTTTTGCCTAATTTTCATCATCCGGACGCCTCGGACATCTTCTACGGGTATGATCATCCGCCGCATATTCCACATTTCTTCTTACTACGCACTTGTCTCGAAGGACCCGGTACGTGTCACCGAGGCACTTTCGTGCTCATCAAGCGGCAATGACAAAGTGCATTTGACGCAATTGTGGCCAAGACCCCACACCTTGAATAAATTTGACTCTTACGTGAACGATTATTTGACGATTCAACAACAGAATGAACTCTACTTTGTCTAGACGACCGCTTGTCTCGGGTTATTTGGAGGGTTGCATACTAAGTCCCGCACCTCTTGTGGTAGAACCCATTCACTCGGATCAGGAACTGGTAAAATTTCATCCGCCCACATTTGTTGAAGATTTTCATTTTTATAATAATGGGCAACAAATGAATAGATATTGAGGTTCGCCTTCCTGCACAAATAAACAAACAATTATTTGAAAATATTGAACGAATTATGTGAAAATATTGATACAAATTTTAAATTTCTTTATACCTAATTGCTGCAGATGCATGGGCGCAAGGCATCAATTCATATTCAAATTCTCGACAGTTGCACGTTCTTTGGGATAAGTCAACCAAATAAGTCTTTGTTCCATCTTTCACTTTGTACTTCACATTACTAAGACATCAGACATCCATTCTACGACCTATCTCAACTCGCATCATTTAATCTTTTGTTGCTTCAAGTGTTAGCTCTTGATCTTTTTCATTAGCAGCAGTGTGTCGCTCATAAAAACCACTTTTCAATAATATCCGAGCACACTCAAGCCACGAACAAACAGTAACTTTCTCGCCCATAATAACCGACTATTGAAGCTCTCACCGAGTTTGATGTCATGAACCCATAACGCCTGTCCGGACAGACACTTAACTCGAGACCATCTTTCTTCCCCCGCACGTTCTAACTTCTTAAACGCACCCGTCTCACTAGTAACTTTTATGTTTTCAAAATACTTATCATAATCTTCACCGCGGTATGAATATGTTGCATTCCTAAACATTGCTACTATATGTTGACCGTATTGAGCCAAATTACTCGCAAATGATAAGAGCAAAGCCCATGTAATGCTTCGGGTATACTTTTGCTTTTATGGCATTACGATACTCTTGTCTTTGATCGAAACAATCAAGAGATCACGAGGGCAATTATAAGCATCTCTCAACCTGCTCAAAAACCATGTCCAGAATCGCCGTTTTCAACATCCCGATTCCAACAAAGAAGTGGGAAAATTTGTTCATTACCATCTTTTGTTACTTTTGCCACAAACAATATTCCCTCTTTGCCTTTAAGGTGTGTTCCATCAATCATAATAATCGGCGGGCATTGTTCGAATCCAAATTGATGCATGCAAAGCAAAAACACGTACTTGAATCTATTAAAATTATCCGACTTCCATCTAGTTACCAATCCGGATTCGTTAAATTCAACATGTGTAAGTATGCCAGAATTAGATTGAATGACTTGTTGTTATCTCCATATATCAACCCAAAGGCATGATGATTTTCACTCAACGCAACATTATAACTCATTTTAAGCCCATGTCGCGATTCCAACTCCGCTATCATATCTCTTGGCACGAGCGCAGAATGTTCCACTAGTAATCTAGATGCAAAATACGCACCTACTACTTTAGAATGCACCCGCCTAGATGCATTGTCATTCAAATTTAACCCACATCCATGGTGCTTGTCAAACTTCCCTACTCTCCAAATACCATCATTTCCATATGCACGCATTCGAAAAGGGCATCGTTTATACTTGCATATTGCATGAAAACGAGTCTTATCTGAGCGTTCAACTTGATTCTCGACTTGATTTTCAAGGTGATACATGCCTAGTGCGATATCCAAGTCAGTTTTGCTCATGTATGTTGCTCCTTGGCACAATGTCCCACCAGATGCTTCCAACCTAGCAGGTTCCTCGGGAGGAACTGAAACGTGCGAGAGTGTACCAGGAATCACTCAACTTCGTCCTGTGGGCACTATTGTTTTGTCCATATTGTCTCTATGGATATCTGGATGTATGTTAGCACCTCGTACTTCTGCTGCATCTTGGTTTTGGTTTTCTGGAAATACTTCTCTCCGCTTCACGCCTCCACTCACAAAATTCCTCAAATTCAAGACGTTGTCGGTCATTTTCAAATTGATTATTAGCTTCAACGTCAAGCACCAACATCACCAGCAAAGTAGTTTTGACCAAAATCATTTGGACCGTAGTTTGCACCATAATTAATTTCATTATTATCACAACCAACATCATCATCAGATTATCACAATTAACATCAGTATTATCACAACCCATATCAGGGTAATAGCCATCTTCATTGCTTGGCCTTATAGTAGGTCCCGGACAATTGATATTTGGAACATTAATCGTAGGTGATAGTGACGCGATGATCAATAATTGAAACATTGTTCATATGCATAAAAGGTGCTCCACTAGGCCTTACCGCATGACTATATAGATTGATTTGCGGTACACGTATTGTTGAAAACCAAGATGTTGCATGTAGTTGTAATTAGGCCCAATGACTATTGACAAATCATTCTGACTAG
This sequence comes from Rehmannia glutinosa, assembly GCA_016081115.2. NCBI lineage: Eukaryota > Viridiplantae > Streptophyta > Magnoliopsida > Lamiales > Orobanchaceae > Rehmannia > Rehmannia glutinosa. The sequence continues at coordinate 26,814,037 of CM071927.1, read as the reverse complement.
CCATTAGTTGCATAAAACTTCCACCAACACCTTGTTGACCTTCAACGTTCTCAACTCGATTATGCCCATCGACCTCCCAATACATTATGTGAACTAGTCTCACCCATCGTTTTTCTTTTTTCGGTGTTACAAAACAACTCGGTAACTCGGTGTTCCCAAACGCAGCTTCAATGTCATCATCGTTTTTCAACTTTAACTTCCCAAGTTTGTTTCGAAATATCTACAATAGCATGCATTACACAATCGTATACGCCCCTATCAACATCAACAACACCATAAACCTCCTCCAATATTTCACTATAATTCATTTTGCCCGGTTTAATACGTACAACTTCTTCTTCACCATTTTTATATTCTAAACCTTCCCAATGACCACCAAATCGAACAACAACATAGCGATAGTTCATCTACATACAAAGAAAAATATTAAAATATGCAAGAATACATAAAAAAAAAGGGTCTGTTTTTGTCTTTGGGCACGATATATCGTGCCCATTTTTCATTGAGGCACGATATCGTGCCTATTCTACAAAACAAGCACGATATATCGTGCCCTATATTAGGCACGATATATCGTGCCTAATATATGGACACGATATATTGTGCCTAATATAGGGCACGATATATCGTGCCTAATATATGGGTATGATATCGTGCCTAATATAGGGCACGATATATCGTGCATTGTGTTTCATAAATGCAGAAAATTTTCTCTTTCACAAAACACTTCGCATATTTTGCAAATATATTGGTCTTGAACGATTTAAACAAGGTTAACTAATTAGGAGGAGAAGAACATTACCTTGTTATTCGAATTTTTGGTGCGATTTTGGTGATGAAAGACCACAAAAATAACTTCTTGATATTTTGTGAAGAAGAAGAAGAAGAGAGAGAGAGAAAAAATGAAGAGCAAAATAGAAGGGAGTGTTCACGTATGGTATGTATTGGGAGTATTTAATTGCAAGAGAGAGAAATACATATTAAAGGCTTGCATTTAAAGCCTCAAGGGTATTGTGGTAAAAGAACACCAAAAGTGGGTAGAAAACTATGTTTTTTATCCTACATGTCAAAAAACTCTATCACCTATCCCAAGTGGGTAATTTGCCCCATTTATTCTAAAGTTTATCACTATGATTCAAATCCCATAACTTTAAATAACACATTATGTTTTCAAGGAAATAATGGATATTGCTATACTAAGATAGTACTGTTTATTTTTTTTATTAGAATTTTAAAATTTTATATTATTTTCTATGCACGAACAATTAGTATTATATAATGACTACATATGATATGGTTCACTTTATAATTAGAAACTATGATTGAACTTTGTTGTCCATAGAGTGTTTTCTTTTTGTTGGGAGAAGGGTGGGGGGATCAAAAAGTATGAAAATAGATATACGGTTTCTATATTATCAATATCTAAGTAAAATTATGCGAATTATGTCATTTGGATTCAGATTGAATGTAAAATCTGCAAGGCCTTTTGTAGAATTTAGGTGAAGCCCCATATTTTCATAACGTATACAATTGGGATTCCAATTTAATTGGATGATCATGTATTTTCACAACTACACAGTGGCGGAACTAGATGTATTGGGAGGAGGGCCAGCCAACCCCAACATTTTAATCTTTTTTCATTTTCTACATATAATTTTGGGGTTTATTTCAACCTTTTTCTTTTGTATTTGGTATTTATTAATTAATGTGTTAGAAATTAATATTATAATGGTGAATGAAACCCAATTCAAGTCCTCATTAGTGTTAGTTTATTTTTTTCTTTTTTCTTTTAAAAGATTTTCATTGATTAGATATTGATATTGAAGTGATTTTAAGTGTAATTTTTGACTGGTCTAGACAATATTTAATATATTTTTTTGTGGACGGAGACACAAAAAATCAACGTATTCACTTATAAATAATTTTCTAATATGCATGAGAGACGTTCTAAATTAAATATATTAGGATTGTAATTGTGTATTTTGGAATGCTTAATTATGAGTATCAACATTGTATTTGATGCAAATATATAATATATTTAAGTTTTACTATTATATAAAATAAATTTTTTATCTCCCGACTATTGGCCCCCCTCAGTGTTCAATTCTGGTTCCGCCCCTGCAACTACAGTTAAACCTCTATAAATTAATAACATTGGGATCGCCTCAAGATACGATTGAAAAGATCAAGTAAATGGACGGATTTCAGTGTTATGGTTTCAGCTAATCTCCCTCATATTATCAGATTGATCAAGCCAAAGTTATTATCTATCTACCCTATAAGACGATCACAAAAGTAATTTATCCTCTCTCTCGAAACACAATAAATATGTTGATTGAATTATCTATGCTAGCATCTCTACTCAACATAAGATAAACAACTCCCAAAATCATATAAGATCAGCAATCCTCACAAATACTCACAGACTTCTCAATCATGCAAAGTATTCATGTCAAGTACTCAAGATCTAGTATTGAAACTCATCTCTCGAATTATGAATCAACACATCAAGCATGCTAAACCATTGGCCATATGATAAAACAAGTAATAAAGCAAAGTACTCGAATAGGGTTCGAAATAATAACTTTAATTAAAATTAAGCCTCAAACAAGAGTTAATTAACCAATCCCAAACCCCGGAATCACAAGATGTTTAGCCGGACATGGGAAATAAATAATTCATAGACAAATTGTTCAGATCCATATCAAAATAGATGAAAATAAGAATACAATGGAGTAAGAAAAACTCAGGGATATCGATGATTTCTCAATCAATCTTCAATCCTCAAGCGTGGATGCGATCTCGATCTTTCTCTCGATTCCTCCGGTAGAAGGATGCTATTTTCTCTGCTTTCTAGGGTAAAAGTATATGTCTCTTCATCTGGGCCTCCTCTCTATTTATAACATCACCGAGCCAAACCTAAGTTAATACGAAGTGTGACTCTGCAAACCCGCACAGACGCACGGGCCATGCCTATGCGCATGGGTTGCCCATGCATTAAGTCGAACCTTCAGCTTTTCTCTCGAATAGACGCACGGGCTGTGCGTATACGCACGACCAGCCCGTGCGTCAATGCGAACATCAAATCCCATTGCCTTACTCACGCACGGGTCGTGCCTATGCGCACAGACGGCCTGTGCGTGGCCAGTTCTCGCCCGGTTCTTCTGACTTCTTCTCGGTTCAGCTCCATACTTCGCGTAATAGCTCGATTCTTGACGATCTTATACTGCAATGCTCCGATTTGCCACAAAAGTGCTCCAAGCATCGTTATTTTCCTTCAAAACGAGCAAAGCGTAATATCTTTTACACAATATGAAAACACGGTCCATTTAACTGAGTTAATGAATGTTTATCAACCCATTATAGCCAAAATTATGCGCAAAATACATGCAAAACTCGCACTAAACAGTTTAACAAGTCATTTTGACGGATTGCCATAATAAAATTCCGCGTGTTGTGTTATCTCTTTAATTTTGTGCGATCAATTACTTACTTATTTTTTTCCGAGACTACATTAAAATGAGCTCATGCTAATATACATTACCTTAATTTTAATTTATAATTTTCAAGATATTTATATAAGTTATAATACGAATTTTTTTTTCTAATTTCGGAATTTCTTAATTGATTAAGCTGATATTATATTTATTATAATAAACTTTAGATTGTTTAGAAACTTATTAGAAGATAAGTGATGATACTACACTTTGGAATTTTTAGACATGTTATAACCTATATGACTTATTACATAAGTGTTATATACAACTTATAGAATAAGGAACTTGACTTATGATAAGTGATGTGGAATTGATAAGTGATTATGGGATTGATAGGTTAATTTTTGGGCTTGATAATCTACACCAATTATTACCAACAAAAAAAAGGAAGAAATAATGAGGTGGAAATTAGGGGGACAAAATGAAAGCCTCAAATCTTTATATAGTTTCTTGAAATCCTACTCAACAAACATTATTACAAAAATTCTCCAACAACCCATATTTCTTCTATTTCCCACAAATTCCCACTTAAACTAACCGCGAACACCTATACCTTTGACCCACTCTTGCTCCCCAAACAAGACACAAAGCTAAACAACAATTAAAAAAAACATGTGTATTTGGGGGTAAGTAAGCTGCCGAAATTTGCAGCTTAGGGGAGGACAATAGGAAGATGCTTTTTGTTGAAGTTTAAGACTACTTTAGCTTCAAGGATTGTAATTAAGGTAAGAAATTTTTATTTTTAGTTGCCTCTCTTCTCAACTTGAGAACTTAAATTTTGACTCAAGAACTTAAAATTTTGGAGCTTATGGGGATGACCTATAGAGCTCGAGTTTGAGATTGGGGACTTGAATAATAAGTTCATTTTGATGACTATTTGAGGATATTATGGTAAGTAATGATCATTTTTTTTATTTTTGGTACACTCAATCCCTTCTTTGACTTGAAACAAAGACGAACCCACATTACCTTCTATGGGGGCACGTGCCCCATAGAATTTTTTTTTCTTTTTAGTATTTATTATTTATATAATATTAGTTATATTTAAATCATAAATTTTATGCACAAAATATTGTATAATATTATTTAGATTCTTTAAAAAAGTGTTATATATATAGTACTATAACTTTATAAATATATAATATCAGGTTAATAGTGTTCTCAAAATTACAACACTAATAATATTGTAATTTATAAAAATATTATAATTTATATTCCAAAGGTGTTATTTAATAAAAGAAATTATTAATAGTGTTATATAACATTATAGTATTATATAAAATTTTAAAAGTTTTATACTAATTGATTAGGTTAAAAGGATAAAATGTACCCTCATTAATTTTTTTTATGTAGCTTATAATTATTTTTATTTGCGTTATATAAATTTTTAAAAGTTTTATACTAACTGATTAGGTTAAAAGGACATGGTGTGTCCTCATTAATTATTTTTTATGTAGCTTATATTTATTTTTAGTTTGTGTCCCATAGTAAAAAAATTCTAGATCCGTCCCTGACTTGAAATCTCACTCTTAACCATAAAATATGGATTTGAACTACTTAGGGGCTGACTTGGTGAGTTTAGAGCCAAGAGGAAGAACTCCGTTTCTAGAAGACACACTTGAAGCTAGTTAAGGTGGGTGGAAAAACTCTTTCAATAACTAGGAATTAATTTGATAAAATCATGTAGAGTATGAAATACTAAAAAAATGATTTATTATGACATGTTGCATGTGTAATTTGAACATGTTAAATTTCAAAAGTATGGACAAATTGATCATGATCTATTTTGCACAATACGGACATGCATACATATAATTTCTTGTGATTTCTTATGAAAATCTTGTATTATGTGTTAATGCATGTACTCAAAATTATGATATTTACTTATTAAGTATTCTGGAAATATTAACTTGTACTTGATTTTGGATGATTGGACCATTTGTGTAATTTTGCAACTTTGAGGATTATATTGTAATTACCGGATTATCCATGGATTAAACTATAAAATTCAAAATTTTAAACTGAACTTAACTGTAATGATCATATTTTAATTTATTAAGAAAATATTAAGTATTTTAGATTAAGAAATCCAATTATAGAAATCTTAAGGACTTAATTATGAAAATCTAAAAGTTTAAGGACCAATCTGTAAATTTTAGAACTGGTATAACCCATGTACCTGGAAAACCTATTAACTTAAATTTTATGATGCTAAGAATCTATATTCCAAATCTCATAATAATCGGACTTGAAATGAGTGCTTCAACAATAACACCACTTTTGGGTTAAAAATACAAATTTCAAAAATTTGGGACCCAAACGGCTAGATTTTCAAAACTGATTTTATCCTAATATTCTAATGTCATAAGTGACATTTTAGAGTTGGAATTACTACAAAATCCATTAAGAATTTTGAGATATGTAATTTTAAAATCCGGGACAAAAACGCCAATTTTGGAAAACAAATGAACCTAACTGAAACTTTCTCAAAATTTCGACCCAACTTTCAGAAAATCTGATTCTATGAAAAATATTAACTTTGAGTATATTACATTAAGAACCAATTGTTCAAGTTTTATAACAATCGGACTTGAAATGAACCCTTAAGGACAAAACCAATTTTAGGAGTAGAAATACAATTTTTGAAAATTGAGGGACTTAAACTGAATGTTTTTAAAACTACTTTTGTCTCAATAATCTATTGTCTTAATTTACATTTTAAAATTACGTATCTCAAAATTCTTAATGGCTTTTGAAGTGATTCCAACTGTAAAATATTACTTAGGACAGTATGATATTGTGATAAAATCAGTTTTGAAAATCAAACAGTTTAGATCCCAAATTTTCAAATTTTGCATTTTTAGCCCAAAATTGGTTTTGTCGTTGAGGACTTGTTTCAAGTCCGATTATTATGAGATTTGGAAGATAGATTCTTGGCATCATAAAATTTAAGTTAACAGGTTTTTCGGATACAGGGGTTGTACCAGTTCTAAAAATTTATAGATTTATCCTTAAACTTACAGATTTTCACAATTAAGTCCTTAAAATTATAGTAATTGGATTTCTTAATCCCAGCATACTTAAACTTTTCTTCATAACTTAAAATATGATTATTACAGTTAAGTTCAGTTCAGAAATTTTGAGTTTACAGTTTAGTCTTTGGACAATCTGGTAATTATAATATAGTCCTCAAAATTTACAAAAATTGCACAAATAGTCCAATCATCCAAAATCAAGAACAAGTTCGTATTTCCATAATACTTAGCAAGTAAATATCATAATTTTGAGCATATTCAAATCTGAAATTTACAAACCTCCATTAATGGAGTTCTAAAGTTTTTCTTTTTCTAATTCCAAATACCATGAATGTGCTCCATCATAGTGATGTCAAAAAAAAAAGTTATTCCCTGAACAATATGTAAATTACTCAGCGATGTCATCATCTATCTTCTCAATACATCTTTCTGGGATTTTTATATATATCTGCAGAGGGAGATAAAGAGACCGAAAGAAATGGGACTATAAGTTATATTCGTTTTTTTTTCCTGGTTAGCTATGAATTCGGGTTTGTGTTGGTTTGATCCATCTTACCGGTCTCATCTTTTAATAGAGCTCACTTATTGTCAAAAAGAATAGAGATCTACTTTTGATCTATCTACTTAATTTTATGCCTTTTGTATTATTTGTTTTTTTCGTTTTTTTAACTTGGCCTACGTGATTGGGATTCATTTCACAACATGTTTGTAATTTTGCCATTAAATTTCATTTCTTACCATTACGTACTTTAATGTTTGGGTCTATATATAGTTTTAATTTGATGAGAAAACCAGTAAGAAAAATAATTCTTTTGTCTTTTCTTCTGTAAAATCTAAGATCAAATTAAGTTTGATAATTTCTCTACAAGAATGAATGATAGCGAGCATCTGGTAATAATAATTGGATAAAAAAAAAAAAAACAAGTGGGAACTTCTGGTTAATATATATGCACATTAAAAACAAGTGAGAACTAGTGAACTAATCGGAAGAAAAAATATAAAAAAGAATCATACAAAACCGTAAAACCATTTTTAAAAATAAAGATAATTAAAAAGAAGGGAAAACATATATAAATAGAAGGAGGATATTTATCCAAAAGCAGTAATTCTGGTGCACCACAACACAAGAAGGATTATTGGGGTTTTAAATACAGGTTTGAAACAACACATTGTTTAAACAAGAAAAACAACAATCAATTAAACATCAAGAGGAATAACCTCTGCTGCTTTTGCAAAGTGATCATATATATATACTTGGTTCTAAAGGTAATTCATCACAACTGTAAAATGCATATATAGAGTTCATTAATTTGTAGTAGCATGATATATATAGGTGGATCTTGCTAATTATGAGGAATCTAATTCATTTTTTGTTTAGTTATAAAATATCATTAAGTAAATATTTTTCACGGCGACCCATAATTACCTAGTCAATTAACTTATTGTTCTTTTTATTATTTATTGTACTTGTTTATGTGATGCATATCATATTGATTAGGGAAAATTCAAAATTGCCACCCGAGCAAAAAACAGAGATGTTTCAAAATTATAAAAAGCCACTCTCAGGTTTGATTATATCTTAAGTTATATTTAAGGGGATAACCATAATATTTTTATAAGTATAATCAGAGGGCCGGGGTTTTGAAATATTTTCTTGTTTATGAATGGAAGAATGTAATACGGAATCAAACCTCATGAGATTTTTTTTTTTTTTGTAATTTTTAAAACCTCTAGATTTTATTGTAATTAATCCGAACCTTAGGTTTTTTTTTTGTAATTCAATGCCAATACATTAGAAAACATGGCTGAAATTAATTTCGATAACATGCATGTCTCCTCCAACATTCCTATAAATTAGGTCATTTTTTTTCAAATTATTAATGTTTCTTATTCTCTTCTTTCCTATGCAATAATTGACAAAACTAATAGTATACTTTTTTTAATTGTGCGTACTTAAAGCAGAATGGAAACACACATTTGGGCCAAGGCTGATCATGACTGGTCAAAGCTGCTATTAGTGTGTTTAATTTTAATGCTAAATGCTCAACTCATTCGCTCCGACTCTTACAACATTACATTTGTTGACAGTGCTGTGTCAAAAGGAGCAGGTTTGATTAATTTTGTTTCTTAAAAGAAATGAGTATATTAATATCTCGAATTAATTTTTTTTAAATTTGTTTTTGATACCGTAATAATTAACTAGGGTTAATTGGTCTTTAATTAACTGCAGTTTGCTTGGATGGGAGTCCACCAGCTTACTCCCATACTAAAGGATTCGGAACAGGAGTCAATAATTGGTTGGTTTATCTTGAGGTACGCTTTTTGCAATATATTTCTATTTAACAAATTAATTGATCGTGTCACAGGGACATAGCTAAGAGGGTGCTGGCGGCGGCCGCCGCAAACCCTCAACTTCGAATATTTTCTTTGATTAATATAAATTTTGTATATAATAATATTATTAATTTTTAAAATTTTGCCCCATCTGAAAATTAAAAATATCTCTACATCTTCTAGTTTTAGGAAAATAAATCTCGCCCCCTGAACATCATTTTCTAGTTCTGTTCCTGGATCGTGATAAGCTCCACATTTTTTTTTCTGAGAATTATTATTTTTTTGGTTCTTGTTGTTCACAACCTTTTTCTCTTTATGTTTTTTGAGATAATTACAAAAGTCCCATGAGATTTGGGCTAATTAAAAGAAAAATATGAGGTTTGATTTCGTCTTACATTTTTCTCATTCATAAGTAAAAAAAATTATTTCAAGACCCCTCTGACATCTATAGAAATATTACTTACTCCCTTAAATTTATATGAAATCTAATATCAAGGGAATTTTTGTAATTTTCAAAAAAAAAAATAATTATCCCTTTTTTGTGATATTTTTTTAATAAGTTCATGAATCTTGGTTGAGGGAGGAGATAAATTTCAAATAAACTGAATGATACAGAGTTCGAATCCTCGTTAACAACCTTATAAAGGGTTAGTGATACCACTTGAGCTACAAGCTAGTGGTCTCCTTTATTGTGATATATAATATCTTGTGATTCATATACTTACTAGAATTTGAAATGTGGATTTAGGGTGGTGCATGGTGTGAAAATACAACTGAATGCCTCACAAGATCGAAAGGATGGCTTGGGAGTAGTTATTCCAGAACCAATAACAAAACATACTACCATGGGTTTCTCACCCAAAACCATACATTTAATCCAGGTATAAATAAATTGATTCATACACTTAATTATATTTTCATTATCATTATATTTTTGCGGATAATATAAATGGTCGTTTTTTCAATTTCAGAATTCTATAATTGGAATAGAGTTTATCTCGTGTATTGTGATGGCTCATCATTCATGGGAGACGTTGAAGAAGTTGACCCAGTAAGTCTTACCGGATACTATGTATGGGGTAAATTGTAATTTTTGTGACAGGGGTTGACAATAGTAGTCATGCAAAATTACAACTCTCGTCCTTTGGTAGGAAAAGAAAATTGGAAAATTGCTGAAAGAGTCAATGGTCTTGTATGGTTGTGTTTTCAAGACCAATTTTCTAATTTCCAACAATTCCGGAAAATGGGTTTATGTTTGTTAAAAAGTTTTCAGTAGAAATGAAATCATTTCCAGTTTTCATTTTTTTATGGAAAATATTCTTTTGAAAACACAACCAAATAATTTTTCATCCCAATTACGCAAATCTAGGTAAAAATACACTACAATCACGCAATCCTATGTCAAAAATACATTTGAAAAACTATAACCAAACATATTCTCATTTTCAAACTGAAATTCAGACAACAAACCAAACATATTCCCAATTCTCACACGAAAATCAATAAAGTTTGAAATTCATTTTCCAACACTAGAAACTGTAAATTTGACTTGGAAATACATCCATACAAGCCCAATGTGTCCACATTTCCGGCCACATTCGTAGATGTAGAATCCAATTTCGCTTATATGGATATCCTCCAAATGAGTGTTTTCCCCTTAGATTTTTGTCTTATTCAACATGTCAACTCACTTGTAGGATGTCCATATATATAAGGGAAATTTTTTCAATATCAGAGGATTTGACTGGATATGTGAACACGTGGATTTTTCCTGCAAGTTTCCAATTAACTTCCGATGACCAAATGACTGAAATCGAGAGTTCTTTTTAAGTTGCAATATTCTTTTTTTTTTTTTTTGCAAACCGTGATTTTGACATGACTATTATTGACAACCCCATATATAAAGTTACAAAACTAAAATTGAATTTACCCCGATATATAATACCACTTTTTCAATATTATCGAAGAGAAGTACATTTTTTTTTATATGATAAGAATTTTAACATGTACACATTATATTTTCAGCAAACCAACCTCACTTATAGGGGTTCAAGAGTTTTTAATGCTATAATGGAGGAGCTGCTAGCTAAAGGAATGCAGAATGCCGACAATGTATGTATTATAGCTAATTTAATTTCATGAATATAATTTATATATTTTAATTACATTAATGTCTTTTTTACTATAAATTTTTAGTATTTTAACTCAATGCAATTATTTTCACTTACGCAATTAGGTATTAATGATGATATTAACGTTAATTAACAGGTTATACTTGCGGGTAGCTCAGCTGGTGGATTAGCAACCATTTTACATTGTGATAGCTTTCGTGCACTTTTACCTAATGCTAATAGAGTCAAATGTATTTCTGATTCTGGTTTCTTCATTCATGCGTAAGTCTTCTAAAATTAATTAAAATTCATATTTGTTTGGATTAATTACATAACTTTATATAATAAAAAAATCTGATACTAAAAATTTATTTTTGTATAATTTATTTGGTAACAGAAAAAATCTCCCTGGAGCGAAGGAAAGGGGAGACTTCTTTACTAAAGTGGTTGAGTTACATGTATTGTTTTCTTATTCTCTACATAATTGTATTCATTCTATGTTTTTTCGAGCCCTATAATTTTCCAAGCTACAAAATAAATTAATATTTCTTCGTTCTCATGTAGTAGGAGATATTTTTACAACAGCTTTATTATTAATTAATGATTGTATATATCTCTTTCTTAATTTTGGCATCTTTTTGGTGCAGGGACTAGCCAAATTTTTGCCTGCATCATGCACGTCAAAAATGAATCCTGGTTTGGTGAGAGAATTTAATTAATTTAGTTAATGAGACCCAATATGATGAATTCCCTTTTTTCCCTAAAAATTATGTTGGAATATAACAATTTGTTTAATCCGTACAAAATATTTTCAGTGCCTTTTCCCCGAAAACTTGGTTGAAGATATTCAAACACCCTTGTTTTTACTTGAATCATCGTTCGATTTACACCAGGTATGTTATAATTATATATATATATATATATTTTGAGTTACGCACACACACTTCACTGGGGATAGAATTCCTGACCTCCCATACATAGGAGGGAGTGATACCGCTAGGCCAAATGGCTGGTGATATATTAATTAGTGTCTAAAAAAAATTGAAATTTTTATAAGTTCATTGAATAAGTCGTGGTTTCACAATATTGAATTCAAAAGGGAAAAAAATAAAAAGTTAATGATACTTTTATAATGTAATTTACTCTTCTTCAATTATTTTTTGATAGATCGATCAAATTATGTAAAACACCTTCTTAAATCATATCAGCACAATTTTCTGATCTTGCAACAAGATGGGTTTACTATGGACTAAATAGACTAGGGAACATTAAAAATTAATTAATAACTAATGTTTATGCTAAAATGCTATTCCAATTTATTTATTTATGGCTCAATTTAATTTATTGTTTTTTTTCAGATAAGAGAAATGTTAACACCTCATATTGGTGGTGGTAAGCCAGAATGGAGTAATTGCATTCAGAATTTAACACTTTGCAATTCAACTCAATTGGAGATCATGCAGGGTACTCAAATTATTGCAAATTTCTTCAAATTTAAATTGAAAAAAAAATATCCTCACCATTAATTTTATAATTTGTTTAATTTCAGAATTTAAGGCAACCTTTATCCGGACATTGCAACAACATAATAATTGTTCGTCGAGAGGAATGTTTGTTCACTCATGCTTTCTTCATACCCATGTCCTTTTTAAGGATGAGTGGACGTGCTCGTCTGTGGTGAATAATATACTGGGAAATAAAGTAAGAGTATTTATATTTTATGCTTTTATTTTTATTATTTTCCTCTAAACTTTATGCAATGCGTAGCAAATTATTTTTTTCTTACTTCGTATATGTTCTTTAATTTAATTTTTAATTTGCAGACAATTGCGGATGCTATTGCTGATTGGTATTTTGATCGAAGTCCATTTCAACAAATTGATACGAATAATAACGTGCCACGAAATTGTACCAGTACCCTTGAATTTGATGCATTTAACAGAAAATGTATTAAGCTCATGGATTAAAATGGATGACAATATTATTCATAAAATATTAAGTAATGTGAACTTGTCCATTTCCATCTTTGCGCTATGCATTATGTTATAAATCAAACATTATACGAAAAATCCTGAACTCTTAGGGCGCGTTTGGGGTTTGTGAAAAGGCATGATAATATCCTTATCACCTCTTTTCACTGTGTTTGGGATTTATGATGTCGGCCCGCATGATAGGGATGGGCCCATGAAATTATCATCTTTTCAATTGATACTACATCACACCTATGAGGTGGTATTAAATAGTACCAATTTATCCTTACCTCTGCAATTACCTTTTTGTCCTCAAATTTTGGAAGAGTTTTTTTTGGGTTCTTCAAACTGAGGGCAAAATGGTATTTTTCCATTGTTATCACTTATTATCAATGTTGTCAAACACCAATATTGACCAAATATAAAGGATCCAATAAAAAAATAATCCAACACCCCAAACAAACAGATCAGTAAAAAGGATAGTAATAAATTATCAAATCATCACATATCCAGTATTACTTATATAATCCCACCAATTTTGCCAAACGAGCCCTTATATGATTGTTATTTATCATACGTCTTTTACCCGTGCGATGTACGGGATGTATATCTCTGTTTTATACTATTACATGTACATTTTTCTAATAATTCTATATATGAATTATATCTCCAATATTTAGAGATGACAACATTCTCATGGAAAATCATTCTCGTTGGTAACCGAATAGAATGGGACGGAGAGTCCCTGGTTAATCCGATGACGGGAGCGGGGATGGGGATTCAATATTCATCGCTTCTAGAATTGTGGATGAGATATGGATGACATTTATATTCATGTCTTCCTTCCTATTCCGATTAATAAAATGGGGATTCTCCTCTCTCATCCTCATATTTATCTATTATTAATATTAATTCTGTTTATAATTTTTACTTTATTAATTCTAAAAATTAAACCCAAGAATCTTTAATTTATTTTTACTTGTTCTTTATTTTACAAATTATGAATTAATGTTATCTATGTTTTTAAAAAATTAGTGATTCCAAAAAGTTTAAAATTTCAAAAATAATTAAATATGATAATTAATTAGATTATAAATCATACGATTGAACAAAAAAAGAAATTATTATAAATTATAAAAAATCTCTTTAAATACGAAATATTCGGTTGTGTGAATGAGTCGTATCTATTTATAGAACATATTTATCTATAAGAAAGTAAAAATTTTGAAAAACGTTTTAACTGCCTAATGTTGAATTATTTTTAGGGTACGTAATCTCACTTTACCCCTATATATACACTCATTAAATATCATTTTACCCCTTGTATTTTCAATTGTATCACTTTACCCTCTTGTACTCTCAATTATAAAATATAATTTTATTCCCTTATTCCTTTATTAAATGACTTAATTGTCGCTACTGTTATTTTTTTAATTAAGTTAATGATATTAAATTCACAAATTTGAAAAAACTATTATTTTCTATTTATTACATTCAATAATTTCTATTGAATAAGTAAATTATTGGTATTAAGTTTCTCACCTTTAATTAATTATAATAATATAATTAATATGTATATATAGAAAATTATATAGCCAAGTTAATAGTAATTATATTAAATTTAAGAATATTCATTTGAGTATCAAATAATTAACTACTAAAATGACTATTTTTTCTATTAAACATGCATGGTTTTTATTAAATTATGATTCACTATAAGAAAAAACCAGTTTACCTACAAAACAATTTGTAGGTAAGTATTAAGAAAATTGTAAAGTGTAGGTAATATCATTGTAGGTAAAATCATTGTAGGTAAAATATTTACCTACGGAATCTAAAACTGTTGGTAAATACCTACGAAAAAATCGGTAATTGAAAAACTCGTTCGTGTCATCTGGTATAATTTGAGAAAAAATGATAATTTTTATTCTCAGAGTAATTGTAAAATTTAGTGACAAAATCATTTATGTCGATAAATTTTGTCGTTAAAATAAATTTTCTTGTAGTGATTATTCAATTACAAATTTAAATAATATTAATAATATTTTGTATCTTTAATAAAATGTATTACATTCATGTTATATAGATTTAAGTTTGTGATGAATAAGAAATTAAAAGTATAAATTTATTAGCTAATATAAAATATTTTACTCTTGTACAATATTTTCTTTTTTTGTTGAAAGTTACAATAATTTGATAGGGACTATCTGAAAGTTAAATAGTTAGAAACTAAATGTAGAATATAATAAATTTAATGTTAACCCATTAATTAATCAATTTATGAAAGTTAGTTCATAGATAAGTACAAATTTATTAATATTAAATAATTTTAAAACAATATTGTTTTTTTACTAAACTAATAGGTAAGGATAAATGGTCATATCTTTTAGTATGCGAGCATAAAATAATATTCTAAAGTAATACAATTGAGAGTATAAGGGGATAAAGTGATACAATTGAGAGAATAAAGGGATAAAGTGATACTCAAAGAAAATTAATAGGGGCAAAGTGAGATTTACCCTTATTTTTACTTCCACAATGTTGAATATTTAATAAATTATATTTTCAATACAATCAACAATAAAGTCGTTTCAAATGAAACTCTATAAATAGTCGTCAATTTCATACCTAAGACCCGAAGACCCCTATTTTCATTAAGGATTAATCCGTAGTAATAATTTAACACAAAAACTCCTATCAGACCGTCTAACGGGTCTGATCTGTTAGACGGATCTGATTTTCGGACCCGGTGACATTTCCGTAATATTAGCAGTAATGTTTAGTAATTTTCAGGGACCACCGGTATTAACAGTCCTTCTGAAAAGTATTAGTCGTCCTACTAAAAAGTATTAGCAGTTCTTCTAAAATGTATTAGTAGTCCCTGAAGAGTTTATTAGTATTTTCCCTGTATATTCCCAAAAATGTATTAGCAGTCCCTCAAAATGTATTAGTAGTTTCTCGAAAAAGTATTAGTAGTTTCTTGAATATAATTAATTTTTTTCCTCCCGAAATGTATTAACAGACCTTATGAAAAGTATTAGCCGTCCTTCTAAAAAGTATTAGCAGTTCTTATGCAATGTATTAGTAGTTTCCCTGAATATAATTAAATTTTCTCCTGAAATGTATTAACAAATCCTTCAAAAGTATTAACCGTCCTTCTAAAAGTATTAGCGAGTTATTCTGAAATGTATTAGTAGTTCCCTGAAGAGTATGTTAGTATTTCTCATGAATATACTCCCGAAATGTAATAGTTGTCCCTCGGAAAAGTATTAGTAGTTTCTCGAAAATGTATTAGTAATTTCCTAGAGAGTATTTTAGTAGTGCTCCTGCAAAGTATTAGTTTTTCTTATAAAATGTATTAGTATTTCTCCATAAAAGTATTAGCTGATACTAATACTTGTATCATTTAGTGCTTCGTCTTCAAATACTCTGCTAATGTAATACTCATTCTTCAGATCACCTGAAGAAAAAAACAGAGCAAATCTAAAACCTTCTATTGATGGTAGTGCCCTTCACCATATCAATAATAACTCTGTCAAAAACTCTGCTACTGTTCATATTAGTTCCTTTTTCTTCCTAAGAAAGTTTAAAGCACTAAATATCAAATGATAATAACTGCTATTGGTGGTAGTGTCCTTCACCATATCCAATGTTTTACCTTCTACACAAATTTTGTAAACAATGAAAAAGAATTTGTGTGTGTGCGCTTTTAGATTAACCAAACCATTTAGTAGTGACGAGGTGGACGACGGAGGTGCCGAGGGGTAACGTGACGAGGTGGACGACGGAGTGAAGAATTTGACAAAACTCTGAGAAGAAGATTTGAGTAATTTGTGTGTGCGTGTTTTTTTTTTATTATTGGATCGGGTCGGTTTGGCTATGGGTGTGGTTGGTTATTGGGGCTCTGTTTGACGGATTAGATCCGTCAGACCGTCTGATAGGAGACTAGCTCATAATTTAATGGTATTTAAAGTAACTGCTATCATTAAAAAATCAAATAGTAATTGCTATCCTCATAAGGTAATGCGATCAGATTAAATTAAATTAAAACATATTATATCATCATAACTGATTTATTGAAAATAAAAAAACGCACACACACACACACATTTTTTTCTTTTTGAGAATGCGCGCACACACATTTTGGACAACTGATAGATGATGAAAAACTGATATAATCAACCAAGGTATCTGTACGACAAGGATAACTAATCACAGCCCAATTGGTATAATTGTAGTTGAGGAAATTACACAAAATACCTTGATTTTTAGAAAAAAGATAAAAATACCCACCCATCACAAAAATACTCCACCCACTCCATCCCATGACAAAAATACCTTACCTTTGGTTTCATCACCTCCCTCTCCGCTGAGGATTCCTCCTTGGACCGCAGCACCATTCTTTCCTAATGCGTTGTCAAGGTGATGCTGATCGATGACTCCGCCGTTGGCAAATCCAAATACTCTTCGGCTTTGTGCCGAATGAGTTCAAACTTGACTCGAAAGCCACGATTGGTGTCGAGTTTGACGCAAGACTTTTGTTATCCCCACTTTTTCTTTAAAGTTCAGATCTGGGATACCGCTGGCCAAGAAAGATGCGTATTTATAGTTTGTTGGTAAATGTTTTGTATGTTGAGATTTGCAAGTGTACATTAGGACGTTGTTTGGTGACTTGAATGGTGGACGACACAAAGCGTGTTTTAGGGGTTTGAATGAGATAATTCTTGGAATTGTTATGTTTTAGGGTAATAAATAATTTAAAAATCCGAATGTTTTATTTCTTAGTCTTTCTCTGATCTGATCTGACCTATGAAGAATACAGTTCATGCTTTATCCGTCGATTGTTTTGATTTGCCCATAAATCAAATTCATGCTTTATTTCTTGGAATTCTACCTGTTTGGGTGTTAATTTTCAATTTTCATGATATGCTCATCTTTGAATTGATTTCGAGTTTTCATCTGACGGGGTGAGGCTCTGCAACTGTTTGATGAAATATCGAGCGAAGACTCAGAGGTTAAACCCAATTTTCTGTTGTTCTTTTATTATTTTGTGATTTGAAGTTTTTCGTTTGTTTCGATGTTGTTTCAAGTTGTTTCTTTTATGTTTCTTTTGTTCTTTTATGTATTTTCCATTTATTTCTTCTTTTTTATTGTTTTTGATTTGTTGTGTTATCTATCCTGATCACAGTATCTTTTTTTTTTTATTTCTTTTGTAGTGAATGTGGGATTTTTTGTTGCTTGTTATGCCTAGCACTTTATTGTTGGGAAGGCTATGGACGTCGAAGCGTTTGAGATAGAGAATGAACAAGCAAGACTCAGTCATCTGCTTCACAATCATGCTAAGTTGAAGCTGCAAAATGGTAATGACGATGACAACGACATTGAGTTTCTACCTCCACTTCCTAATGATTTTAGAGAATTGTTGTT
This sequence comes from Rehmannia glutinosa, assembly GCA_016081115.2. Lineage (NCBI taxonomy): Eukaryota > Viridiplantae > Streptophyta > Magnoliopsida > Lamiales > Orobanchaceae > Rehmannia > Rehmannia glutinosa. Next base: position 26,795,663 of record CM071927.1, on the reverse strand, counting down.
ATGTAAATCTTAATGATGGTGTAATCAGTTGAAACATGTAAGAAACATAAATGAAACATGTAAGAAACAATTGTGAAACAGGGGATCATGTGATAAAAGTTTGTAGTAAATTGCTTTTAAACCATATACTCTTCTTTTTTTTTTGTCATCCTTGTAAATGTTGATTTTGCTTCATTTCGATGTATGCATGCCTAATCTTGAACTAAAGATCTCACGTACTGTAGCAAAGTTGTTACTAGTAGGTCTTTCACCGCTACAGTTGATGCATTCAATAATTCTAAGATGTTGGAAGTCAATACAAAGTATTTTTTTGTCTGACAGTGGAGTCGTGTCCATTTCTCGTAGCCGATGATGGACAAGTAAGCTCAAATTTTTCGAATTGAATTTGTTGTTCCAAGATTTCTTTTAGGGTGTTGAATGTGCAGTCCATTGGAATCAATATTCTTGTTATCTCAAAGTTGGTATACTCTCTATTTTTTTCCCATTGTCCATTGTGGCATACCACAACTGAGATTTTCACCATGCAACTGTGGGATGCAATGAAAAGTTTGCTAAGTGAAACATATAAGAAACATAAATGAAACATGTATGAAACAACAAAGAAACAACAAACATCTTTGAAAAACAACAAAGAAAAAAAAGAAACAACGCAAAAATCATCGGAAAATGGGTATTTTTGTCAAAAAATAGCGGAAAATGGGTATTTTTGTCAAAAATCAGCGGAAATGGGTATTTTTGTCCAAAATCAGCGGAAAATGGACATTGTGCAGGGATTGGGTATGGAAAATGGGGTATTCATGTCCTTTTCCCATTTTAGTTTATTGGTTATCGAGCCCAACTCAATGTTGGTCTCTCTCACTTCAATATCGTTAGGAAAATGTCGAAATTCTTGAAAATGGGCCGAACTGCCCTGGGCCCATGCCTTTGTCCAAAACTTCATGTCTGCAAAAATGGCGTCCCGACCAAGTTCCAATTTTGAATCCCCAAATACTGCCACATTTCACGCCCCCCCACCCCCTACTACTCCATGCCTACAATCATTTACTGGTGACTACTAGTACAGTTAGCTTCAAAATGCAATAATTACCTTCAACATCTGGATCTGAACATTGTAGCATATACTCTTGTACTCTCAGTATTTACAGCAGATCTTTCTTTCGCAACAAAGCCATTCATTTGAATGATGAGTGAATGAACAGAGATGGGATTGAACAGTAGCAAGCACAATACGCCTGGGCCATCGCCTCCGTCGTCATCGTCTTCATCTGGAGTTTTTGTACGGCGGAGTCGATCCAGCGGAAGGAGAGTTTTGAAGTCGGCTTGTCTCCGATCTCACGGCTCTGATAATGATGAACCCCAGGTGATTTCATTAGGTTCCTCGATGTGATTTACTTTTTGGTTAGTGATTTTTGGAGTTTTGTTTTGTGAAGATCCGATTTCTCTGTGAGTAAAATGATTGTAGTGTTGGGCATGTAATTTAGTGTGAAGTTGTACACACCAGTGATGCAACTTAATTTGTAAAGTTTCAATTTTGTTTGATGATACTTATTTTATCCAGTATAAATACCACATTGCTTTGCATCAGGATGGACAAAGACATTATGCTGTGGTTATATTGAGTGTGAGATAGAAGTTGGATATATATGGAATGCTTCCAATTTTTGGGTTTGCAGGAAATATTCAATCCATTGATGTGAATTTAAAGCACGGTTGTCAATTTTGACTAGGCACCATTCTTGTAACTACAATCTCATTCATCGAACGATGTATTAATGATTGTTTGGATTACAGTGCCGCCTTTTTATTTAACTAACACCATTTTGACATTTTAGGTATCCGATTCCACAAGTGAAAAAAATGCCGAGACTATCATTTGTCCAAATGGAAATAAATCAGGCTCTTGTCAAGTTTCAACTGAATGTTACAGGGCAGATAAAGCTGAGGAAAGTAATGACATGGACAGGATAAACTCTGAAATCGAGCTCAACGAGTGGGGTGAATCAAGCTTCACCAATACCGTGTCTGCAGAAGGCAATACTTCTAGTGATTTCTCCTCTCGCTCACTTAACCCTCCTAGTCGATTTCTTTCTCGATTCAGTTTCCATCCTGGGAACTTAAGCTTCCGTCTTTCCAGAGGCAACAGTCTGACCTCTGCAAGATCTTATCCTCATACCTCTACAGGTTTCACAATTTCAAACGAAGAAGAAGAATGTGTGGGTTCCTCCGGTGGTATGGTAAATAGAAACAACCGGGCAAGAGGTTGCGATTTTCTTCCTGCTTGCTTCACCAATCCTAGAACACCGGATGAAAATTGTGCATCTAACTCAAGTCCTGATTTTTCAGACAATTTTCACAATAATAGACAATTAAATTCTGGTGGTGATGTCTTGAGGAGTAGAAATGATACAAGAGAAAACTGTGACCCAAATTTATTTTCTCCTATAAATCATATTAACTCCGATGGTGCTGGAATAAGACATGCCGAAAGACGCGTTGCTGGTCGGGAGCCTGCAGAACGAAACGTTCGGTTTAGTAGAACTTTAAGTGTTGGCAGACTTCGCGACAGAGTTCTTCGCAGAACTTCGACTGTTGATTTAGATTTATATCATTTTCCGCAAGATAGGGAAGTGAGACTTACTCGTCACATTAATGGGACAGAGAGTTTAGGCCATGAAGAAGTGGAAGCAACATCTGATGACAATAACTTCAATCAGCAAGTTTCTTCTGATAATGTCTCATCTAGTTTTTCTAACCCTTTTTTTGGTAATCAAAATAATGTGTATGGAACCCCACGAGCTAGAGAGACCAGGTATCGTGATCTCCTGGAGCATAGGTCAAATTTTCTTGAGCGCAGGAGAAGAATAAGATCTCAGGTACTAATTTCCTCCCTAACTAATTCTATATACGTTTGGTGCTGCAGCCCGCATGTGTCTTCCAAATAGTAAATTTTGATTAAATGAATGCATGTGATGTGTTGTCTTAATTTTCATGCATTCATTCGTTCTTTATAGGGATAATTACAAAAAGCCCGCTAAGGTTTGGGCTAATTACAAAAAAACTAAGAGGTTTTTGAAATTACAAAAAAAAAACCTTGAGGTTTGGTTGTCAAATTATGTCTTAAAATTAAGGGGATAATTGTAATATTTAGATAAACGTAAGGGGAGCTTTTGAAATGTTTTTTGCATATGAAGGGGGGTATGTAAGACGGATCAAACTTAAAGGGGGCTTTTGTAATTTCCGAAAATCTCTGGGTTTTTTGTAATCAGCCCGAACCTCGGGTTTTTCTGTAATTATCCCTTCTTTTTATGGCATTCTTTGTTGACCTTATGAGCTTGGGTTGAGCCTCTGGCAAGTAGCCCATAATGCTGACCAACTTATTTTGTTGGATATGATCGTTATATGTGAAGGAAAATCAGGTCCAGAACCACTATCCTTTTCTTGCCTGTGCAATCCTATTTTAACTAAGACTAATGATTGACAGAAGCTTAAATAGTCACGAAGGATCTAGCAAGCCAGAGTATAAAAGTACTTTCTAAATGCATCCGACTTAGATTTGTTTTCCTAAAACAATCGCACTAGACTGGCCTAAGCGATGAGCATTAGCTACTTTGTACTTGGAATATTTGGAAATGCAGTATATCTCCTGTCGAATCATCCCTGTAGGTCACATGGAAAGGCCATATTAGTTATCCTTTCAACTTTTTTCTGTTCTGTCTTATTAAATGATCATTGTCTGAATGGGTTTGCTTACCCCGATGCCATCAGTAAATGTGCCATCAGTATATCTCAGATTCACATTTTTTAGAGCTTGCAAAAACTCTAACTTGGTCCGATGTACATGTGGTCTTCCTTTCCACACATCCTAGCTTAGGGAGCCTACATAGTGCAGTAGGACAGCTTCTTTAAGTTCCCAACAAATGTCACGGACTTATAAATCCTTGAGGCCTATCGAAAACTTGCAAACCACATTTGGATATCTTATATCTTGCGTGAACTGCCTGCAGCCCGTTCAGTTAAGCGACAGGTGTTGAGACGAAGCAATCCAACTCTTTTGGTTCTTAGGATTATAACCTTTCTTCCCATATTCTCATCAATAATGTCACAACATAATTGAAGTGAACCATCTTCGAAGTTTATGTATAACAATCTACTAATGTTATGTTAGGTGCGTGCACTTCAGCGACTAGGAAGTCGTTTCGAGAACTTGTCTGGTCATGAGAGGTCTTGCATCTTATCTGGTCAGCATCGTGGAGGTCATTGCACTTGTCGCATTGCTGCTCGAGATGCTAATTCAAATGATGATGCTAATGCTAGGGCTAGCATATCAAGAATCGTCATGTTAGCTGAGGCTTTGTTTGAGGTATTGATACCGATCCATGGGTGTGTGCTGTATGCATCATTTGCGTTAATACAATGGGATTTAACCTTTTGCCCTCATTTTGATTATTAGGTTCTGGATGAAATTCACCAGCAATCTGTTGTTTTATCCTCTCGGCCTTCTGTATCTTCCATTGGATCTGTTCCAGCACCTAATGAAGTGGTGGACTCCCTGCCTTTGAAGATATTTAGTAAATTGAAAAGGAAGCCGTGCGACGACACTACACAGTGAGTAAAATGTTTTAAATTATCCTGCCCTTTATTTAGCACAATGTTAAGATTTTACTTCCTAAACAAGCTATTTAATGCTGTTGAGAGACAATTTAAGAGCAAGTTTGAATGACGCAGGTTCTGTAATTTGGAAACTGTTTTATTCCTTGTTTTTCCTTTGCAAGGAGTTTTAGCAGGAGATATAAAGCAGAATCTAGGCTTCAAATTAAGGAGTTTCATAAATTTAGTTTATCTGTAAATTGCAATCTATGAGGTGTGAGATAACATGTTGATATATACGTTTCTCCCACACACACACACACCCTTCTTTCGTGTTCATATAATCAGAGTGGAACTATGGTGGTAGTAATTGTACAAGACCTTTATTGATATTTAATTAACAACTAGATAATTTACTTTTCTATACTCTCTTCTTGATTGATATTATGATGTTATACTTTTATCTTATCCATTGCATTGTCTCCCTCACACATTAAATCTCAACAGATGTTACATATGCCTTGTTGAGTATGACGATGGAGATAGCATGCGGATACTACCTTGCCATCATGAATTTCATAGAGCGTGCGTTGACAAATGGCTCAAAGAAGTTCACAGGTGCCTTTCTAAACTTTCTGCTGTTGGTTTTTTTCTCAATCCTCCCCAATTTTTTGAAAATTTGTCTTTAGAGCCAAATTTAGAGAAAAGTATTACAACCAGAGACTAATTCCTTTTCTCATCTCAGGGTATGCCCACTTTGCAGAGGCGACATCTGCCGGCCTGACTCATTAACAGCAGCGAGTTGATGGCCAGTTTATTTGATTCTCTTATTTCATATGGCCTCCACACAATAGCTTGAGAGCTCGATTTCTCTGATGACATTTTTTTTCATTTTTTATTTCTGTTGTATTTTGTTAAATTTGGCTTCACAAAGATAAAAATCTCTCTGCTTGAAGTTTTGAAATTATGCAGGGAAGGTGTGGATTTTGAACAATCTTTTCTTAACATATATTTTCAAGATGTGCCTTTTGGTACACTTTTATCTTATCGTGTTCCTTGGATCACAGCAGTGTTTTTCCATTTATCAAGTACATATTCTTATATTTTTTTCTCCCTGTGACCATTTGTTATGTGTATGAATCAATGGAGAAGAGATAAGAAAATATTGCCATATTTGTTTAATTTACTGTTCAGGAAATTGTACGCTGTAGTCTCCATTGAAATCTTGCAAGGCGCAAACCGTGTACCCAATATTTTTTGTTAAACCAGGACATCAAATTTTTATTTTCACATTTGTTTTATTTTCTTTACCTTTCAATATTTTAAAAACCCAGAATATAAAAAAAATATATATATAAAAAAGACTAAGAAAAATTCAAAAATTACTGCAATACCATTTAATCGGTAATAAATAGCATTTATTGCATGAGAGTTGACAATATTGCCCTCAAGTCTCAGAAAATAAAATGGCATCGGTGGATTCATCGGCGGAAACAGCTTGAGGGTGTTTAGTGTTAGCTGTTGAGTGTTTTTGGGTGCAAAATGCTATTTTTACGTTTTAAGGATTCATTTTGCCAAATGGGACTATTTTGAGGGTGTAAAATGCAAATTACTTGTATTAGACCGAGAAAAATGTTTGTGTGACTGTGTGTCTGTGTGAGAGAGAGAGACGAGTAGAGCTGGAACTGGAGTGACAGATGCAGCAAAAATGAACACCAACAACAACGCAATGGACCACCGCTTCACCGCCGCGGCACAGGATCTCGATCCCCAACAATCACCACCCTCACTCACCACGTCCACACACCCCTACCACCCACAACCCCAACCCCAACGCCGCCCCCGCGGCTTTGCAGCCACAAACTCAATAGTAACAGCACCACTCCAACCAAAAGCAGGAAAGAGAGGGAAAAGGAAAAAGAGCGAACGAAGCTTCGAGAACGACACCGAAGAGCAATCACGAGCCGAATGCTCGCCGGTCTCCGACAGTACGGCAACTTCCCCCTCCCTGCACGCGCTGATATGAATGACGTCATCGCCGCCCTAGCTCGGGAAGCAGGTTGGACTGTGGAAACCGATGGCACCACCTACAGACAATCCTCCCCTGCTGCGACGCAGCCGCAGCCGCCTCCTACCGCTCATTTCAATTCCATTCAACAAAATAATAATAATAATGTTTCTAATGTGGTGAGTGGTTTTGAAAATTGAGACAAGGCAGATTTTTGTTAAGAGTTTTATAATTGTTTCTCTTTTGCAGTTTTGTTTTGGTGTTTGGATTTTGTGTTGCGTTTTATTTTAATGTTGGAAAACTAAGATTGTTTTAGGATAAAATATAGTTTGTTGCTTGAATGTGTGTTTTCGTGTTTTTCTTAAATTATTGAAATATTATTTAGATTCTTGAATGGTGTTTACTGTGGATTTGGGATCCTTATTCCTTTTGCAATAATGTGGACGTTCTTTATGATGAGTTTCTGCTGCACATCATGATACCTTCTCATCGAGTTAAAATTTGAAAAGAGGGACAAAGGAAGTTACTTTCGATGAATCTTTGCTGGGTGATTTTGATGCTTGTATTTGAAGCTTGGAAGCTCTTTTTATGTGATCTGTTATTGCCATGGATATAAGAAATTATAAGATCACTTGTTGATTGTGAGGGTCCCAAATACTGAACGAGTTGGTTCCCTGAGGTGTTTATGCAATTGAAACCATCAATTTTTGTAGAGTGTAACGAGATCATGAGTTATGTGGTTTTGAGGTGTAACAATAAGGAAAGTTTCTGAACAAATGGTTGATTCTATCAAGTTCTTAATATATGATTACCAATAAAATGCAGCATTCATCCTGGAGCAGCAGGAGTAACATTTCTCTTTGTTTATTTATTTATATTTTGATTAAATTGCTCTGGTGGTTTGTTGGTGCTTATCTTTGGTAGGACAATGTTTGTCGGCTTTACAAGTTTTACCAATTGGGAATCAGAAGTATAACACTTTTTGTTATTAATATGGAATACATCAAATAAGGCTCTTGAATACATGTTCCATAACCTCTAGACAGAGCAACCGCTGGGTGCATCTATCATGAACATATTACATTTATGTCATTATTCTTGTTGTAAGTACGCTGTGGATTCTATATCCCACTCTTGCTCATTTTTATCCACTTTCTTTCTACACTCCCATTGAAGAGCTAAATAATCTAGGAACTTAGAGAGTAGGAAATGTTCATTATTCCTTTGCCACATCTCAGTGCAAATGATTAACCAATTTTACCTTGGAAGTCTTGGTCCAACTCAAAAATTCTGTTTCGCAATTTCATAATCCAACTTTGCAATTTCTAAGTGACTCTTGGATACAAATTACGAGAATGCGTATTTTTTTTCTCGAATTTCTCATTGGGAGTTGAGGATTAAATCCTTTCTCACTAAACATACATTATTAGCTTATACACTGGTTCCTATTTCCCTATACTCAACGTTTCTTTTCTGACAGCTGTCCATACAATATGCCTTAAACAAATGTGCTTGTAGTTTCTGTATACCCAATTGCTTTCTCCATGTTAATTTTTTTGGGGTAACAAAATAATTGATCTTAGTGTCGATCATGTTTATTGTAGTCTTTTGTTACACTGGACTATATGGAAGAAACCTTTATTTTGCATTTTTAGTCATTATCATTGAGAAGCTATAATCTCCTGCTTCTCTCCTTGTTCAAAGATACTTGCTTACTTGCTTAAATGTGTGAAAATTATCTGGAAAGACTTCAAAAATAGTTTACGTGTCTTGAAATTTTTTAACTCACCCCCCCTCCCTTTCCCAAGTACTAATAATGTAACTACAGCCATGGGTCTGCTGTTAAGTTCATGTGATTTGTTTAAGTTTGATTACTGAGGGATTTGATTGTTAAATGATCATATGATTTTGAATACATGTGCGGCAGTTGGAGTCCTGGAGAGGTACATAGTGGTTTCATTTAATGAAAAATAGTAATTCAACTCTTATAATGGATGCCATACTGTAGATAGATAACATGTCTGAGTGGCATCATTATTTATCCTAGCATGATAAGACCATACTGTGTTTCTCATTAGTTGATGCTAATTTGAGCAGGGGGCACATCCAGTTCGGTCAGTAGAAAGCCCACTATATTCTAGTTCCTTAAAGAACTGTTCCACAAGATCATCAGTTGACTGTCAGCCTTCAGCTGTCAGAGTTGACGGAGATTTGTCACCTGTTTCTCTTGATTCGGTTGTTGCAGAGAGGGACCCAAAGCTTGATAAGTATTCAAGTGCCAGTGCCATCAACTCCCCTGAATGTTTGGAGGCAGGCCAGGTGAATTCAATTTTCTCCCCATCCCCCTGATAACGTGATAGAAATGTGGTGCTACTTTTGTGAAGGCAATTTTTCACTTAATGTGCCTCCATATTCTACTGAAGGAATCCTTGACATCGGAATCATTTCAATGCTGATGTTCAAATGTACCAGTAAAGCTTTCAAACTATATAAAAAAAGATATGAAAACACTTATATGTGTCTCTCATACAGTTTATTATGTAATATTACTGAATGGTAAATATTTTTTACATAGTGTATGGGACAATTGATATTATGACTTTAGATTGCCTCAATCATCATAAGAAGCCTGGCCCTGGAATTTTATGGTTCCTTTTTTCCTTCAAATGTGATATATACATTTATCTAGAGCTAACTGCCTCAACTAGATGGCAGAATATATTGTTATGAAAAATAGAAATATCTACGAAAACTTGACTTTTTCTCGGCACATATTATTCAAAAATATACCAGCTATGGATGAAAGAACTAACAAAGAAATCTTCAGGATTCTAAAAGCCTTTGACTGTAATATATTATACACGTGGTGAAGACATGTATGCTTGGGGTTAGTCTTTCGTATAGTTGCCTAAGCTCTTTGGTTTTTAAACTTCATTCTCAAGGCATTGCGCGGGGGAGAAACATACTTCAGTTCTGTACATAATGAATAATTCTCTGTATCATGGTCAATTCTTGCAGCTTGTGCAAGATGTTGGCTGCAGGGAGCATGGAACTGGTCTTTCTTCAACGTCCTATGTCCCTGTTTATGTGAGGCTTGCTGTAAGTGTTCTATTCCTTCCAATTTGTTTTTGCAGCATTAATATTAAAAAAAATGCAGCCCTCATACGATTTACTTCTGTTTGTATATCTTTCTCTTAATATGCAAAATGATTTCTTTTGTGCATATAATTCTTGTAGACTGGCTTGATCAACAATTTCTGCCAGTTGATGGATCCTGAAGGTATTAAAGAGGAATTACAGAATCTGAAGTCTATGTGTGTTGGCGGCGTTGTTGTCGACTGTTGGTGGGGAATTGTTGAAGCGTGGACACCAAAGAAGTATGAATGGGCAGGATACAGGGAAATTTTTAACATTATCCGAGAGTTTGGGATGAAATTGCAGGTAATATCGATGTCAAATCTTTCAGTTTATTTTTTCCCTATTGAACTCTCATCATGATTACTTACGTACAATGGATCTTGAACACGATAGTCTTCCAAATGCTTCACAATGTCCTTTCCTTGAATTGTGATTGGTGACCTGCCCTTTGTACATGTGGATCTGACGATGATGGATTGCTACGCTTAAAAAAAAATACATTTTTTTATGTTTAAGGAATGTCTTTAAGATTTGTTCAAACCTTCTTTTATTTCCAATTTCTGTTTGACAAGAATTTTGAGGTTCCTTTTTCTGTAGGTGGTAATGGCATTTCATGAATATGGCGGACATGATTCTGGTGGCATATTCATATCCCTTCCCCAGTGGGTTCTGGAGATTGGTAAAAGTAATCAGGATATATTCTTCACTGATCGTGAAGGAAGAAGAAATACTGAGTGCCTTTCATGGGGCATTGACAAAGAACGAGTACTAAGAGGAAGGACTGGCATAGAGGTTCTTTTATTTACCTTTTTACTAAGATGAATGGTTGATGGTTCTTAGCCCTTTAATCCTGGATCTTTATCTTAATATAACATTATTTAACCTTGTCCTTCAATTCTGTTACTTGCCTCTGTGAGCACTTGATTTGAAGCATTTAATGCTTTGCACACCGTATTTGGCCTGCCTTCTTTTGTCTTTATGCATATGAATGAGATAGCCCTTATTTGCTTTAGCATTTCAGCAACTCAAATAAACTGCTGGACGGAAAGCTAAGGAATAGCTGTAAGCAACAGATGCATCATTCAAAATTCTAAGGAGCCTGCATCAGCTTAATAGTGCCTTTCTACCTGATCAGTGCCTGGGATTTTCTTGTTATCCAGCTTTGCCTTTTATGCAATAGGTACCCGATTATACTCATCTTTGCCTTACCAAGTCTCCGATTTGAAGGCTGAATAGCTCTTCCTCCTTTAATTTACCCATGATGAGAGTTCCTTAGGATGTTGATTCCTGTGGTTTGATGAACAAATTTTGGGATTAAACAGTGTCATAGGATTCGTTGCAGTGGGATAGTTTCTTCCATAACCATGCTAAAATTATATTCGTAAATTATTAAAATCGAGTTGTTTATCTGTGGTAATGCATAGAAAAACTTCGCAAAATACTTTTGCTTCTGAAATTTAGATCTAACTTGACATTACAGGAGGAGAAATTGAAAAGAAAACATCTGTCATACTAATCATGAAATTTTTAGCCTTTGCAATTTCTGGTTCTGCTGATATTGGCAATCTGGTTCACACAAATAAGATTTGAGAATCTGGGGTTTGTGAATTAAGATCATACCCTATTCCTTAGTACTTTTGACATTCCTCTTTGAAGAATTCCCAAGAAGACTTTCTTGATTCATAATAAGTTTCTCACCTTCTCCTTTTTGTTAGTTGGGATATTTGTCCAGCAGCTCTACTTGTCCGAATGAGCAGTTAACATATGATTTTGGCATGACCAATTGAGTTTGTCCTTTAGCATAGTGGTTTATGTAGCTTGGTGTAGTGCAATCAAAAATTTGTATTAGCTTCAACATAATCTGTAAGTGTTTCTGTAATTTCAGATCTATTTTGATTTCATGAGAAGCTTCCGAACCGAGTTCGATGATTTATTCACTGAAGGCCTCCTTTCTGCTGTTGAAATTGGACTAGGAGCTTCTGGAGAGCTGAAATACCCTTCATTTTCAGAAAGGATGGGTTGGAGATATCCGGGTATTGGTGAGTTTCAGGTATCTGGTAAATCTCAATATCTTCTTTGAAATATCATTTAGTTGTAGAAGGTGCAATTAATATCAATTTAGGCCCAGCAATTATTTGGTCTTATTTTAGCACCGTAAAAGATATTATTTTCCTCTTTAGTTTTGGGAAAGAATTCAAAGAAAAGTCAACTATGTCCTAATTCTTTCAGAGTCAGGTTTCACTCCATTGGATTACTTCCAACTTTTGATGCGTATGAGCAGTTTTCCGATGATAATATATTTTCATTGACTGGATAGGATTTGTGGGATTTTCCTGTAGTACTATCTGCAAGTGTCGCTTGTTTTTGTCTTGAAACCACGATGTATCTATGGTTTCATCCGGTTTCATGTTTCTCCAGTGCTATGATAAATATTTGTTGCAAAATCTCCGAAAAGCTGCAAAACTCCGTGGACACTCCTTTTGGGGCAGGGGGCCTGACAATGCCGGTTATTATAATTCTAAGCCACATGAAACTGGATTCTTCTGTGAAAGAGGTGATTATGATAGCTACTATGGACGGTTTTTCCTGCAGTGGTATACTAAGGTCCTAATAGATCACGCTGATAATGTTCTCTCCCTAGCAAGTCTTGCATTTGAGGAAATACAGATAGTTGTCAAGGTACTTGTTCACATACCTTCAGTTTTTTTCTTTTATTTTTCATTATTTCTCGGGTTTTCGATTTGTAGATTTGGGGGAAGTTGACATATTTAGGGATACTTACAAAAACTACCTCTAAGGTTTAGCCTAATTACAAAATACTCCAGTTATTTTTCAAAATCACAAATACTCCTTAAGGTGTTACAAACTACAAACGCATGCTTGAGGTTTGTATTGACCTAACAAATACCCCCCTCGTGCGGGTGCAATTTGTAAAATAGAAACAAATGTGAAAGGGGTATCTTGTAATTTCGATAGATAACAGGGTTTTTTTTTGTAATTAGGCTAAACCCTAGGGCATTTTTGTAATAATCCCACATTTTTATGATCTAGATTCCAGCGGTTTACTGGTGGTACAAGACAACAAGCCATGCGGCAGAGCTCACGCTGGCTATTATAACCCTTCTAACCAGGATGGGTATTCTCTGTTGTTTGAAGTGTTGAAAAAGCATGCAGTGACAATGAAATTTGTCATCTCAGGATTGAAGGCTTCATATGAGCAAATTGATGACGCATTGTCGGATCCTGAAGGCCTCAGTTGGCAGGTTAGTCACCTTTATGGTAGAAATACGTTCACCACACTCCCCAATACCCAATGCAGTTTAGAGTTTACTTAAAGTGAACTTTTTTGGCATTTATTTGGCACTATTGCTCAAGACTACTATTAGATTCAAATCATAAATTCGAAATTTTGCAGGTTCTTAACTCAGCTTGGGACCGAGGGCTCAGTGTTGCTGGTCAGAATGCACAACCGTGTTATGATAGAGGAGGATTTACGAGGCTGGTTGAGACCGCAAAACCAAGAAATCATCCTGATTGCCGACACTTTTCATTCTTTGTTATTCAACAACCTTCACCTTTGATCCAAAGAACTATATGCTTCTCAGAAATGGATTACTTTATTAAAAGCATGCATGGTGAGCTTTCCTCAATTGTGTGCATTGACAATGTGCTAATTTTTAACAGTTTCTGATTGTTGTGTCATGAACTAAATCCTTATGTTACTCTGTTCTTCTAAGAGTGATTGGATAGGCTACTATTCATGCTCAAGATGATCATAATTATAACCGCAAGAAAATTATATATCTTTAGTTTTTCCAGGTCATAAAATATGCTTCTATGTAATCATGCTTCAATCTAAAATAGGATTATGAAATGCTAGTTTGCTTGGTCCATTGTTTTCTAAAAATTTTGTTTTTGGTTTTCTCATCTTTCTCCGCCTTAATTGCAGGAAATGTCAGCGAATGAAAATCATATTTTTTCTCGGAATATTTATCCTTTGGAAAGAGAATTTATGTCTGCTGGAAGGAAAGAGAGGAAAAGCATATTGATATAAAACCAACTATTGGCATCAGCAGTTGTAAGTGGATGGAGAGGAAAGAAGAAATGGAATCGTAAAAATGCGTTGCTGTTCTTTCATCTCCCATTTACCAAAGAATTATGTGATCTAATGTTATATTATTGTAAAGTGAGTTGCAATAGACCTTATTCACAATTTTAAGCATGGTCTTCCAAGGCCTCTCATATTTCAAAAGAGTGTAATACTTGTGTTCAATTTCATACGAAAACCAACCATGGAAATATAACCATACAAGACCATAACTTATCGTGAATGTGATTTATCTGTCTTATTTCCTCCGTCTGTATACATTGTTCGACTGGCCATTGGTGAAAGTAGTGCCTAATTGAGCAAGAAACTGGGATTTGTTGCTTCCATTATGTTTATTATGGATTGCACAGGGTTTGAAGCTCTCCAATTCGTGAAACAAGAAATAGAGCTACTGTGAAAGAAACAAGAAAAACGAGGTAGAGATGAATTTACCTTGAGATGAAGATTATTTCATTTTAATAGAATGTACACAAATATTACATGGTTACACAAGTCGGGTTCCATCTCACTTTCAGTAACTGCAATCAGTCCATATCTCAAGTTATTAGGCTATAATATATTTCAATTGTATCTAACCAAGAAATTAGAAAATAGGCTACAAAAATCTGCACAAGAATTAAAGCAAGAAAAATTTCTTAACATATAAGAAAAACATATATCAATGGTACAAATAACCAACTTTACAAGTAATAAACTTCTCTACTCCATTCTAAAAATTGGTTGAGAAAAATTGTAGGACACAAAACTGCAATTACTGTATCGATTTGGGAAAACCAATAGGTCGGCCAATGAAAATGGATAGTCCGACAGAAAATGCTTCCTTTCTTGTTGACTCTAAGGTTGTTACATACGATAGCTCAATTCCAATAGACCATGATCTAAATCACAGTGCTCATTACAGAATTTCGATCAGGTAACCAAAACTTGTTAATGCAACTGTCAGAATGAAAACTTACCTATCTTTGAGAATCACAGTACTGAGGGAATTCACATTGGCAAGGGCCTCTCCGGACCTACATCACATGAGAAAAGTATAAATGCTTAAGTAAAGCAATAAAGAGAGCAAAATTTCGTCTCACGATATTTATTTTGCTACATATATAACAGGAAAAAAAATAATTTTGTCACACTGAGGCCGGGAGTCTGGTGCTCTAACTAGATGGAGGAAGGCTAAATTGACATACCTTGCGTAATGTGAAGGACACCCTCCTTGAACCCCTCCGTATCAAAGTGTCCTCCACTTTATCCACCTGCATCACAAAAAATTTCAATAAGCGTCACCCAAAAGTAAATCTAAGGTTACATTTGGATGGGAGGATTTGGATTTGGGAGAGGATTTCGGGAATGATTTCAAATGACTCCAAATATGAAGGATTTGGAATCCTCCAAAATGACTCCAAAAATAGCTTTAAAGGATTTGAAATCCATCACAAAATGACTCCGTCCAAAAACAACCTCAATGGATTTATTATTATGGATTTAAAATCCATAGCTCAAATCCTTCCCCAAATGGAGCCTAAAGGAAAAGTCACATGCACTTCACCTCCTTAAGCATCCTACAACTGTACCTTTTGAAAGAATAAGAACGAACTTCATGAGAACATGAATAACGAGGCAAAACTTTACTTGTGTGCTCTAAAAGAAAAAGTTCAGCTCGAAAGGATGAGGCATGGACTCATGGTCACCATGTTCTCCAAGAAAGAATAACATTGGCAACTTCAAAGCCCATATTACCACCTAGATTAACCAATTTCATGGTACCTTGTACCAACTAATTCAATGTGCCCTCAAAATAACTATTTTTTCCACCTAAAAGCTAAGAAGCACTTTTTTTTAGGGTTTGCAAACACTCCCATGAACCTCCTGTAGACAGTTGCATCAGATGGAACATGATACAAAATTTCTTCCAGTTTAACAACTTTCTCAGTTACTGTACAATTGTTCAGGACTATAATACGGAAGTGCTTATTTAGTCATGCACAGCAATAGACAAAAGTGATATAAATAATGAAGTTGACATTGCTTAACCATACATATAAAATTTGGTTCATTATCAATTTACAATAAGCAACAGTAAAAGAGATCACCAAGTCCAGAAGTGCTGAAAATTTGTACCTTGTGGTGTGGAATGTAGTGATGCCATGCATATCGGGCTTCTCCAGATAACAACAACATTGATCGAGGTGGAAGATAAATTGCTTTCCTAATGAAATTTGAGCCCTTCCCAGAGATCTGTTCCTCTACATCAGAACTTGAGACTGGTTTTCCTGCCAAACACCGGTTGTATACTTTCTGAATTCCATGATGCAAGGGCCTGCTAGTGAAAGGCTGAAAATTAATCCTTCAAAAGCCGAATGGGTGTCTATATGCGGAGACAAGCCCACGCCAGGTGAGTACTCATTAACCTGTTATATATATATATATATATATTATTTTTAATAGAAAGACAGCTTGTTAGGGTCTAAATTTCAAAACGAGGCAAATTCCATAAGAATAGATGATAAAACAGTTTCAGAAATCAGGATAAATTGAACACAGTTAAGATTTGAGTTTTTAAAGCATATATTGACTTGCCGTAAGTTGATCCAAAGATATATCCGCAGCATGATCAAGTGTTTGAAATGATCTGATCCTATCAAGAACCGGAGACATAAAGGATGGAAGCTCACCCAAGTACTGGTTCGTGTCAACATTCCTTATCTCCCGAGATGGGAAGGAGAGGAGATAGAAAGGAAAATTGTTAGGAACTTTATTGTTTAGATTTTGATGAATGCCATGTAAAACTTAGAATAGAAAGTTGGCACCCCAATTCTTGTTGTAAAATGCATTGTAATGAATAGAGCTGGCCAAGCCGAGTCAAGACAAACTACGCCCTAACATGCAAGAAGACAATCAAGACGGAAGGAAGACTCTGCTGTGAGAGCAATGAGTATGGCAAAGAAGAGTAGACGGAACACTCTTGAAGAAGCGGTGATGATGCGGTGAGTGGAGCATCGGTCAAGTCAACTCAAGAAAAGCCAGTCTCAGTTGAAGTGACAAAGAGTCATCCATGATTGGAAGGCGACTCTAAGTCACCTGGGAAAGCAAGGAAATGCAAATCAAGTCGAGATAATCGTAAAAGAACCGTTGCAATCAAGAGATTTACTTAAACAAGTAATATCTCCATACAACCTTTCTTGGAGTGCTCGGTCCCGAGAAGCGTGCAAAAGGAATGAACCATGGGAAGCACTACACCGTGTCGAACTCAAAAGGTGAAAAGAATAATTCATACGAGGAAACGGCAATTCCAAGAACTCGCAAGCCAACGATCGCAAAGTGACTTTCAAAAACAAGCTATCTCTTCAACGGGCAAATTTTTGAAAGTTCACTATAAAAGGCCGAGGAGTTTGGTTGAGAAAGAGGATGCATGAATGACACATACGTGAGATATACAAGCACATTAGAAAAATCAAACAATCTCAATCCTCAAGCTTACATTCAAAGTACATCAATCCAACACTTACCTGTGAAGGAAAGAGAGCTTCAACCGATTGAAGAGGAAACCTTTGAAAACAAGGGGTCTACTTTCCAGAAGGATTGTAGAAAAGTTCAAAGTTGAACTAAGTCTTAAGCATTTGGAGGGCTTCGTGATCAAATCCAAAGAGCTTGAGCAAGTGAGTCAGAGTGTAGGCAAGCGCACCGCCTGTGAAGAAGCCGAGTCGAACGAGAAGCCGGTGAGTGATCAAGGCGTCTCGGGCCGAGTCCCAAAGGATCAAGTCATTTGTTGTGATCAAGACTTTGTATCGGGTTACCACTTTGTAAACCGATCATTACTTAGTGGATTCCTCCAGGAGTTGGAGAAGAGAGGAGTAGAAGAATTACCCCATCTCCCAACCTCTATAAAAACTTTCTTGTGTCATTTACATTTCAAAGATTTAAATTCTGCACTTTTAATTGATTATATCTGGCGATAAATTTGCTATCCATTTGATAATTTACAAGTCTTAAATCAAGCTCTAATATTTTGTTTAATCAAACTTAAGGGTGTTAAGTCTTAAACCCGAAAATAAAACCACAATCGAGTTAAATTGTGTTAACAAATTGAGTTACTCCATCAACAAACAATGAAATTCTGAAAAGATTAACTCTCTTGAGTGACTAATTCGATCATCCCATCAAGGACACACTGTGTAGAATTAACTCGAGATTTAAAAGGACTAAATCGAAAATTTGGTAAGGTTTATTCAACCCCCTTCTAAACCTTACACTTACACCCCCAGGGGACCTACAAAAATGTCGAAGGTTAATTGATCTTGTTTTACCTTGTAGTTGCTAAAAGTGCGAAAAAAATAATTTAAAACTGAATGGATAAGTCGTCAATATTCAATGAGGAAAAATAATTGAAGGTCAAAGAGAAAGCTCACTTTTCTCTTTCTTCATTTCTTAAAGAGGAATAAGGCGTGCATCTAGGGCATTGTCTAAGCGATCACGGAAGTTCTAACATGATTTGACATTCTCCAACTTATATTTACTTAGCTTATGCCATTTGAATTATTATGATCAATATGTATATCTAGGCTTATATTGATTGGTCGAAAACAAATCTTTTGCCCAAAGTTTGCTCTATACATCAATTGATTCTATTTCATTCTTCACACTAACAGAACTTCAGCAAAATAACTACAGATGCCTCATAGTAAACAAAATGGAAGACACTTTTTAGGTAACTTAATATTTCATCATCCTTATTGGAACATGGAGACAAAAGATAACGATACCATAAAAACCAGAAAATAAAGTCTGAAAATTCCATCCTTCTGTTCAAAGACTAGAGAATAAGTAAAAAGAAGGCAAAATAGATAATGAGGAATAACGAAGTGCCTGCCTGACAATCCATAAGAACTTACATCATAGCAAAATGCATATCCATAATGTTGAACTCTTCTTTTGGCAAGATGTTGCCACCGGTTATCATCCACTGCTGCAAGCAACTCCTGAAAAAAAAATGAAAAAACTTCCAGAGTGATGCACACACACTCGCAAAATATCACTGGAAAAGAAAATTGATCAGGCAATAAATAACTCAGAAATATGATCCTTAACTTGCTCTTCCTTAGCAGTGACAAAGTCATGCACTAAGTAAAGTCCAGGAATGTCCAAGTCTGAAGCTGATGTTGATACTGGAACTGAAGCAGTGTTGTTGACCTAAATCGATACAAAAGACATTTAGCAAAATGCTGTTCCCTTTGACCTAAATAAATGTAAAATTATCTGAAAATATGTGAAATAAAAGAAAAGCAATTAAGAGGGAGAGATGAACCTTAAAATTCCACAAAGCACAAGGAAATATAGGAAAAACAAAAAAAAAAAAAGAAAAAAAAAGCTCAATGCTAACTTTCTACACCCCCAATGAAACATAATTTTCCTCACCAAAAATTTACTCAAAATTCCATTCTAAATGCATAAAGGTTGCATTTGGATGGGAGGATTTGGATTTGGGGAGGGGATTTGGAGGAAGGATCTCAAATGACTCAATCTAAGATGGATTTGAAATCCTTCAATATGATTCCAAAAATAGCTTCAAAGGATTTGAAATCCATTATAGAATCACTTCATCCAAACAACCTCAATGGATTTGTTATTATAGATTTGAAACCCTTAGCTCCAAATCCATCAATCCAAATGGAGCCAAACAGAACTTTTAGGTATAAGAATTGACAACTCAAATAAATTTTTCAGGAAAACATGATCAACATATTTCATGAAAAATACATCAGGCACAAGACATTACAGCAAATAAATAGCGACTCAAGCACTATGTGTTTTAGACAGCGACAACAGCAGCTAATAAGACTCAGCTATAATGCCCCACGTGCTAAGTGCCCCAAAGCAATAACAATGGAACTCAAACAGAACACAGAAACAATAAAATGGTAAAAATTCTTCTGCTAACAATTATAATCAAGGCCTTAAAAGCACTTTTAGTGACAATAAAACACTTAAAAATGGTACAGGCAGAGAAAGCTTGATTCAGAATGACCAGAAACATTATGGATAAACAAGTCCACATGAGATTGAGAAAATCTGAACAATAAGCAGATTGAATAATCAAAATTTAGAGGGAGTGGAAAGCCAGTACCTTACCATGTGATTGTACAGAATACTGAATGTGCAATGACCGCCCTGCAAGACCAGAACATGGATGTCCGTTCCATGCCTTCATCGCAGCTTGTGCGCTACTCTTATCATAATAGGAGACAATAACACGGGTCCCACTCTCATCAGCAGCGTAAACACCCCTACTTCTCCGTGCGTACCAAACACAGATGCAATAGTGTCATATGAAAGTCCAACTGCAGGCCCACAGTTAGCCACATAGAGGTGAGGACTCGACTCACCATCCCCTCCCTTGGGACATGTAAATCTTGGCAGACCCATCAGTGAATTCTGTAACAGCATAAAAAATCTTGACATTTAGCATCATTTTCAGAAGCTTATTGCATTAGAAGCTAAGCTGAAAGCTATAACCAATCTCCACGCAAATTCGTCTATGTTGCATTACAATGTTAACAAGCTATGACTAAGCCAGGGTCACGCGGGAAATACCCAAATCTAGAGTTCTACCAGATCCAACCATTATCGACACTTTTGCGGTTATCCAAGCAATGGCAACAACTCTTTCAAGACAAAGAATTTGAAGCATAAAATGAAAATGCACACACTGTGCATTATTTTCCTCAAATTAGTGAGTTTTTATATTGAAACATGAATTGTTTGATTTCGTGGTAAATTCATGAATTAACAACTAACAGTCACATGAGTCAAAAAAAAAAAACACAAAAACTGAATGATTCCGACATATAAGAATATTACTACAATCTTTTAGCTCATGCGGCCCAAATAAATTACTGTCTTTTTATTTCTTTTATAATGTTCAGAAAATCCAGCTGCTTCAATGCTTTCTTGATAGTAATCCCCCCAAAAAAAAATCCTTTTAAACCCATAATGAACTTTATTCATTCTTTTGGAATAATCAAGGGTTAAGCCTCAAATAATTACAAGAAATAAATTAGTTTAAAACCTATCTGAATGATTTGAATAATTTTCGAATTCAGTACAAATGGAGGAGGAGAAAATACCTGAGGAAGCACGGGAAGAAGTTTGTCTGCAAACACATTAAACTGTGGGCTGAAAGATTTAGGGAAATTACCCCAACAAGGGGTATTAAGGAAAAATGGCCTTCATTATTTTTTTTTTTTTTTTTTTTTTTGTCGACCCAGAAGGAGATCCCTGCACACCAGGCGCGGGACAGACCACACTTCCTTCGGACTATAGGGCATCCGTCCTTCCTGGATGGTCCTAATCTCTGGGGAGGAGGAGAGCAAACCCAACCCCAAAACTCAGCGTTAGTCGAGTTGAACTCATTGTGACCTCGGGGTTGCAATTGCAACCTCAACTAACAGCCAACCCCCGGGGTTAAATGGCCTTCATTATTAAACAAGGAAATATACCCATTTTTCTCCTGAAAAGTCTAAAATATCCTTTTATTTAAAAAAACAAAAAAAAAAAGGAAAAAGAATATGAATAGGTTGGAGCAGTTCATTTGCCCACTACTTCTCACACGTCCGATCTTTTTCTATTCTTCTCATCTTCCAAACCCACCTCACGTCCGACTCCACTGCTCTCTCGACTTGCTCCTTAGTTTCTTCTCTCTTCGACGCGAACGTCCCCACGAGCACTGTTCCAATAAGACTGTTCGACGAGTTCACTCTGTCACTCGCGATTGTTCGACGTCCGAGGTTTGAAAATCAAAGGTCATTCTTCGGTTGAAAATGGTTATTTCATTTTTTTCTCTTATATGTATATTTTAGTTAGTTGTGTTGAAGGATTTTGGGTTTTGTTTTGAAAAAAAAAATAATAAACAGTTTAGGGTTTCGTTATATGACTGCAAACGAGATTTAACGTTAAATAATTCATGTTTTGTGGAGTTAATGATGTGTTTAGGTTGGAATGTGCGTGTACTTGGGTTTAATCGAACATTTTTTCTGTTGCCCACTTATTAGCCATGTGTTTTGCCCACATGAGTGCCACGGCTTTGCCCACTTCAATGCCCACTTCGTTGCCCACTTCTTTCCCAACTTTGTGGAGTCTGTGATGTGTTGTGTGGAGTTTATGATCATCTTCTGTAGAGTCTATAATGTGTTTTTAGGTTGGAATATGTATGGACTTGGGTTATTTCGAGAATTTTTAATCTTGCCCACCTATTTGCCCGGATCTGCCTCCACCTCGTGCCCACTTGTATCTAACACTACTTTGTGGAGTCTGTGATGTGTTGTGTGGAGTTTATGATCATCTTTTGTAGAGTCTATAATGTGTTTTTAGGTTGGAATATGTATGGACTTGGGTTATTTCGAGAATTTTTAATCTTGCCCACCTATTTTCCCTGCAGTCTGCCCACATGTGTGCCCACTTGTATCTAACACTACTTTTCATTGTGCAGTTCAAGAAAGATGGCGATTGTTCCCAACGAAAAGGATCAATTTGCAGCGAGATTGAGTGGTCGTTGCAATTTCAATGAGGAATTAAACAAAATAATTGGTTGTTTGAGCGATCGGAATAGAGAAAGGTTGAGCAATCTTGCTTTGACAATTCCTGGATGTACAAAAATTGAAATTTCAAGGCGCCTATATCTCCACCTTCTCTTTAGACAAGACAAGTCAATGTCATTGGACAAGATAACATTCCACTTGAACAACAAAGAGGCGACTTTGGAATAATCAATTCGCATTGATCACGGGACTTGGTTTGGGGTCCAAGTCTACTATTCCATCGTCGTCGAGGATCTTCAAGAAATGCTTTAGGAGGTTTAATCCTTTTGCCGATACACGTGGAAAATGCTTTGGAAGAATGGTCCAAGAAAGAAAAAGGGGACGGAGATATGACCCTGAAGTTGGCCTTGCTATGTTTCTTATACGGTATTCTTCTTGTAAGAGACCGAAAAACCAAAAGAATTGTGGACGAGTATATTCACCTTGTGGATGATCTAGAAGCTTTTAATGCTTATCCATGGGGGCGAGTTGCTTTCAATTTCTTGGTAGAAACACGCGCTACATGGCTAGTCAGTCTGAGGTTATTGGGAAAGAAAAGAAACCAAAGTATGGGCATATGAGGCGATCCCATCGTCGCCAAATTGTGTGCATCACAACCAAAGCTACTAAGAATAGGGTGCCACGTATTTTACGTTGGTCAAGCCGCCATTTTTTCATTTGATAAACTCGAAACAACAATCTTCGGACTTTGCTTCCGAGATGATGATATGGTAAGCTTTTTAATCAATTTTTATTGTGTGTATGCATGCCTCGTTGTTGTGCCCACTTGTATGCCCATATTGTTATTGTTCATTTATTAATATACACATGCCCAATCATTTGCCCATTTCACCGCCCTACGAGTGCCCACTTTGATATTGGTCATTCACTAATGTACACCGCCCACTCATTTGCCCACGCTAGTACCCACGTGAGTGCCCACTTGTATGCTCATATTGTTATTGTTGTTTCGTTAATATACACGTGCTCACTCGTTTGCCCACTTCACTGCCCACTTGATTGCCCACTATTGCACTATTTTTTAACTTTTGTTTATTTGTTTGTAGCTTGTTGTTCACAAACACCTGAGACCGTCCAAATTGGAGCAAGATACTGAATCCTTAAAAAAACTTGTTGTGTGGGAAGATACCATTGAGAAAGAGAATTTGAGAAAGAAAAATGAAGAAATAAAGAAGAAGAAATCTTTGAAAAGAAAATTGTTTGAGGAAAAAACAGAGGGTGAAGGTATTGATGAGGAAGAAGGAGGGCCAAATCCGCCCATGGACTTGTTTGGTTTGTCGAGGAGAGTCGACAAAATTGAGTCCATGTCAAGACAATTATGGGGCATTTGGGATGCTCAATTTCGAAAAGGTGGGCAAAGAACAAGCTCCATCAAGTGCCCACCGTAGTGTCGACCATGATGCCGACAATGGTGCCAACAAGGATGGCGACCGGGATGCCACCCGCATTGCCCAACAGGGTGCCGACTTGGGTGCCGACAGTGGGCACCACTTTCGCAACCCATGTGGCTTTCCACCTCATCCTCCTCGATGTTTCCTCCAAAGGGCATGATGTTGGCCTGTGTTTGATGACTCTACCACTCGATGATAAGAAAGATATACCAGGACCTTTTGCCCTTGTTCTGCGCCGACGCCCAACCCATTACATTTGTCCCGCACAAAGGATTTGAAGAATTGATTGCCAACCCTTCAAAACTTGATGCATTATGTCATCGATGGTTCAAACCACGAGGTTGTGGGTTCAAATCCAAAAATTACTATGCCGATGGTGAGGGCGGTGCATCTCAAAGCAATGGAGACAATGCTAAGCCTCGCTTTTGTTGATATTAGTAGTCCTGTCAAAGCTCGGATCTCAAAAATTGATGACATTGTTTATCGAAACTTAAAAGGACGATAAAACCTGGCCCCCACGAAGAAATCGCCTTTTATGGATCCAAGTCATTATGTTGATAAGGTCTTTTTATGCATGTTTTATGTGTATATTTAAGTATGATTTGAGTTATTTTATTGTTAGTTTCATAAATTTTTGATTGTACATAGTTCACATTACTCCGAGTGCTTTTATTGGTGTAGATTGATGATTTGGAG
Organism: Rehmannia glutinosa; assembly: GCA_016081115.2. Taxonomy (NCBI): domain Eukaryota; kingdom Viridiplantae; phylum Streptophyta; class Magnoliopsida; order Lamiales; family Orobanchaceae; genus Rehmannia; species Rehmannia glutinosa. The sequence continues at coordinate 26,771,147 of CM071927.1, read as the reverse complement.
CTGTTTTTGGTGAATTTTGGGCCATGGTTTCATGTCAAAACATACCCGGGGTTTCTGGATGCAAAAACACTAAAATCCCAAGCTAAACGCGTCATTTCGGGGCCTTTTCAGTCAAACACGGGTAGGGTGTGTTTTTAAGCACGGCCGTGCTTTTTTAGAAGTAAAAACGAGCAATTTTTCGACCCGACGTACCAAACACGGCCGTGTTCGGAAAATCCAAAAACACGGATGGAGACTTTCCTTTTTGCTTTTTGACAACCTTTGAGCAACTTTTACACCTTATTTTGATGCACCAAGCTCTATTATTCCCTCAATTGTCATGTGGACACAATGATTCAACCAACTCAACCATGAATGTGCACACAATGATTCAACCAACAACCATGGAAGTGGAGCATTTGTTAGCATTATTGATGTGTTCTTTCACAAAGATGGTGCCTATAAAAGCCAAGAGTTTGAGTTGGAAATAAAGATATAATTCATGTAGTATTCATTGATAGAGAGATTCATTGTATATTCATTGTATATTCTAAGTTTCAAAGCAAAATACGTTGAGAGGATAAAAGAGAGGTAGAGTTGGAAGTTGAAGAGCAATAGAGGAGAAGGCTTGGAGCTCAACATCATTGCAATCAACCAAGGAGGAAGTCTTGTATTGGTCTTGAATAAGAGCTAAGTACACCATGTTCATTTTATTCATATCTTCTTTGTGTAGTATACTCTTTTGTCAAAGCCATGTGTAGCTAAATTTCTAGTGTTTGAATGTAATGAACTCTAGAATGAATTTGTGATTAAGGTTTGTATGTTTTTAATAAAATCTTCATGTTTTGTGTGATTCACTTATATTATGATTTATTCATTCAAATTGGTATATGCGCAATATTGATTTGAAGTTTATTTTTCATCCTGAAATCGAGAGATTCATGGTGAAATAGAACTTATATAAGTGAAAAGAGTTGCATGCAATCCTAGATATAGGGCGACATAAATCTTCCGGATTAGGGTCAAACTTAATATGGGAATTCACAAATCGTTATAATGTTGTCTTGGGGGTTTTAACTAGAAAGAGATTTCAGATTAATCAACTTGAGATTAGAAGTTATTCGCGCTCGATAGAGGTTTAACTTAAATCGAATTTCTACGGTCCATGAAACATGAGATTTTACTAAAAGAGGTTGGTTTTGCTTAAGGGATTATGGTTGTATTTTTATCTTGTTAAATCACAAAAACATTCTAGAGGGATTTACATTCAAACACATTTCTAGCTCTTGATTTCTTAATTCTACAATCTATTTTTATTTGATCTTTTGTAAGTTGCAATTATTTTAAAATTCTCTATTTTTCATTTTCATTAAACAAACAAAACTCAAAATTGCTAGATTAAATAACAAAAATACGGTAATTATTAGTACTTACAATCCTCGTGGGAATGACACTCGGTACTCAATAATCTATACTACAAAACGATAGGTGCACTTGCCTATGGTTTTCTAGAGTAACTTTTGAGCCATCACATGTCCCATCAAGAAGAAGGGTAAGGTTGTTCCTGATGCTCCTAAATTCCTCGATTGCAACTCTATGATCCAATGGGCCTTTACCCACAGGCCTTGATTGAAGAATTTGAGAAGTGGTTTGATGAAAACAAGGACAACAAGGACATATTCGTTCATCAATATTTGTGACCTAGAAGGATGGTTGGATGATCGGTATGTGAACAAAATCACTTCCATTTTTCCCGCCCACTTCTTCACCTATCTTCTTGCCCACTTTTTTTTTATTTGCCTACCTTTTTGCCTTCATCGTGTGCCCACATATGTGCCCATTTTGACAAATGGACTTGTTGATGCGCTTTCGTCGCGTATAAATCGAAAAAATAGCAAACATTTCTTGTCGAATGGACAACCATTGATATGCTATTTTGGGGTACGTAGCATCATTCATTTACACAAACATGACATTCATCTTGTTTTTTGATATAAATTTGTTTCGACATTGATTTACTTTAATTTGTGAATAATTTGACTATGAAATGGGCTAACAAGTATGCAAGAGCTTCAAAGAATAAAAAAGAAAGTCCGGTCTTGGTGGAAGGTGGACGAGACTATACTTCGAATATTTGATGGGAGTATATCCAAGAGACGGTCTCGAAATCACGGGTCGATGTTGACAATGTCTATGGCATGTGCCACGCCACGTAACCGTTGGGTGGTATATGAGTTGGACTTGAACAAAAAGTTGATCGTTGTATATGATTCAATGTCCGAGTCCAAGTCATTTAGTACTTATATTGGACAATTCAGAAATTAGCGGCAATGCTACCAAGTTTTGTACGATGAAGCTTACATTTGGGACAACAGGTCGAGCCCCTAAGGATTGGAAGATTGAACGATATGAGCATCCTCCGCAACAATTGAATACCAAAGTGATTGTGGCATAATGTGCATGAAGATGGTGGAGTCCTTTGGTCACGGGCGTGGCGTAGTGAAAATCAACGCCAAGAGGTGCGATGAATTGAGTCGAATTTGCGCAATATACAAAAAGAAGCCAATATTAGATGTTATGTTGTAAGTATATTGTGTGGATTAAACTTTTATTTGTGTTTCCTATATTAGATGTTAATGATGTAGTACTTGTATATTATGTATGACGTTAGTACTTGGTATATTCTTGTAATTCAAAATTAGTATGACATGCCTACAATTAAAGGGTTTAACATGCCCACAATCTTTGTTTACGCATCCGCCCACGCAAATGCCCACTATTTCAAAATTTGTATAAGACATAGATCTAAAAATAGGCATGCCCACAATCCCGCCTACGCAAATGCCCACTATTTTCAAAATTTGTATAAGATACGATCTACAAATATGCATGCCCACAATCCCGCCACGCATTTGACTAAGCAAATGCCCACTATTTTCAAAGTTAGTATAAGACAAATATAAAAATATTAAACACTTTAACATGCCCAAAGAAGGCAACCTAATCAACCAAATACAAGAATTGTACATAAACAATGTAAAAATCTCAAAATATTAAGGGGTTTAACATGCCCACAATCCACGCTTTATGCATCCGCCACGCAAATGCCCACTATTTCAAAATTTGTATGACACGGATCTAAAGATAGGCATGCCCACAATCCTGCCTACGCAAATGCCCACTATTTTCAAAATTTGTATAAGACACAGATCTAAAAATAGACATGCCCACACCCGCCTACACACCCGCCTAAGCAATTGCCCACTATTTTCAAAATTAGTATAAACAGATATAAAAATATTAAACACTTTAACATGCCCAAAGAAGGCAACATAATCAACCAAATACAAGAATTGTACATAAAAATGTAAAAATCTCAAAATATTAAAGGGTTTAACATGCCCACAATCCGCTTTCCCGCATTCAGATACGCAAATGCCCAAAGAAGGCAACATAATCAACCGAATACAAGAATTGTACATAAACAATGTGAAAAAATGGTACGCAACCACCTACCATCAATATAGTACACTACACAAACATTTGCCTACCATATTACAATATAATACATCAAATTAGAAACAACTAATATTCATCAACCCACACTTTCTAAGATTTGATG